>JAWNPG010000009.1:2237500-2577500 GCA_035045145.1 Drosophila meridionalis | reverse complement strand
GCTCCAAAGCAAAGAGAGCCCAGCGAGCGAAAAAAAACTCGCTTCCTTTATTATTATTCTTTATTTATTTTTTGTTCTTTTCAAATACACACACACACACACACACACAAACACACACACACGTATGAGAAGGTGTATTTTTATTCTTATGGAACGCAGTCGAGCGCAGCACTTGAGACCAGTTTCTCGCGCTGCCTGCCTGACTGTGTCTGTGTGTGTGTGTGTGTGTGTGTGTGTGTGTTGATTCACTGCACAAATAAATCTCAGCTTTGAATTTTATCACAGTGTGTGCAGGATTCTTGCCCTTCTTGCTGTTGCTTCGTCGCTTCGTTTTTCTGATTGTCAAATCTTTGCCTTTTTCTCTCTCCCACTCTCTCTCTCTCTCTCCGTCTGTCTGTCTCTGTTGCTTCGTTTTTGTGCCTGGCTATTCGGTTTGATGTGCGAAGGAGATGGGGCTAGATGCAGCCAGGCAGGCAGGCAGGCGAGTCGCGTCGAGTCAGCCCTTAAACAGGTAGACAACTGCATTGTTTATCAGTCAGCCAGGCAACAGCAGGTAAAAACTAATGCCAGACGCAGTGCAGAAAAACGAACAAAAAAACAAAAAAACAAATGACTTAGGCAACGAACTTGCCACAGGATCTGTGGCTGCGCTGTAGCTATTCAAATTGTCTGCCCAACTAAAAATTCGCTGAAATACCTTATTAGGCATGCTAAAAAGTGGAGAAGCAAGAAGATGATACTAAAGAAGAAGAAGAAGAAGCAGAAGAAGAAGCTGTAACTTGAGCTTCAAATGAGAACAGGATTTGTGCAGAAACTAGGAAACAAAACAAAACATTTCTAGCAAATATTAGATGAATATGGATGAGGCAATATTTATAATATATAATTTGTTTCTATTGATTATGAGAATTGCTTGGAAAAGGTAAGTCAGAGCATCCAGATTTGGACACATCTTATAGCTATAGACTTTTTAGAGTCTTATATATCTTGCATATCTAACCGCCGCTTCAATATCTTTCACTTTGCAAGACTTTATTATATTTAACTAAAGTATTCCATTATTTTTATCCCACGAATCTTGCTAGTTTTCCATCTATCTAGCTGCATAAGCTATCTCTATATTTTCTTACATTTTTCTATATATCTATTTAGGCCATTTTAGACCTTATGCAAAGATCAAGTAACCTTATAGATATCATTACATATGATTGAGTTAAGGAGTTTTCTGGAATATATTCAAATATACTTAATTTCTTCGTCTCTGTTGAAAGCAATATTTATGTTATGGGGATAGTTGTTTGTGGAAAGGGTATGCAAGCCAGCGGGCTAGCAGATATAGAGACAGAGAGAGATGGGGGAGAGAGAGAGAGTCTGATAAATGGCAGCAGAACATTTTTGGCCAACCTTTCGCTAACTTCCGGCCGCGTGTTGTAACATCTGCGTCAGCTTGAACACACGCATATACAAACATTTATATATATATGCATATGTATATATATTGAACGGTCTTCTAACAGGTGCCCGGCTGTTGTTGTTGTTGTTGTTGTTGTTGTTGTTGCTGCTATCAAGTGCTAAGTGGCCAAATGTTGACTTATCGCAGCGACTTTATCAATGAATTTCCTTTGAATTTTTATTGACTTTTACTTTGCAGCCAGAAATGAAATGAAATGAAAAGATGGCTAAGAAATGATTGTGCAATTTGCCAAAAAGTTGGCCAAAAAAGGCACAGGAAGTTGGGCAGTTAGCTGAGCAGCTGTTGTTGTTGTTGTTGTTGTTGTTGTTGCTGTTGTTGCTGCTGTTATTCTAGGAATTTTAAATAGCGCGCAGCAGACCTTGTCCTAAGGTCGCGCCTCTCCCTCTCTCTGTCAGACTTTATATAAATATAGTATATATCTGAATAAACTTATGAATATATAGTCTATATGAATATTTATAGCTGCCACTTGTGGCACGCAACAGAATGTAACTATAGCTTAAGCTATTGTTTATTTATAGATTACACTGCGCAAAATTAACGTGAAGTTAACTTGTTTAAAACTTTACACAAAAAAATTCAATTTATTAAGCTTTTTTACAATATTTCCTAAAATTGTCTATATATTTTTATGTTTATTAGAAATACATAAAAATATACTAACTATATTAAATGTGATAATATAAAATTACTTATTACAAAAATATTTAAAAAATAATTAAAAATAAAAAAAAATCAAAATAAATTAAAATTTTATTTTAATAAATTTTAAATGGCAAAAAATATGATATAAAAATTATGATAAAAATACAAATAATTTAAAAAGTAAAAGTTAAATATGTTTAAAATATAAAAATAGATAAAATATAAAAACAGATATAAAAAAATTAAAAAAATATAAAAAAATTAAAAAAATATAAAAAAATTAAATTATATAAAAAAATTAAAAAAATATAAAAAAATTAAAAAAATATAAAAAAATTAAAAAAATATAAAAAAGATATAAAAAAATTAAAAAAAAATATAAAATATATAACAAATATTTTTGAAAACATAAAAAAAATATAAAAAATTAAAAAAAATTTGTAAACATTAAAAAAGTAATAAATCTAAAAAGTTAATTTTATATAACTTTCAAAAAATAAGTATATTGAATTATAATGCTAATAAGTAAAAAAAAAGTGTTGCAAATTAATTAAAGTATTGCGCAACTATTGGAAAATGTTTTGTTATTATTGAAATCGAATTGCGATAGCATTGCTTGAAAGTTGATTCCATGTTATGTAAATAAAGTTAGAGAAAGAAACATAGACGATAGAGAACAGCCAAGAACGAACAATGAATCTTTCGATGATCGAGCTCTAGCTGAGCTCATATAAACATGCTCTTAATTGTGATCATATCATATTAAATTTCAAGTTCAAGTCAATTTTGAGTCGAAATTATTTATGAAATATACAAAAGTAAAGTCTAGTAGAACTAGGCAAAACTTGAGTGTAGAAAATGGCATTAAAGAAACACCCTTTATTTGTTGTTGTTGTTGTTGTTTTTGTTTTAGCTGTGTACTCAAGCATAGTTATAGCTCTAGCTGCATACATATGTATATTTATAAGGCAAGTACTTGGGGGCTGTGTGTGTATGGGAGCAAAATCACAGACGCTGGCAAACAGCAATTATGGCCGTGGCAACAGCAGCAACAGCAACAGCAACAACAACAGCAACAACAACAGCAGCAACATTATGTTGCACTTGAGACACGGTTTGGGCCACGTTCTGTACGCTTTGGTTTGCTGTTGTTTTTGTTTTGTTCTTTTCGTCGCTGTTGGCCATCTACATTTCTCGTGTGGCATGCCCTTGCCAAGAATCGTGTTGCCAGTTGTTGTTGTTGTTGTTGTTGGTGGCTGGTTTACTGGTTCTACCACTTTTCGTTTGCCTTGACTTTGCCTTTGTGCCTTTGCTTTTGTGCCTTGCGCTTTGGCCAAATGGCCGACGAGGAGCAACGCCCAAAGTCAGCTTGGCAGAAAGAAACCCAGCCCCAGACCCTGCCCCATCATCATCATCATCATCATCGTCGTCGTCGTTATGATCAACATCTTTAACTTGATTATGCGCTTCAGCTAGCTGCAAGTTTTCTGCTATTTTTGCTAGAAGCCAGCCTGCCTATCGTTGGCCTTTTGCTTGTGCTTCCACTTCCACTTTGGTTGCTGGTGCTGCTGCTGTTGCTGTTGCTACTTCTACTTCATCTTCTTTTCTCATTTGCTTTTAGTGCCGCATTCGAGAGTTGCTCTCAACTTGTACTTTTGCTTGGGCTCAACCAGAGATTTGTGGCTTAGGCGCTGAGGCACATTGTTATATAATTTGCCCATTGCCAACTTTAACTAACTTTATATACATATATATATATATATTATATGTTGCTCTCTCTCTCTCTCTCTCTCTGGCTGCCTTTGTATGTGCGCTCAAGTGTGTGAAGTTCTTGGCCGCTAACCGCTAAGGCAGAGCCCACTGAGCCAGTGAGTCAGGCCCGTAATGCAAGGCCTGCACAGAAGGAACGCTCAAAACTAACGAACTGTGTGAGCTCTCTGTCCGTCCGTCTGTCTGTCTGTCTGTCTCTCGGTGTGTGTGTTTAGCCACAGGGTGGCTCTGGTTAAAGTAAAATTAAAGCATTTGCAATAGCAAATAAATGTAAGTAAATTGTAATGCTGCAACTTGTTGGGAGAAGAATGAGAACAAGAAGGAGAAGTACAATATACAAAATATATAAAAATATATAGAACTAAAAGTTAGTTTTAGACTTGGCATTGCTAGATCATTGTGGTATAGTTCTGCTTAAAATAATAAATGAATATGAAGAATATGCAGATATATCTAAATATATTGTTTAAATAAAGGTTTTTGGGAGTAGAGAATTGGATTTATGAATAAATACTATTCCATTTAATATATATTTATGCACTTTGAGTATGTTTTAAATATATACTATATTACCAAAAGTTAAGTGTGCTTAACTGAGTTCTTAGCTTTGAAATATATAACTTTAATTAGATATGCTAAACTTAGGATATGATAAATGAAAAGTATATGATGTTTAAAAGTTATATTTATCATATTCTAACTTTAGTAAACCTAATTAAACATGAATTGGAGTAGCAATTGAAAGATATTAAGTGGAGTATGCGATAGAAATGGGAATAATCGGGAAAAATTGAAAAAATGTGCATATATACCTTATACGATATAGCTGATATGATATATATGTGGCTAGGCTCTATTATAACATATAATCTGAATATATTTAATAAAAACATTGACTTTTATGAATTCATCATCTACTAAATAGATATATTGCATCTTCTTTTCTTACACAGAATTTTAGAATTTTAGAATTGTTAGGAGTTCATCCTATATCTAGCATATTTTTTTGCATCCTCTACTCTTGCGCAGAATTTCAGAGTTAAAATAGCTTTTTTTTTTTTTTGCATTTAGTTGTTTTTTCGAACTTTGTGCTTATGTAAAAGATTGCCCAACTCAAATTTCAGGTTCTAAACGTTAGCTCTGCTCACACAGACACATACATACATAAATATATATATATAGAAGTTGCTTAGTGGCTGCGTGTGATTTGAGCTGCGGTTGGGGTCCACAAGAACGACGAGCAATTTCCACTTCCACATCCACTTCCCCAGCAGTTGGCAAGCCTTAGTAGCTACGCCGCACACCGCACCGCACCGCACCGCATCGCATCGCACTGCTCTGCTCGCTTCTGTTATGTGTACATTCTACCCCATGTCTAGTATTCCACTCTATTCCATTCTATTCCATTTTATGCACACCATTCCATGCTATTCGGTTTATTATATTCCTACATGTAATTATGATATCTATATATATATATATATACGGTGTTTTTTTTTGCGCGCGCTAAGACAAAGGGCAGTTAAGCCGCAGACGCTGTGAAACAAAAGACTTAGGCAGCGAACTTGACAGCCAACACACACACACACACACAGACACACGCACAGGCAAATCAGTGAAGTGTAGCATAAAAAGATATCAAATATAAAAACTAAAAACTAAAAACTAAAAAAAAAAAATAAAGTGTGAAACAAAATAAATGCGAGAAAATTCACTTTCAAGAAATTCATAAATTCTGATTGGTTCCAGAAGAAAGTTATGTTCGATATGAATATTCCTATAAAAATATTTTAGCATATTTTGTTCTTGGCTTCTTTTTTTTACTATTAGGTTTTTAGCCATGGTCAAGAAATGACTTAATAAGCCGCCTCGTCGATTATATAAGCCAGACAACTGAACAGATTTCTAGAAATTTTTGTTGTTTCTGGCTTTTTTTTGGCAATTCAATGAAAGTGATTGATGTTGGCGCAGAATCTGAGCAGAAGAGAAGCAAAAATAACAACAGCGAAAAGCAGCCAAGGGTCGTGTCGTGTGGGCGTCAACAAATGCTCGAGACGCTGCCTAATTTGCTGTTGTTGTTGTTGTTGTTGTTGTTGTTGTTGTTACTGTTGCTTTGCTTAGCTTAGCTTGTAGCTCTGAATTGGTAGCTTGGCCTATTGTTGTTGCTGTTGTTGTCTGTTGTTGTAGATAGCCATCAGCATTTGTCTTGACTGATTTGTGGCTATTATATGGTCATAAGCATTTATTTGCCTGTCAGATTTTTTCTTGATTTTTTGGCTATTTTTTTTTGTGTGAGTTTTGTAATGAGAGCTGGAAGTGTAACAAATGCACAGGAAATGTGAATTTGTCCTTAAGGCAATGCAAAGAATTATGCATACATAGAACAGTTAAATTAGATTGAGATTCTAAGAAACAAAAAGTGGCATGAATCATGTATATATATTTAGATAATATCAGATGGGTTAGAATGTTGAAGAATCCAAGCTGTAATACATATTATATATTTGCATATTCTGCCAGAAAGTTGATTTTTTCAGAATGTAAGACTAGATGCAAGATCTAAGAATCTCTACTATAATATAATATTTGTATTATTATATATTTGAGAGAGCATAAGAGTAAATGTCAGATCTGAGAAGCTTGGCTATAATATGCGATCATCAATATTACAATATATATATGAATATTCTAGATCTAGATAAAACTAGATGTAAGAATCGTATCTAGAATAGAATCATAATATTATAATATATTTTACTATTCTAGTATAGTATAATATAATATAATAATAATATTACTATATATTTTCCTTTTCTGAGCATATAAAAGATCTAAGATCAATATGAGAAAATTTATTTTTAAAAGTTAAAAAACCAACTTTAAAATTAAATAAGAATTCTCAAGTTAAACATAAAATATTTTTGTAATAAAAAAATCTAAAGCTTGATATGATCAGCTGCTTTGTTATTTTTTTTTAATTAACGTTCTTAAAGAGTAAAAACAGCATTTTTTTAAATAAAATTTAAAAACTTTTTAATTGAAAATATATTTGAAACTTAATATATTTCTATATATATATATACTTTTCTTTTCTTTTAGAAAAATTGTCTATTTTTTATAAAAATAAAATCTATTAATATATTTTGTAGCCATGATTCTCTATTTTGTTATAAAAATAAAATTGATTAACTTGAATGCTGAATATTTTATTTAAAACAAAAACTTTATTTTCGCTTAACAACGAAATTGTATTAAGAACTCAATCAAACAAAAACCTAAACAAAAAGCAAAGAAAAGAAAGGAGTTTTTAAGTTCAACCATGAACAATTCAAACTTATCTCGCGCCGACGAACACCCAAGTTTCTATAGTTTGCTTATCTAAAAATTTCTCAATTAAGTATTTTTCTAAAGATTTTCGTAATGAAATTGACTTGGCTGACAAAGAACTTCCATAAAAACGCAGAAATTGATTTTAGAAGAAAGTTGACGAAAAAAAAGGAGAATTGAAAACTATTTTTTATCTCTATTGTTTTTCTTTATTTTTTTTTGGTTTTTTATTTTTGGATGAATTTTATGTGCATTCTTTGGTGCAGGCGGTAGTTAATTTTGGCATTTGCATAGGGCCAATAAAGTGGTGAGCAAACGAATGACTGAGGCAACGAACTGAGCAATGTTTTGTGCGAGGTTCGTTGCCTAAGTCATTCGATTTGATTTGATTTTTTGGTAGATCGATAGATCAACTTACCATTTTGAACTTGCTCGGGCTCGACATTCGAATTGGAATGGATGCTGCTGCTGCTGCTATTGCTGGCTGGCTCTTGCGAGAGCTCGAGACTGTGTCGCGTTTGTCCAAAATAGTGACGTCGATGGTGGAAACGTTTGCGCGTCGATGTGCTGGTTGATGATGCGGCGGCGGCAATTAGGCTAAGCGGCTGCTCCTGTTCCGCCTGACCCTGCGGATCCGGCTCCGGTTCGGGATGGGCGGGCGTTGGTGTTGGCGTTGGCGTTGGCGTCGGTGACGGTGTCGGTGTCGGTGTCGGAGTAGGCGATAATGGCGCCTGCTCAGCGCGCCGTGAGTGCGAGGCGCTCGGACTGAGCGGCGGGACAAGGCAGCGTTCGTCATCCTGCGCCTTGTGCTGCAGCAGATTCTGGGATTCGAGCAGACGCTGCTGCTGCTGATGCAGGCGATTTTTGATCAGAAAGATTTTCGGCATGATTGCTGCTCAATTGTATTGTTGTTATTATTACTTTTTATTTATGTTTCTTAAAGCACACACACACACACACATGGGACACTCTCACAAACACAGAGACGAACGCGCGCACTTACACACACAGTAAACAAAACACTAATCCAAGTGCGTGTCTGTTTAAGGCTGTGTGTGTGTGTTTGTTCTGCTGCCGCTGCTGCTTCTTCTTCTTTGATCAGTTAAGATATTTGACAAAAAAAAATTAAACTTTGTATATATATTTAGATTTGTATATGTGGAGCAAATGATCTTTGCTTGAGCGCGGCTCAGTTTAATTTTTTGTGTTTCTTCATCATTTCCAAAGTTTGCTTTCAATTGCAATCGATCAGATAGAGATATAGATAGATATATCTATATTTTATACAAGCTATGTTGTATAGCGCACTTTGAACAAAAAAAAAAAAAAAACAAATAAATAAAAATAACAGAACAAAAATTTGTCAAATATATTTGATTATATATTCGCTTTTTAAATAGTTTAAATTCTTGTGCTGGGCAGTTTTTATTTGCAGTTTTTTGTTTGTTTAATTTTTTAAATATTTTTTACGAATTTTTTAACGCGTTTTCTTGTTGTTCTTGTGTAAATTTTAACCGTTCTTTTACTGTTTGTGTGTTTATATATATATATTTTTTTTTTGGCAAAGTTATATTTGTGGCTGTGGCTGCTGTTTGGCTGTCCAGCGACAAAACACGTGCATTCACAACGCCGGCTCGCCTCTTACTGTATTCAAGCGTTGCCAGCCGCTGAGCAGTTAGGCCAAAGTCAGGCAATACCGCTGCGAAGCGTCGGCAGCAGCGGCAACGGCAACGGCAACGGCAGCGTCAACTTCTACAACAAACTCAGTTAGTTTTAGAGGCGAATTCAGGCGAGCAACGCAAAACACCGTAAGCCGCACTTGAAATACACACAAAGAGACGAGAGACAGATAGAGAGAGAGAGAGAGAGACCGAGCTCAAGTTCGCTTTCGTCTGTGAGTCAGTGCAAAGACGAACGTGCGCAATGCTTCGGCTTTACCTTCGGCTAGCTGCTGCTGCTGGTGCTGCTCTTGTAACTGTGCGGCGAACGGTTTTAAACGGCTGCTCAGCAGCGCTCAGCAGCACCTGAGCCGATGTTGCCGCTGAGAGAGAGTGAGAGTGTTTTGGAGCTGCGTCGTCTGCGACGATCGTAGCTGTTGCTGTTGTTGTTGTTGTTGTTGTTGTTGTTGTTGTTGTTGTGGCTGTTGCTTGTATTGCCTTTGCTTCATTTCGCTCACATAACGTTTCTCATGCAGTTTTTTTTTTCGCTGCGTCTCTTCTTTTTTTTTTTTTTTTTATTCGCCGCTCTGCGTGTGTCTCTCAGTACGTGTGTGTGTGTGTGTGTGTGTGTTTGTCTTGTGTGCGTGCGTGTTTTTCTTGTTGGTTCAGAGTCAAGGTAGAGGTAATGTTTTATCGTCGCTGACGTCGCTGCTGTTGTTGCTGTTGTTGTTGCTGTTGCTGTTGCTGTTGTTGTTGTTGCTGTTGTTGTTGCTGTTGCCTGTTGCTCGCTTCGGTCGCCGTCGCCGTCGCTGCTTTGGCCATTTGCCGGTTGGGATGTTTTACTCGTTTTGTGTGTTTGCGTTTGGCTTGTACTTGTTGTACTTAGAGCCGCTTTAAGTTGTTGTTGTTGTTGTTGTTGTTGTCGTTGTTGTTGTTGCTGTTATGTCTTTGGTCTTGACTCTGAAATAAGCATTTGGCTGCAAATGATATAAAAAAAGTACAATTTATTTTTGTACGTAGATTTTACAGCATAATTGCGTTTGTGTTCAAATGTTGAGCAGCGACTGTTGTTCATATGGGTATATATATATATATATATATATAATGATGTACATATATAGATATAGTTTATATATATATATATATATATATATATATATATATATATATATATAGTATATACTCAGATTCAGATTCAAATTTCTGGTACAAAAACTTTAAATTATGTTAGAAAAAAACTAGAAAAAAATTTGTTCAGTAATCGAAGTATAGCAAAAGTAGCTAATTGCTGAATAAATATGCATAGATAATTGTAGATAAATATAACTATAATAAGAGCCATATCGAACGAAATTAAAAAACGGTTATATAATTAATATATATAAATTAATATATATATACATTTAGTATTAAGTCTGCAGCTTGCGTATGTTTAGACAGATGTGTTTAGATTAATTCAACTCGCGACTTATTGATAAGAAATTTGATATACTCAATGGTCTCTTAATGGTCTCAGCTAGGCGTAGGCCTAGCTTTATATGGGTTTGGATATATTAATGAATAATATAGAAATTAATAAATATTAAACGAATTAAAAACATATATAATAAACTTAATGAATTAAAAAATAAAATAATGTATAAATATGTATACATAAGACAGTAATTTTTCTAAATTTTAAAAATATTGTTATTAAAAAAAAAAAAAAAAAATTGTTTAGAAAATATAAACTATTTTTAATCATTAGTTTTTTTGGACCAATAAAATACAATTTAATTTGCTATTTTTTTTAATTTTATTTTTTTATTAATATTTTTATTTTAAATAAATTATTTTAATATCTAAATACAAAAAAAATATATATAATTATTATATTATTTATTATTATTTATTTTTTATACTTATTAATTTATTTTTTTTTTTAGTATTACCCAATAATTAAAAACAATTTATATGTTTTGAATAAATTTATTTAGTTTAAATTATTATATATATTTTATTTTTATCAATATTTCTTTAAAAATATATTAAACAAATTTTCCCTAGCTTTATTTATGCTTGCATTCCTATTCTAGATCATATAGTTGGAGAAAATGTTTACCTAGATATGTAAATATATGTTTATATATACATATATAGAAAAATCGAAGAATTTGCTCTACAATTACTGCCTAATATATGTAAGCCCGCATTTGGTGCAGCAAGTTTGCTGTCTAAGTCTTTTGTTTGAGCCAACAAATTACATAACTATATATAGATTATGCATACATATATATGTATATATAGACATATACATATACATACATACGTACGTTTGCATGTCCGTTCATAAGTATGTTTGTCGTTTAACTTTTGCTGCCAGAGCAAAGTCTCTTTCCACGAGACCCTTTAAGAATTTCATTTCATCATTATCGACAGCCGTACGTATGTATGTGTTTATTTGTGTGTGCGTGCGTGTGTGTGTGTATAGCTACGAAGACGCGTAGATACGCAAGAAGCAGAAGTACAAGAACAGAACGTCAATAAGTACCATATAAGCGAAATTAAACGGCAAAATAGTTGGCAACGCGCCTCGCACTCGCACTCGCTGCCTGTGTCTGTGTGTGTGTGTGTGTGTGTGTGAGAGTGTATGCGTGTGGGCAATAAAATGAAGAAGCAGCGGCGTTGTCGGCTTGTAATGAGCGCTTAGAACGCGCTTAGAATGGCAATAAGATTGCGGCGAGAGTCGCTGAGAGCAGTCGCCGCATTTAACGCTTACTCTCTTTCGCGCTCTCTCTCTCTCTCTATCTTGAGCGCGCGCTCTCCAACGTTCTGACGCCTCTCGCTCTAGCGCACACGAGTGCGAGGGCAACGGCAACTAACGTTATTTCACACACTTTGCTCTAGGTATCTCTCTGTGTGTGTGTGTGTGTGTGTGTGCGCCAGGCTGGGCCGTGTGTGATGTAAGCGCTGCAAACGAAGCGAATTCGCCGCAGCCGCAGTCGCAGCCGCGCACACCTGTGTGACACACACGCACACCAGCAAGTAGCGCGGCGACGTAACAAATTTACAGCTAGCTTTGTAGCTGTGTGCGGCAAACATGTGCGGCGAAGAGAACGAGAGAGCAAACATGGAGGGAGAGAGAGAGAGAGGGAGTGTGAGAGAGAGAGAGAGAGAGACACAGTCAGAGAGAGAGCGAGCAACTTCATATACCTGTTGGCAGTGGCTTTGACTGTGACTCTGACTTTGGCGTCGCGACGCAGCAGTGGCAGTGGCTGCGGCTGCGTCCGAGGCAGCAATTTTAGCTGCGCGCGCTTCTTAACTAATTGTTGTTGCTGTTGCTGTTGCTGTTCCTGCGGCAACTTCACTCTCACTCAAATGCCGCTGCTCAGCCAAATGCAAGTGCTCTGCCCTTTTGCTGCACCAGCAGCAGCAGCAGCAGCAGTCGAGGCAACTGCAAGTAAAAATCCTGCTAGCTGAGATTTTTCTTTGATATTTATAGAATTTCTTTGCGTTTCCTATGGAGTTTTCTAATGTTTGAATAAACTAATAATTTAATATTTTAATTCATTATTATTATTAAATTAATATTTTTTTTAATGAAAACTTATTTCTATTGTCGTACATATTTATATATTTTATATAAACTTTAGATATATACATCTATATTAATATAAATACCATAAATATGTATAAATACATGCTAAAGTACAATAGAAAGAAGTCCTTAAAAATAAAGTTAAATAAACTTTTTTTTTTCTAAATTTAGTCTAATGCACTAGAATTATATAAGATCCTAGTTTCCACTATAGACCTAGACCTAGGCCACAGATACCTGTAGCTAGGTGTGTGTATGTGTATGTATGTGAATTTCTTATCGGTTCTTCATATGTGTATATAGAATATCTATGTTTGTATGTTTGTCTATTGCTTAAAATTGCGCTTGAGCACACACACACACACAAACACCAAGGTACTCTGGGCTCTGCTATTCATAATCGTCATTATTATTATAATTCTAATTATCATTATCATTGTGAGCATAATGATGTTCATTCATTATGCTCTTTGAGCTGTGTCTGTGCGGTAATTGCAGTCTTTAAGAATATTTCGCGCTCTCTCAGTCCTTTACTCTCTCTCTCTCTCTTTCTATGTCCCTCTCTCTCTCTTGCACTCATGTCCCATCCATGTAATTCCTCGCTCTTGCTGCTACGCGCAGTTTGTTTCCTTTTTGGCTTGTTCTTTGGCTGAATTTGCTGCTCTCTCTGCTGGCAGCTCTTTTCACTGCTCTCTCTCTCTCTCTCTCTCTCTCTCTCTCTCTCTCTCTGTTTTTTTTTATTCTTTATCTTTATTTGCTCAATTGTCGTCATCGACGGCGACGTGCTCGCCTCTCTTCACTGTTTGTTGTTGCTTTTTCGCTAAAATAATGCTAAAGTAAAGTGAAGTAAGAAGAAGTAGAAGAAGAAGCAACACCACCAGCAGCAGCAGCAGCGGCGGCGGCGGCAAAAAAAAAGTAAATGAAGAGCGGCCGGAATACCTGTTTTACCTGTTTGTATACCTACTAACGTACTAACACTGTTATAGCGGATTCACGGCGCACACGCCTGACAACAACAACAACAGCAGCGGCAGCAGCAGCAGCAATGCGCTTGAAGACGTCGCAGCCAAGCCCCAAGCTCTTCTTCTTGCTCTGTGGCAACCCAGCCCAACTCGCAAACCCCTCCACCCAACCAACTCCTGCCCCGCACCGCCTCACCTCACCTCACAGCAACACCCCCAGCTCCACTCCCCAACCAACCACAGCGCCTTGTCCTCGTCTTCAGCTACGTCTCTTTGCTTGGTTTTTGTTTTTGTTTTTGTTTATCTTTTTGCAAAAGTTCTTGGACTTTGGTTACATCTTTTGCGTTTGTCGTTTTGGCTTTTGCTTTTGTAAGCCTCTGAGTACCCTTTGCTCTGCATCTCAGTGCCACCCCCCATTGGTTCGGCTCGTCCCTGTTGGCATCTCGACTACATCTTGGCCAAGTTCCCCACACACACACACACACACACACACACACACACAGCGCTTCCTTTGGATGGCTCTGGATGCTGTTTGCTGTTCGCTGTTGTCGCCGTTGTTTGGCTCTTGTTTGGCTGTTTGTCAGTTGATTTTCCCGATCTTCTTAACCAGACAGCAGAATGTGTTCCCCAAACCAATTGCAATTTACTTTCAAAAGATCTGGCAACGCCAGAGCTAGCAACAACAAATTGACTCAACGCGAAGATTAACTTACACTGCAGAGAACTTTCTGTTGAGTGAAAAGTTTTTAGTTGATGAACTTATGTTTATTATGATATCTATTATTATTACATAAAATATAAACATGTTGAATTTTCTGTAAATTTATTTAGAATATTTATAAAGAGTTTCAAAATATTAAATTCTCTAATTTCATGTCGCTCTGTAACTGTTCAAAAACGAAAAGTTTTTCTTTTATTGTCATAAGATCAGAAATATTATCAAAAATCAAAATAACATTTGAAAATACGAAAACTGCACTTTTCCAATTATGAAAATTGTGATTTTGCAGTTAGAAATGTATATAAGTTTCTAACTACAGAATCAGCTATCAATCAGAAAAAATACATATGTATAGAGAGAATTTTCTATAGAGGCAATGCAAATAATATATAATCAGTACAGATATAAAATGATACGATAGACCTGACAATCTGATTCGATATTTGAAAAGAAAAACTTAGTTGCTAATGGAATGCGAGCGAGTATTATGCAGTCTATAATAATATTTGAATATGCTTAAAATATGGCAATGACTGATCACTGATCTTTTGCAAATATGATTGTATCACTAGAACAAGACCTTAAGAACCGTTAAGCATTCGATATACATATAATAAATAATTAATTGAATGTTCCATTTGTTCAATCTGTATCACATCACGTCGGGAAGATTACAAAAGGTTCATCATCGCACTGTCAACACCTCTTTTTGCACTGCACATAAATATATAAGTATATATATTATATATGTATCTATATAATATATATAATTGATGAAAAAGAGTCAAAAAAAAAAAGCGCATAATGAAAAAATATTTAATTAAAATTGTATGCAAGGTCGAAATTAGTTGGCAACGTGGCCATCAAGTCGAAAAACTTAATTCATAATTCATTTAAAGAGCGCACCACCCCACCCTCTAGCCCCACAGACCCTCTGCTCAGTACTCGTCGCTTTTGGTGCTCGTAATGTCGTTGTACCTTCAACAGTTGCGAGACGACGTTGTGCACGTTTTTGTATTTTTGTTTTATTTTATGTTTTTTTTTTTTTTTTTTTTTTGTATATATATATTTTTTATACCTGTTTGCCATATTAATCAGGCTGAGAATGAGCGGGATCATATGGGTACTGGATATGCGTAAAGTTTTTGTATTTTGTTTATCTAGTTACTTAACAATTTTGTATCTTAGTCAGATACTTTTTCCATATATTTGATTTATTCTGTTTTATTTTGTTATTTTCATTTTATTTAGTTTTAATAAAAGACTTAGGAAACGAACTTGAAGCTCTTAGCATTCGATATGTGTAAATATATCTATATCTATATCTATATCTATATCTATATCTATATCTATATCTATATCTATATCTATATCTATATCTATATCTATATCTATATCTATATCTATATCTATATCTATATCTATATCTATATCTATATCTATATCTATATCTATATCTATATCTATATCTATATCTATATCTATATCTATATCTATATCTATATCTATATCTATATCTATATCTATATCTATATCTATATCTATATCTATATCTATATCTATATCTATATCTATATCTATATCTATATCTATATCTATATCTATATCTATATCTATATCTATATCTATATCTATATCTATATCTATATCTATATCTATATCTATATCTATATCTATATCTATATCTATATCTATATCTATATCTATATCTATATCTATATCTATATCTATATCTATATCTATATCTATATCTATATCTATATCTATATCTATATCTATATCTATATCTATATCTATATCTATATCTATATCTATATCTATATCTATATCTATATCTATATCTATATCTATATCTATATCTATATCTATATCTATATCTATATCTATATCTATATCTATATCTATATCTATATCTATATCTATATATATATATATATCTATATCTATATCTATATCTATATCTATATCTATATCTATATCTATATCTATATCTATATCTATATCTATATCTATATCTATATCTATATCTATATCTATATCTATATCTATATCTATATCTATATCTATATCTATATCTATATCTATATCTATATCTATATCTATATCTATATCTATATCTATATCTATATCTATATCTATATCTATATCTATATCTATATCTATATCTATATCTATATCTATATCTATATCTATATCTATATCTATATCTATATCTATATCTATATCTATATCTATATCTATATCTATATCTATATCTATATCTATATATATATCTATATATATATATATCTATATCTATATCTATATCTATATCTATATCTATATCTATATCTATATCTATATCTATATCTATATCTATATCTATATCTATATCTATATCTATATCTATATCTATATCTATATCTATATCTATATCTATATCTATATCTATATCTATATCTATATCTATATCTATATCTATATCTATATCTATATCTATATCTATATCTATATCTATATCTATATCTATATCTATATCTATATCTATATCTATATCTATATCTATATCTATATCTATATCTATATCTATATCTATATCTATATCTATATCTATATCTATATCTATATCTATATCTATATCTATATCTATATCTATATCTATATCTATATCTATATCTATATCTATATCTATATCTATATCTATATCTATATCTATATCTATATCTATATCTATATCTATATCTATATATCCATGGGGCGTCTGTTCTTTCTCGTCTTTCCTTTGTGTGGGCGTATTTTTGCGCATAACAGGTAGCAGCACCGCCTCAGCAGAGGCGTGGCAGCGGTTACTTAAGCCTTTCGGCTCTTTGACAGTTATACAATAAGGCATCGCCGCACAAAAGAGCGAGTGCAGAGATAAAGCAGATAGACGTCCGTTGCCGCCGATAACAATGCCAATGCAATGGCAATGCAATGAAGCCAACAAGTGCAAGTGACAACAAACAGAGAACGAGACAAAACGAAATGACAACAACAACAAAAAGAAGAAGAAGATGATGGTGAGGAGGAAGCATGAGAAGGAGACCTAAACATTTAGCTGCTGCTGCAACATTTTCTGCTTAAATATATATGTATATATGTTCTGTTGTTGTTTTGTTTTTGTGAGCCGCGCGCCGTTGGCAACGCCTTTTAGCCCAGTCGAAGCGAGTTAAGCCTAACAATGGTAACAAGTGCGCGCAAATTGTTGCCTGCCAGCTACAACAGCAACAGCAACAGCAGCAACAACAATGGATTTACCATTAAACTTTAAATTCAAATTCAAGTTCATGATGAATGTATCACGTGCAGTCGCTCTTTGGCGGTTGTTTTTGTTGCTGTATATGTGTGTGTGTGTGTGTGTGTCGGTGTACTTGAATGCGAACAAGACAAGCTGCTGCTGCTGTTACTTTTGTTGCTTTTGCTACTTTGCGTTTGAGCTGCGCTACGTTAAGTAATTGACATTAGCCAAGAAAAATGTTGACTGAAAATTTGGTTAGCTTAAAATTTGCAGATACTGCGAGCCATACTATAATTCTCTAATAGATGATCAAATTAGCCAACGTTTGATATACCGAATTAAGTCTTGATCATTATTTTCATACTATATAATTTGTATGCTTTCCTTCACTACTGTTATACTATTCTACTATGTTAGTATACTGCAATTTTATTTAGTATACTACTTTCATAATTTTTTATTTTTAGTCTGCTATATTTTGTGTTATACTGTATTAATGTTATACTAAAATATATATTGTGTTATACTGTCCTATTGTTATATTAAACTATATAATGTTTTACTATTACTATGTATTGTGTCATACTGTGCTACTGTTATACTGTACTATATATTGTGTTATGCTGTACTGCAGTTATACTATGCTGTACTATTGTTATACTAAAATATATATTGTGTTATACTGTACTAGTGTTATAATATACTTTATTTGTGTTATACTATGCTGTACTATTGTTATACTAAAATATATATTGTGTTATACTGTCCTATTGTTATATTAAACTATATAATGTTCTACTATTACTATGTATTGTGTCATACTGTGCTACTGTTATACTGTTGTATATTGTGTTATGCTGTACTGCAGTTATACTATGCTATACTAAAATATATATTGTGTTATACTGTACTGGTGTTATAATATACTGTATTTGTGTTATACTGTACTACTGTTATACTGTGTGTACTGTACTTCTATTAATATACTAATGTAATCCTCGAATAACCTTTTGTACTAATTTTATGTAATACTACTACCCTATTATACTATATAATTTAATATTCTACTTCTATATTAAACTATTCTAGTATAGTAAAACACTTGCTATTTATATTTCCACAGTTATACCATACTTTGTTATATTGTCCTACTGTTATACTATATTATAATACTACTCTACCGTACTACTATATCATTACTTTACCATACTATCGTTATCGTTAACTGTACTACAGCTATACTCTTATACTGTACTACATCTATGTTAAACACCTACTTAAACGTACTATTATTACTGTTATACTATTCAAAAAACTTAAGTAATAGTAGTAGGAGGCGTATAAAATCTATTTATACCGCGCTGCTTATCATAACTCATGTATGTAAAAGCAGCTGAACCGAAAGTCTTAATTTTTTACTGATTGTTCTTACATCAGCCGCCGATTTGATATGGCTTCACGCATGACCACGCACAAGAAAATTATCCTAATAACGGCGTTTAGTTAAGAAATATAAATGCTTTAGCATTTAGATAGAGTTTTCGGCTAACAATGGGCTACAGGGTATTAACTAGCCATGCAGCGATTACAATTAGCTTCACTTGTTGGCGAGTTGACTTCTTGCTTACCTTTAGCTTTTTTTTTGTTTTTTCTTTAAAGGTTTTTTTTTTATGGCTGCTTTTTGGCTGGCTCTTTGTTTATCTTTTTTTGGCTATTTTTTTTTGAGTTGAACACTTGAACAATTTTTGCGTTCGGGTTCTGTTGTTATTGCGGCGGCTGTTGCTGTGGTTGCTGATGTTGTTGTTGTTGGTGTTGTTGTTGTTGTTGTTACTGTGGTTGTATTTATTACCGTAGGACCGGTGTGTTTTCTTTTTCTGTGTAACTTTTACATCATACTCGTACTCAGTCTGAAGTACTCGAACACTTTTCTCGCTCTATCATCTATTTACCTAACTATTTCTCTTTCGCTCTTACTCTGCTTGGCTTTTTGTATACCCTATAGGGTGGTGAATAAATGGTAACTTAGATTCGCAGATAAGGAATTGTGGCCTGTATTGTTTTTAGAATATTAAAGATGAAGAAAGTGAATATTAATACCAAAATTGATTGAAAACGAAAAATATATCTATATGGTATAGATCAATATAATATATATAATAATTTATTTGAAACTATTATTTCTAATACAGGGTATTTTTGAGTCACTAATCTCTCTCGCACTTGTCCGAGCTCTCTTCATTTTTCCTTCTTTTCATTGGGAACTTGTATAACTTTCGTCTAGCTTCTGGCAACAATTATGCAATGAGCCAGAGAAGCAGGAGAACAGCTATGAGGGCTATCAAATCGAGTATCTATAGAGCCCGCGAAGAGGAGGGGCAGAAGGGCGGCTCGTTGTCTATGGGGAGGTCGTCTGGTTGGTCGGTCGGTCGGTCGGTCGGTCGGTCGGACGGTTGGTCTAGCTTTTAATGTTCAAGGTAATTTGAAATTAAAAAACATTAACTCTGATCTTGAGTTTACATAATATAATATAGTATAAAGTATGTGCGCGCACACAAACGCAAAGTTAATTGAACTTCGTTAACGTTTAGCACTTAAAAATTGTATTAAATCGCAAATTTCCTGTCAGTTAAAGCTTCCGCTCTGATATTAGATATATGTATATATATATATGTATATACATATATACTTTTATATATATATATATAGATCAATATAAATCTTTGCCAGCTTATTGTGACACTCGCAGCATCATCAATAGGGCTCTGTTGCACAGATAATGGCTGCTAATAGCCCTAATGCCTCATAATGAGGCTCTCTGCAATAAGAGAGACGTCAACACGCTGCACCGCAGGGCGTCTGATTGATAAAAAAAAAAAAAAAACAAAACCAAGAATTTATATCGAAAAAGCAGAATAAAACTTGGAGCTTAAGCCAAAGCTGAAGCTCGGAACCCTTCATTCATGATACCAAGTGGAAAGAACGCGCTTTGGTTTAGTTCTTGGTTTGGGATCCCCATCTACTGCTTTGAAATGATAAATGCGATCGGTTAGCAGCTCCGACTGCATTCACAGCGTTCCCCAAACAAATATAAATCCCAAAGAGAACAAACAAATAACAAATAACACAAAATGAAGTCAAGACCGAGATGTTAATGCTTATTTAGTGGACAAGTTCTTTGCTCTATTCATTCTATGAATGAATAGGCGCAGGAATATGGGATCAAAAGACTCAAAAGATTTAAATTGTGACTTATCAATTCACAATTGACTCAAGTTTCGAATGTGTTTGTGTGTGTGTGTATGTATATGTGTGTGTGTGGGTAGAGCGTTGAAGCTTTGCTGATTTTAGTATGTGAATCCATTGAGCATTGATCGGAAAGAGGCGTGGTACAGTATATAAAGTATATTGATTTGTGATTAGGCTGAATAGAGACAAGCTGTTTTAGATTTGTGTGCCTAGCTTTGCATATAGTATGTATGTATAAGTCTTTTCTAGACTAGAATCTGGTTGGTTTTGGCAAGCGCTTTTATCATAGTTGGAAAAGCGATTGAACTGGCAAATGGACTGCGGTTAATGGAGGGTTACTACATATCTGGATTCAGCTAGATTTGTAGCTTATGTAAAATGATAAGGCCATCTAAATGGCAGAGATGCAATTTTATTAAGCTATCATACTAGCTTGCAAAGAAAGCAATATCAGCATCACAAAGGGAATCAGCGACAATCATCGTCGTAATATCTTTAATCTTTAAATGCTAAAAACCTTAGCAAAAGCTGCGAGTCAAGCCGAGTGTTTTCCCAAAAATTCTCATGATTCTCATGAAGTTTGAAGCACATCCACAGACTTGATAGCCTGCTTGGACTTGGCTTATCTGCTTAGCTTCTTTTAGTGCTTAGCTTTCGATTCATTCTAAATATATACATATACGTATATATAGTAGAGTTCGACATATTTTCGGAAGTTCATTCTTTTTGGGCAGCTGCAGCTTCGATGGCATTTTCTATGCACGCTTTGTTAACAGTTTTCTTTCTTTCTTTCGATTTTTTTTCGTCTTTTTTTTTTTTTGTCGTTTTAATAAGAGTGACATTTGCCTATCAGCTGCGCTTCGTGTAATATTTATGTGGCATTTTGTCACCGCGCTCTGTCCCATTTGCTATGACCTTTTGGGCTTTAGGGCGACGCACACACTGATACTCGGACACTCACTCTCACACACACACACATGACAACACGTTTTTTACTTTAAAGAAAATTTAAATTTTAGCATAAATTTATGGCAGTGCTGTCGCTTGATAAAGGCGGCATTCAATGGACTGCATATCATTTAGATGCGATATATATATATGTGTTTATACATATATATATGTATGCGTATACGTTCTATAAGTAGTTTATGTATCGGCTGCCGATGAAACGGTACTTTGATTGCCCACAAGTGGCTATCAACGCGGCCAGCATCAACGACCGTGAAGCGCTCTGTGATAAGCCAACTCCCCGCATGTCTCCTATGACAGCCATAAACTTGATGTGCCTTAAGTAGTTGAGAATTACAAATTGCATTAACAAAGCTCTATAAAATACTTTGCATAATTTTAAGTGTGCGTTTCTCAGAAATACTTGAAGTGGTAGCTAAAAGTTAAGCTTAAATTAAAATTGCATTAATGACGACACTTTTCACAGCCTGCGTACATCCTACAGTTTCTTTTCAAATCTTCTCCATATTCACTTGATGGCATAATTAAAGAAAATTGAATATTAACTGGCGATAGAGCTACATATATGGTTTCCATATAAATATAATTGCTATTTGTAAGCTTGCTATATAAAACACATTATTTTATGTGTTTTCCATGTTCAATTCTAACTAATAGCGAACATGACTGAAGAGGCATGTTTGTATACCCTGAATCCGTTGAAAATGGGAAATTTGGGTATAATGGTTTTGTGAAAAGTGTATGTAATAGGTAAAAGGAGGCGTGGCAGTCTTCGGGCCGTATATATATTCTTGATTAGGACAATGAGCTCAGAACTATGCGAACTCGTAAACTACAAAAGCTAGAGTCTTGAAATTTTACATGAATACATGTGTATACGATACGCAGTAAGAGATTATTATATTCTTTCGATAACTCTTCACATTTCCTTATTATCAATAAAAATTGCTAATTTCATTTTGTTTTTAAGCGTGGCTTGTATATTGTGAGAGCTAGAAACTTCAGATTTTTCGTGCAATGAATAGAAATGTGGGAATTATTATAACATTATTAATAACAGCTTTACGCTTCGCTCAGGGTATCTTTTAGTCGAGCACTTTCAATTAGAGCACTCTTACTTGATTCTATTTTTCAGCAACAGCTCAACAAATTGAAGCAGCAACAGGCTCAGCCTCAGCAGCTGCGCAATCAAATTTGCGAGCCATTATTGAATGAAGCTGTGAGCTAATGTGATCGCGTATCTCTAGAGTATACCAATTTGCGACTAATTCTATATAATCGGAGCGTATTTTCATTGTTGCTGTTTTGTCGCTAGATTAGCCGCTCTTTTCATATCTGCGATCTGCAAAGCGGACAGCTCAGCTAATCGCCTGACTTGAAGACATTTTGTTTTATTCTTTTTCGTTTTTTTTTTTTAGCTAAGTTAATTTCTATTATTGTTCAGCGCACTTGTCGCCGCGGCATCATACAACGGCAAGTGGCAAGTGGCAAGTGGCAAGTGGCAAGTGGCTAGTGGTAAGTGTTAGGTAGCAAGTAGCAAATCGTAATGGACACGCTCGGTTCCCAGCTGTGCGAAAATGTTTGCTTTGATTGAGTTGTTCTCGCAGTCGTAGTCGCAGTCTCAGTCTCAGTCTCAGTCATTGTGCCTCAGCAGATCGCACTTAGCTGTACTTTATATAATATATACATATACATATATATATATATATATAACTCGAGCTTGACCATGGGAAAGGCAAGGCAAAGCTGTCTCATTCCACGCAAATGTGTGACAAGCGTGATGCGTTGCCCCCTGCACTGTTTCGTGACGTAATCAACATGAAGAAGAAGAAGAAGAAGAAGAAGAAGAAGAAGAAGAAGAAGAAGCAACAGCAGCAGCAGTAGAAGTCAAAGTAGTCAAAGTACAGCACATGCAAAAGCTACTTCTTCTATTGCCTGGTCAGACAAATGACTTCCGCTTTGGCTACCAATCGTAAAAGAAAACAACACACAAATAGAAATAAGCTAAAGCGAACTTCAAAAAAAAATCAAACCTTTTCTGCTTCTGCTTCAACTTTAGCATCTACAAAATTTTTAACACTTTCCATTATCATTCAAATATTTGGAATTGATATGGCGGTTCTTAAAAGCGCCTTAAGTATTGTACTTTTATTGTAAGTACACGTTTTTTTTTTTTTTTTTTTTTTATATTATTTTTTTATTGCATTTCCTCATCTTGTTAACACTTTTTACTTTTGTCATTCTAGCGGTTTTTAATGTCAATTTGATGAGGTCGCGCCCCTTTTTTATTTTGGATCGAGTATCAGTTGCATTTTTATTGATAGACATTTCGATCACATGTTTGTGTTTGTGTGAAAAGTGTGTTGTTTGTGCTCCCAAGCAGCTTCAATTCTCATCGTAAAAATCTGATTTTGTTTCTCCTAAGCTACCGAGCTGCGGGGCATCGTTAAATGCTTAAAATCAGCTCACATTTTTTTTTTCGTTTTTTTTTGGCTGTCGTAAAAGTTAAACTGAGCTTATGGCTTTTCACTTCCTGGCCATTGAAATGCGCTGAGAATTGCATAGAGAGGCGCAAGCAATAATAAACTGCATGAAATGTAGCTAGTTTCTAGAGACTGCATTTGGTTGACTTAGGACTGTCCCAGTTGACAGTCACATAAACATGAAATTAGCTCACATTTTGTTTCAGTCAAGCTCTGTGCCATTTGTAAGTGGCAGTGTTCAATCTACTTCTTGTCAACGTTGACAGCCACTTGATGCTTCTGTCAAACTTTGTTACTGTTGTTGATGATTTAAGTTAAACTTCTTCAACATTTAATTATGTCATACTATTTTTGTAATAATTTGTTGGGCTTGCTGTCAAAGCTCTCTTCAAAATTCATGACAAGCCTCAAGTCCAGCACAGCGAATGGGCTCACAAAGTCAAAGACTTGTTTTGCTTTTTAGTTAGCAACTGCCCCTAAAGATAAATCATTTGTACAAAATATTTAGCAAGAGTTTTAAGTGTGTGTCAAGTGCATGTCGCGCTCATAAAGAAGACGAGAGAGAATTGGCGCAACGAAATCTTTTGTCTAGATATAGAAATAGATATAGATATAGATATAGATATAGATATAGATATAGATATAGATATAGATATAGATATAGATATAGATATAGATATAGATATAGATATAGATATAGATATAGATATAGATATAGATATAGATATAGATATAGATATAGATATAGATATAGATATAGATATAGATATAGATATAGATATAGATATAGATATAGATATAGATATAGATATAGATATAGATATAGATATAGATATAGATATAGATATAGATATAGATATAGATATAGATATAGATATAGATATAGATATAGATATAGATATAGATATAGATATAGATATAGATATAGATATAGATATAGATATAGATATAGATATAGATATAAATATATATATATAAATATAGATTTATATATACATATGTAGATACAGTACGTTTTCTGTCAACAGTTTTCTGCTAGACATCTGGTTCTATTCATTATCCACTCTTTGACCCAATTTCCAGCGCATTTGCTTGCATTTTCGATAACTATCGATTCTTGTCACATAAAACTGCCGAGTTAAAGGTTTTTCTCCACTCAATTCTAAACCTGGCGCTTGGCCAAACTGGACTTTTCTTTTCTTCTTTTGTTGTCTTTTGCCCAATGCAAATCAGTTACCATTAAAAATTAACCACAAAAGCCAAAGGCTTCAGAAATTTAAAAGCAAATTAAATTTTTAACTTCAATCTTGTTTTTGTTTCTTATAATAATCAAAGAGGGGCAGCACTTGATTTGCATATGCAGCTGCATCTAACCCTAAGTTCCCCCCCCCCCTCTCTCTCTCTCTCTCACTCTCTCCTTCTCTCTCTATCTCCCGCTTTGCCCACCTACTCCATATCTATTTCGAAATTCTACGAGTATCTGAATCGACTTGTTAGGCCAATTAGTGTGCGTATTTCGGACTGCCATCTCTCTCTCGCTCTCTCCACCTCTCTTTCTATCTTTCGCTCTGCGGCTCTTTTTTTGATAAACGAGCCGAGATTACGAGTCGTAGCTCTTGGTTGCAGCACTCCAGCTCCTCAGCGTCAACAGCTTTTCAGTATTTCACTTTGGATTTTTTTTTCTTTTTTTTTTCATTTCTACAGCTCACATTAAAATCTACTTGTTGACGTGCCTATAAATGTCCAGAGAAATGAAGCATGCTTAATGAGCGAAGCCCACCACTGCACGATCTTAACTTCCAGATATTTATATACATATATACATATTTCGGTTGCATAGACGTAGAGTGCTGCATATTTGTGTGAGGCTTGCGTGTGATAGGGCCCCCAGGGTCGTTTGCCTGCCCTGTCAGCAGGTGTCTGGCACAGTGGCATAAACTCAAATATTTATGTGTATTTTGTATAATTTTTAAGGAATAAATTGAATATATAAAATACTAATCAAATGTGGTTTAATGCTTGCCATAAGTTATTTGATGGTCAAAATCCTAGACTTTATAAATATAAATAATAAAACCAAGTTATTTTGATCATTAAAATGAAACAAAGAAGAAAGCTGAATAAAGTATATTTTATGTTCTTATCATAATGCGAACTTTATATTTAATTTGATATATGTTTAACTTTGTTATTTGAAATTGTTTTATATGTTTACATTATTTTAATTGTTAAGTAGTTAATTTACATTTTTTTTGTATTAAATTAATTAATTAATTTTTATAAATTTTATTAATTTTTTATTATCATTTTTAAAATAATTGTTTTGTATATTTTTTTTTTTTATAAATTTTATTGTTATTAGTAAATATTTGTTCTCATTTCTAAATATAAGAGTAGACAAATATTTGTCTTAAGTTTTTAATTTTATGTACATTTTTTTTCTGATAAATTCTGTTGTAATAATGAGGCTTGAATCACAGTGCTTGAGCTGTCAATGGATTAGTGAATATTTTGACAACTAACAGTTTATTGCTTTGTGTGTTTTCTCTCGCCTTTCTCTCTCTATCTCTTTCCCTCTCTCTCTCTTTTTCTTCCGTTATCTTTCTCTGCAACTGTTTTACATATCTTTCTTTCTCTCTCCTCTCTCTCTCTCTCTCTCTCTCTCTCTTGTCAGACTCTCTCTTTATGCAAATTTCTCCTGTCTACACCGCTTCCGCCCAACCCTATATTTGCCTCTTTTTCCATGATTTATCTCTATTTCTCTCTCTCTCTCTATCTCTCTCTCTCTCTCTCTCTCTCTCTCTCTCTCTCTCTCTCTCTCTCTCTCTCTCTCTCTCTCTCTCTCTCTCTCTCTCTCTCTCTCTCTCTCTCTCTCTCTCTCTCTCTCACTCTCTCTCTTGCTTTCTCTTGTTTTCTTTCTTTTCCTCGTTTTTTTTCTTCTCCATCTCTCTCTCTCTTTTTCTCTTTCTCTCTCACCTGGTCTCTCTGCGTGCATCACTGCAAATGGAACAGCATCAACAACAATTAAACAATGACAGCCCAACTTCGATCGTCTCCACCTGCGACACACAGACCGTTGTTTCGACTGAGTTTGCGATGGGGTTCGATTGTTTCGATTGCTACCATTGCATTGCATTACGTGCACATAGTTGGACTCGCATATATCGCATCGCTTATGCGCTCATAAAAGGCCATAAATTAGTCACTTAAGTCGGCCGCTCCCGCTTTGATATAGCCACAAATGGCCTCGACTCGAATACCAAGTCTCAACTATCCAACTATTCAGCTGTCCAGGCATCCATCCTCCGGCTGGCTAGCTGCCTGGCTATCTATCACTGACAATTGTCCCAATCGTCTGTTGTCGCCATCAAAAAAATTGCTTTTTCCTAATGATCGGCGCTCGTTTGCGCTCTAATTGACGCTCTCTTGGCCAAGCTTTTTTCATTTATTTTCTTAGTTTTTTTTGCTTTTCTTTCTCATCTTCAACCCATTTGGTCAGCTGGCAATTAGCAGTGCCAGCAATGCCTCTATGATCGGCCCACCCACATTGTTGGGGGCTGATTTCTGCAGCATGGAGTGAAGGACAGTGAGAGGACGATATTTACGATAAATACTGAGAAAAAGAGAGAGGGATAGGGATGGAGAGAGAGAGAGAGAGAACGAAAGGGAGAGAAAAGGCGGAAAAGGGCGGGAAAGAGAGTGATTGAAAGAGAGAAAAAGAGAAATGGATAGAGAGAGGGATAAAGTGAGAGTGAGAGAGAGAAAATAGAGATTAAAAAGAGTGAGAGAAAAGAGAGAGATAGATTTATCTTACTATAATGGAATCTCCCTGCAGCTAAGAACCAGATGAGGTAGGGTTCGCATATTAAAATATTTGTCTAGAACATTTTCGGATAAGTCAAGTCTTGGTCTAGGTATAGTTATAGTCTTGGTCAAGGTATATCAGAGTTGTTCAACTCTAGTTCATTGCAGATGTGGAATCATTTAAGATCTGAATGCTGGAACGAGCTCTGGTTACAAATGAGTCTCGCATTCCTATACATTTGTAGTAATGTCTTGGTAGGGAGAGCAAACTTATGACTGATAATGAAGTGGTTTCTAGGCCATACATACTTAAACTAAGCTGACATTAAGCTCATAAGTTTGTTATTTTAACATAAAAACTTATTTTCAGTAAACCATTTCATTTTGTTCCCAAAGACTCAGCTTCAGCCGCAATCAACTTTGTGCTCTTAGCTAATATATATAAATTTTATAATAATATAATATGACTAATATAGTTCGGCAATTCGCAGCTAAGTTTCTGTAGCTATTTTTAGGCTTTTTTTTCCTCTTATTTCTGTCTTTTTTTTCTCCTTTCTTTGTTGTTTTGCTGTTCTTTTTTTTCCCGGGCATCTTGTGGCATTAACTATTTTTGGGGGTTTCAGCAAATTAAGAATGTATAACAACTGTTATTAGATTTGGCAGCTACATGGATATATATACGAGTAATTTTCTTTGCCCAAATAATTTGCTTGCTGTTGTTGTTGTTGTTGTTGTTGTTGGCGGCTCTTTGCTTAAATTATTGTTATTTTATGTCTGCATTCATTCACAAATTGTTTTTGGCGATTTTTATATATTTTTTTTCTGTTGTTGAAACTTTTGTTAATGGCCAGCTGCAACGACTGTGAAATACACTGTTTTATGGCAAGTTGAAATGTTGAAGCAGTTGAAGTTTGATTGAAATCGAATCAGATTTTATAAGCTTTAGATGCGCGTTGAGAAACGGAAGAGAGTGTATTGGCTGGATTGGTATTTATTTATTGGTAGCTATCTCTTTGTCTGCGTGAAAGCAAACTGTTTGGGCCTATTGAAGCCAGAGATTTAAGAGATTTGAAGCATTTATATATATCATATACTCTACTCCATACATAACTCTAAAACTCTCCCTCTCTGTCTGCTCTAAAGGTCCATCAAATACGAATTGAATTTGAATTTGTATAGTTTTTTATTATAAACAGAAGTTTTGAAATTCTATTTAATATATATATCTAGTATATATATATCCATATATCAAGATACGGATAGTGAATACCGGAAATAGCTGTTATATAATTTACTGTTCTAGAGCTTAAACTATCAAATTTTACAGTCGAATTGAATTTTTTTATAACCATTAGACTAAGTCTAGTTATTTTTGAACTACAGCCTAGTAGTGAGCAATCGGATATATCCGATCGCAAAGCTCTCATTTCTTTGGCCAATGCTCTAACAGGCATTTATACCCTTCACATAAAATCATGCAAATTTTCTTATACATTCGTTATTCATTAATGTAGCGCATTAACGCAGTCGACCAGGCCGCTGTTTGCCTTCAATTGGCCTGCAGATCTTTGCAGTTCATTGACTGACTTACTGACTGACTGGTTAGGCCCAACTTAAACTACCAGAATCGACTTGGACTCGCCAACTTAACAAATTCAAGCTCAAGATCTGACTAAGTGAATGAGTCGTTTGAATGTTGATGTTGTTGTTGTTGCTGTAGCGCATCTTGTGAAATGAAAACGCGCTTCTTTTCTTTTTTTTTTTTTTTTGCTGGCGAAATTTATAAAGAGACACAAAAAAGCGCGATTTCCGAATCACACAAGAAACAAGTTGAAAGTTAAATATGACTAATGATTTAACCTGTTCACGTAAAAAATCATTTAGTTCGTTTCTTGGTTGCATAAAGTCACAGAAATAGTATATCTCTATATATATATAGAAATCTGTATACACATATAGCTCTATTATATCATAAATCATTTTAGACGCGAATTTAATATTGTTAGTAAAACATACCTTTAAGCATCTTCTATGTTTAAGCTTGGAAGTTCTTGATGCCTATAAAAAAAGAAGATATTTAACATATATTCAATATAATACCTGGTACACAATAAACATAGCTGAAGCTATTTAGAATTTGGAAAAAAATAATTCTATTACAAATAAAATTTGCTAAGAAAATGTAAAAAAATATGTGGAAATTCGATATTAATTATTCACTCTTAATTTAAATCGCTTCCGATTTTGAATTGATTGTGAGACCTCTATATACTGCAATACCATACCATACCACTTAGTTTATTGTCTATCCAATAAACGTGCGGTATGTGCACTGATATTGATAAATTAGTTCTGAATTGATTTGATGGAGGTTAAAAGTTTGAAGAAATGATCGATGATTAAAGAAGAAATTTGATCTTCAGATCAGGCAGTTAGATATATGAGCAAACAGAAAGATGGATGGACAAATGCCTGACAGACAGAGACGCGAATATAGAAAGAAAGAGACAGATGAACAGAAAGAAAGAGAGAGAGAGAGAGAGAGAGATAAACAGTCAGAGAGTAAAGGAGACTAAGGGAAACAGACAGTGAGACAGTGGAATACTGAGAGAGTGAGACAGTGGAATATTGAGAGAGTGAAACAGTGGAATATTGAGAGAGTGAGACAGTGAGACAGAGAGACAGTGATACATAGAGAGAGTGAGATAACGAATCAGTGAAATAGTGAGAAAGTGCGGCAGTGAAACAGTGAAAGTATGAAACAGTGAGATAATGAGATAGTGAGACAGTGAGACAGTGAGATATTGAGACAGTGAGACAGTGAGACAGTGAGAGAGTGAGACAGTGAGACAGTGAGACAGTGAGACAGTGAGACAGTGAGACAGTGAGACAGTGAGACAGTGAGACAGTGAGACAGTGAGACAGTGAGACAGTGCGACAGTGAGACAGTGAGATAGTGAGATAGTGAGATAGTGAGACAGTGAGACAGTGAGACAGTGAGACAGTGAGACAGTGAGACAGTGAGATAGTGAGATAGTGAGACAGTGAGACAGTGAGATAGTGAGATAGTGAAACAGAGACATCGAAACAGTGAGACAGTGAGAAAGTGGAACAGTGAGAGATTGAGAGAGTGAGAAACTGAGACAGAGAGCCAAATAGATAGTGAGACAGGGAAACACATAGAGAGATTTGCATAGACGCTGAGATGTAATGCGGCTGTTGATCCCGATTAAGAATATACTATATATGTTATATGTTAACGGCAACGCCTTCTTCTGGCTGTTACATAACCTCGCACACATCAATATATATATATAAATATATATATATTTTTAATGTACACAATAAAAGTGTGCTTTTTAAATGACTTTTACAGGGTATGCTTTGCGCACGCTCGTTTGTTTTTAATTGTACGTTTTGTTTTTTCATTGAATGTCATTTAATTCAAAATTGCATTTCAATTTCATAAATTGCATTCAAATGAGCGACGTTTTATGGCGCTCGCAAGATGTTGATTGCAATAATTATGGAACGCGTCGGCAGCTGCCGTTGCGCGTTGATTTCCTTATCCTCCTGCTATCTCGCTCTCTCTTTAGCTCTTTCTTCCTCCCTTGTTGTCTTATATTTAATTCTATTCAAATATAATTATAATTAACAATTATTTTTGCCGTTTGCTATTTAATTTCTTGCGCGTTATAATTAGCTTGTTGTTATTGTTTTTTATTATTTTAATTATTTTTTATAATTTTTTTTGTATATATTTCAGCCAGATTAAGGAAGGAAGCTGCACAGCTGCTTAATGATGGACAACTTTAGAGTAAGTCATTTGTTTTCATGAATTGTAGATATAGAAAAAAATATATAAAATATATATTTATTTATTTAATTTAATATATTTATATGAGAAACTAAAAATAATATTAATTTAAATATAAAAATAAATTTGGCTTCGAAAGTACAGAAAAATAAAAACATATTTTTTTTTTTGTCTAAAATATTTGTTTAAATTTATTATTATTTTGTATTAAAATGAAATTTTTTTTTTTTTTTTTTTTTTTTTTTTTTTTAATATTTTTATTAAATATAATATTTTCGTTTGTTTTTTTATTTATATTTAATTTACTATAAATAAAAAATTTCGAATGTTTTATTTCTGTAAATGTTTGCCTGCATTAGAAGTTATATAGCTAAAGTATTTCGCTTGGCTTTCAGCCAACATTGTTTATAAGCACTAAACACAAGCATTCACCCAATCGCACAATCACATCTGACACAAGTGTCAATAAAGTTTACATCATCTTTCGAACTGTAAATGGTCGCACACGTTTTATAGCCATTGTACATTGCCCTCTTAAAGACTTTTGTCAGGCAATTGAAAGCTGGGATGCTAAAGCCACATTTTATTTGGGGGATTTTTGCCTTGTTTTAATTGCAAGAGGAAGAAGAGGAGAGAAAGAAGAAGAAGCGTCATACATAGACCGTTATGCTAGTCGGATCAATTGGCAGAGACTTAGGTCTTTGTTACCGTTCCGATTGGCAATTCGCAACAATTGAGAATTCCAATCGCCGGTAAATGAAGACACACGGCCGATTGCCGAAAAGAATCGGCAAAATCAGCTTAAATATAGAATACTACAGTTAAAAGCCAATTCGATTTATAATTTGCGCAAATGATTTGGCTAGAAATTGCAGGGGGCAATATGAGGAGTATGGAATGTATGAAGATACCCTGTAAATGGGAAGAAAAGAGAGATGATGAGATGGTAAGCTATTGAGAAAAGAGAGGGGAAGAAAAAAGACAGATTAGATAAGATATGTATTATGATAAAAACTAGAAACAAATGGGTAAAATCTTGTATATATTTGTGATTTACTGCACTCAATGAATTTGTCTACCAAATTTGGTAGCTGTATTTTATTCAGTTTCCGAGTTCACGGAGTTAGTGGCGAAATAAATTTGTTGAAATGGCTAAGTTCCTCAATACCATCGGACAGTAGACACCTATCACTTTATATGCTGCCTTTCGTTCATATACACGTGTTGCTTACTTCACAGGGTATCTGATAAACAGACATAAAATTGCTGATATATTTGTACAATGAACATCCGTTAAGCGCATTTATTCTAAGATTCCCCAGCTCAAGCGACTCGTTGATTGACTGACTCTATGCTACTGTATATGAATTTTTGTTTTTCTTACTTGATGTCAGCGCATTAATTAAACAATTCACGTGTGAATTTCCTGGCCGGACATTGAATATATATGCATGTATATCCCTCTCGTTCGCTCGCCCTCCCTTTCGCTCTCGCTCTCGCTCTCCCTCTCCCTTTCTCTCACTGCTGGGCAGGTACATCCGCCTTAAATCGATATACGATCGAAATAGAAATGAGTTTTTTTTTCTGTTTTTTTTTACTCTTTTTTTTTTTTTTGGCTTGAATTAATTAATCGAAGTTATCAGTTAGTTCTTAAATTATCTTGTCTTGTCTGGCGTACTATAAGTTCTATTGCCTATTCTATTTTGCCCACATCGAGAAATATTATTTAGCTTAATGTTAGTTGCGGTACAGCCAATAACCGACCTCAAGGCCAAGGCCGTTTTTGTTGTTGTTGTTGCTGGAGCCGTGTTTGAAGTTAACAAAAAGCATCGTGTGTTCATTAACTTTTAAGCTGCTCCAACTACCCCACAACAGAGCGCGCTATACACACGCACAGACAATCATTAAGACGAGCTAATGCCACGCATCGTCCGATTTTGTGTGCGGCTTTTGTGATTGTCTCTGGCAGCAACTGCTCTGCTCCGCACTGCTCTGCCTACTCCCTCCGCCCGTATATCCCATAAAAAGTGCCGTTTGTGCGTGACTCGCCAGCTGGTGTCGCTCATACCCCATACCCTAACCGCTCTAAGTCTAAGTCGCTTTGGCAAAATTGAAAATCATGTTCCACGTTAGGCAACATCAATCAAAAGATATTTTTTGTTCTAATTGGCGCAGCTCTTATGACTCTCTCTCTCTCAGTCTCTCATTCTCTCTCTCCCATTCTGTCTGTTCCTTTAGTACACCCCAATAAGTTTGGTATATGGCAGCTATATCTAGCGGAAGTGGCAAAAATGCAAATTAATTTCATTTTAACACGCAAAGAGTTCGAACCCGGGACTCGAAAAGGTGCGGGGGAAGAACTGAGCTTTGAATTGGCATTGCCTAGAGCTATGCTAAAGCTAATACGATGCGCAAGTTATATGTGGAATGACACATCAAACAATTAGTAGAGTGAGGTTTGGAGAGGAATTGTGACTGCTAGACACCCTGTAAGTATCTAAGATTGAAGAGAATGATATATGCATAGAGATATAAGCGATCGGTAGACATATATAGGAAAGATCGTAAGAGTATATGCAAATAATTAACAGAGAGGGGTTTGGAGAGTGATTGGGACTGTAAGACACCCTGTAGGTAGCTGTGATTAAATAACATGATGATTAAATAACATAAAGAGATATAACCGATCGGTATATCATCAGATAGAGAAGATCAAAGGAATGAATATAGAGCTATGCTAAAGCTAATACGATGCGCAAGTTATATGTGGAATGACACATCAAACAATTAGTAGAGTAAGGTTTGGAGAGTAATTGTGACTGCTAGACACCCTGTAAGTACCTAAGATTGAAGAGAATGATATATGCATAAAGAGATATATAGGCGATCGGTAGGCATATATAGGAAAGATCGGAAGAGTATTTGCAAATAATTAACAGAGAGGGGTTTGGAGAGTGATTGGGACTGTAAGACACCCTGTAGGTAGCTGTGATTAAATAACATGATGATTAAATAACATAAAGAGATATAACCGATCGGTATATCATCATATAGAGAAGATCAGAGGAATGAATATAGAGCTATGCTAAAGCTAATACGATGCGCAAGTTATATGTGGAATGACACATCAAACAATTAGTAGAGTGAGGTTTGGAGAGTAATTGTGACTGCTAGACACCCTGTAAGTACCTAAGATTGAAGAGAATGATATATGCATACAGAGATATATAGGCGATCGGTAAACATATATAGGAAAGATCGGAAGAGTATATGCAAATAATTAACAGAGAGGAGTTTGGAGAGTGATTGGGACTGTAAGACACCCTGTAGGTAGCTGTGATTAAACAACATGATGCGTGCATAAAGAGATATAACCGATCGATATAGAGAAGATCAGAGGAATGAATATATGCAAATAATTAGTAGAGAGCGGTTTGGAGAGTGGTGGTGACTGCTAGACACTCTGTAGCTATGACTGAAAATGGTGACATAAAGATATATATATATATATATATATATATATATCCAGAAGATCTGAAGAATATATGCATATCTCGTATCACTAACATATGATGATGCAGCAATATTTATTTGTGATAGCAAATTGTGTTTCAATGAAGAAAGTGACTCATATATAATTATAAATCATATCTATACATATATATATATATCTTTATATACGCGCAAATATATTTCGCCTTTTCGAGTTATTTAAGCTACATGCGAAACTCTCACGCAACAGAGCAAGACAAGACGAGGCGGCAAGACAATACCTACTAAAATACAACAAGAAAAAAACTGTTAGCAACAATAACAAATATAATAAATTTCAATGTCACTTACACTTGATTTATAAACAAACAGACAAAAAATAAGAAAAGAACTTGAAATACAACAAAAAACCTTCTAAGCACCTTTGAAGCCGTTAGCCCTAAACCCTTGACCATAATCTAAACAGAAATCAAATCAAAATCAAATTGAATTAGATTTAATTACTTCCTCATTGATTCGAAGGTGCTGAAAGCAGCAAAAAGTGCAGCAGCCGAAGCCGCAGCTAAGGGTGTTTAGGGAGGAGGGGCACTTGAATTGCAGCAGAAAAAGGCCAAACGGGCGAACAAAAGGCCTGACAGAAAGCCATAAAGCGTAAACGAAATGCAAAAGGCAACCGAAACGATTTAAGAACCAAAAACAACAATGGCCCAATCTGGCAGCTACTTCAAGCTAACAATGTTAACACGGTATGCCAAGACTCTCAAATAGAACAACTCGAAGGAGAAGGAGAAGGAGAAGGAGAAGAAGAAGACAACGATAGCTGAAAGCTAAATGCAAGCATAGACGAAACGGCAAATGCTCTGCTAGAATATACAGATATAACAACTGGTTGTAGGATATATGGGCTGTTGTTAGATAAAAACCTATAAAGAAAAGTTCTATTATATAGAAAAATATATTTTAGTGAAAATATATATTAGTAATAAATAATTTAATTTATTAAGTTGCAAATAGAACAGGAGGAAACACAGTACGAGAAAATCGATTTGACATTTATACGGAAATATTTCCTATAAATGCCCCTTACATTACGTCGGGTATTAGCTCAAGTAAAGATACATATGGAACTAAAGGAAAGAACAATTTCATTTATATTTTATACATTTTGCTAAGCTTATCTGAACAGCATTCTGATATTATAGTTTGGAACTTATTCGAGCTTATGTAATCTAATTCTACTGAGCTGGGTTGACTTTCTAAAACAGCCTAATAATATATGAATCTTATTTACTTACGTTTAATATATTTCCAAATGGTTTTCACAAAAAGTTTATTTCACGCCGAAAATCGGAAAAAATTAAATGCAAACAATATGTTCGAAGGTTGCTGTGTAATGAATTTTAACAAATTTTTTGATAGGGAGATTTGCATCAGCCTACTATGATTATAATTTGAGACAAGTAAAGCAAGGACTGCTAGGTCCGCAAATTTGAGCGTCCTTTTACTATGACTTAAAAAGGGAACTTTGAATCGGTTTAATTCGTTTTTTTTTTTTTTTAATATAAAAATATTTTCTATTTATTTCAGAAAATATTTTACTTTAAACCTTGGTTCAAAAACTCGCCAAAAAAGTTTCAATTTTTTTTTTAAATTTTAAAATATTTTTTAAGGAAATTTTTTAAATAAGCATTCCTAACAATTTTCATCAAATAATGTTCACATCTTACTTGATTTCAAATCGATTTGCAATTCGTTTTTTTACAATTAATTATTTATTTATAATTATTATTTTATTATATATGAAAATATAATATTTCTCTAGTAATAAATCAAACAAGTTATCAATTGATAACAAATATTTATACACAACAAATATTTATGTGCATAATGTGCATAATGTTTGCTTCGCTGCGCTGCGCTGCTCACTGTCGGCAGGGGTTGGGGGCCAGGCCGAGGGCAGTTCGTAAATGCTCGAGTCGAATGAAAAGACCCACAGCGAGGGCATTGGGAATTACAATGTAACTTTTAATGGGGCATTTGTGGCCAAAAATGGACAAGTTGTTGGCGTCATTGTTGTTGTAGCTGCTGCCTGTTGTTTTTGTTGTTGTGTGCATGTCTGTATATGTGTATGTGTGTGTGTGTGTTTGTCTGTGGATGTGTGTCTGTCTCAGCCAAAAGCTAAAACACTTGTTGCCTATTTGATTGCAATTGTTATACAAAGAGCTTTCATTGTAATAACAAAAGCAAAACAATGGCCAACATTTTTTGTTGTCGCCGTTGTTGTTGTTGTTGTTGTTGTTGCTGCTGCTGCTTGTGTGTCTATGTGTGTTGGTGTATTGCTGTTTAGTCTGGCATGATAATGATGTTCAGCGCCCCGACGCCCTGCAACAACAGCCAGCATCAACATTCACACGAACTTTAACACTTGCAGCAACAATGTTGTTGCTCTTATTGTTCTGATTGTTGTTGTTGTTGTTGTTGTTGTTGTTGTTGTTGTTGTTGCTGTTGTTGTTGTTGTTGTTGTTATTGCTGTTGTTGTTGTTATTGTTATTCTTGCAAATCTCGCACAATGGGCGGCCGCACAGCAGAATACAGCGCTCAAATCTATTTCCATTTCAATACGCAGCTAAAAAAAATGCTGTTTCTTTATACCCTGTAGTTATAGAACAGTTGGGTCTATTTTTTTTCAACTTGAATTATTTAAAGTCTGTTAAAAATGGTTTGATATATGTGTCCATACACATTTAAAAGTCATCTCAATGTTATTTCATAACCTATTCAATAATTAATTAAAAATTTTCTAAGATGAGAATACGCAGTTCAAATGCTATAGCTATAAGTACAGGGTATGATGCAGTGAATGTGATTGTGTTTTGTTGTTATTGCCTCCTGTTTTTGTATATTTTATTTGTTCTTGTCATGCTGGTCAGCACACAGAGCGGCAGCCAGTAGCAAGAGTGGGACAGAGAGCAAATGGGCCAGAGGTAGTCCGAGGCGCAAACGCATAGAGTCCACAAATTAGCAATTCACTTGACTTTGATGCGAGGTGTATGCTTTGATAATAACTGAAATTTTCAGCTGCCCACACACACACTACCACACGCCCTCACACTATTTAACTGGATTTTGAGGCGCTTGATAGATGCGTATTTGATCATTTGCTGTTCATAGTTAATGAGTTTCAGTTTGTTGCTGACAAACTCGGCGATTTGTTTACAATTTAGATTAATGAACTTCTGCTGCTGCAGATGTTGTTTCTTCTACACATTATCATGTGGTATGCAGGTTAATTAAGAGCTCAGTTTGGCGTTATGTTGGGCCAAGTCAGTCATGCATTGGATTTGCATAACGAGATGGTAATTAGACATTAGCTGTGGCTGGGCAAACTCAAGAAAATGTGGATAAACTGAAGATATCCTGAAAGTATAGTATCTTTTATGAGAGTTTTTATAGGGTATAAACTGAGCTCATCGAACAGTGTTGAAAATATAATATAATATTCACTAAATAAAATATTTTAAATAACTTAAAGTTAGTCTTCTATCTGCCTGATATATAAAACATATTATACATCATCAACATACTTCATATACACACACATTTCCACACACACTCACTCGCTCGCCCACTGTAGTTGGCAAAGAATTCAAGTTCGTTGCCTAAGTCATTTGTTTGTGCTACAGCTGATTGCCGCTCTTTCGGCTGTTTTGCTTTTCTTTTTCTATTATTATTATTTTTCTTCTTCTTTTTTTTGCGGTTCAGCTCAGTTCATAACAGTTAAGCACCAGGTGCCACAACTCAACTCACCTCACCTAGCCTCCTCGCACCCCTCTTCCATCATCGGCCGCTTTTCGCTATTGTTGGCTGGGCGGCAGCACATCAAGTACAAGTTCTAATGAAATTTGTCAATAAAAATTCGCAGAATTTTGTACAGCAACAGAAGCCAGCTAAAGCAAAAGCAAAAACAAAATAAAATAAAAAACAGGCAAGCCATAAAAAGCGAGTAAACAGCAATAACAACAACAACAACAACAACAGCAATAACATTAAACAAACGAATGCTTTTGTTGTTGCTATTGAATCAAATTTACTTTTTTACCGTTTTCAGCGAAAGGAAGACGCAAACACGTACCAAAAAAAAAAAAGAAGAAAAAAAACAGAACCGAGAGTTATAAATACCTTTCATATACTATATACATACGTGCATATGTGTGTGTATACATATATGCAAGTTAGTCGCGCATAATTCACTGTGCAAATATATATGCAAACATATATACTATATGTGTATATACATATATACACAAGATTGGAAGCTAAGTATGTGGACCACTCAGTCATTGTCATTGTCAAAGAATTTTATTTTTGGCTTTATTTACTTTGGGATATACACAGAAACTGGTTGAGCATGTGTGTGGCGTAGGCGTCGCATTGTCTCTCTCTCTCTCTCTTTTTCTCATATACTTTCTCTCTCTCTGGCGATCTTTGTCTGTGTCTGCTTATGAGTAAGTCAAGTAGTAACCCAGGGCAGGGCCATCAAATTTCAAAACAATGCAATTCGCTGTTCGATTCTCTAATTGAAAATCTGTGTCATGAAATGTTTATTGACTGCATTGAGTACTCATTACACTAGGTGTATATATGTATGTGTGTATAGCTATACTTTTACTATGTATATATACTCATAAGTACATATATACTCGTTCGCCCTGTCAACTTTGTGCATCGTTGTCATGTACTGAGCTTTGTTCAATGTTTTATTGAAGGGTCTTGAAAAGATAAATGTTCTTGAAACTTTCATTTGGTAAGGCTAGATATTCTACCTTCGAACTGGACTAAAAAGTAGAGCATAAATGAGTTGAAGTGAAGAATCTGTATATATATTGTATAATAATGAGTTATACAATATCTTATATTATATATATATAGCAGATAGGTCTATAAACATAGATTCTCTCTTACACATTCTCTTTTTTTATTCCTTTCTCTCTCTCAATCTGTGTTTCTCTCACTTTCTATCTATCTTTCACTGTCCATATCTCTCTATCTTTTTCTATCTCTCTGCCTATCTATCTCTCTTTCTCTCTTTCTCTCTATCTCTCTCTCTCTCTCTCTCTCTCTCTCTCTCTCTCTCTCTCTCTCTCTCTCTCTCTTCTCTCTCTCTCTCTTTCTCTCTCTCTCTCTCTCTCTCTTACCCTCTTTTTCTCTCTCTTTGTGACCGTTTCTGTCTCTCTTTTTCTCTATTTTGTTAAATAAAAAAAATCAATGATCTATGCTCTATTCACTTTTCCGATTCTTTATATCAATTATTTTCTATCTAAATTATAGTGTTTCTATTCGATTCTCTCTTAATTTTTTTTATTGTATTAATTCATTACAACTGATACTCAAACCAATTCACTTTTTAGCCTCTCAATTCTTCCTTCTCTAACTCTCAATATACCTAAACTATTTTCTATCTCTTGATCATCTCATCTAGCTATAGTATACATAGAACATTTAGTGACGCATAACTGTTTCATATGAGTGAGAAATTTCCTTTTCTAGATTTTCTAGAAAGACATATATATTTGTATATGGATCATATATATACATATATGTGTATATATATGTATATAGATAGTGTATATCTTGATCTTTGTATTCGCGGCATTTGCTTCATATTAATTATTTATGCAGTTTACGCGATGAAAACATTAAAAATGCAATGCAATTCACTTAAAGGGGTGCACCGTGTACAGAGGGGGCGGCTCGGCAACAGAAGGGGGTATTGGCTGCAAAGGTGTGGTGTGGTGCGGATGGCGGGTGGAGCGGGTGGCTAGTGTGGTGCGACTCCCACGACATTGGCTTTGGTGTAGAGAATAGCGCAATGAATGCATCAAAAGGTGCCACAACAACAACAACAGCAATAATTGTTGCTGTGTGTGTGTGTGTGTGTGAGTGTTGGTGTGTGTGTGGTATTCATGATGAACTCATGGAATAATTATCCTATGAATGAGCAGTTTGCATGATCATTGCCAAAGCTTCCGCTTTTGTTTTTGCGCTCAGCTGAATTTCGCTCGTTGTTGTTGTTGTTGTTGTTGCTGGCTGCTTCTTTGCAATTACGCCATGAAAATGTTGCATTTAATGGGCATTTTCTTATGTCATAGCTATAGTTCTGGAGGGTTTCTCTCTCTCTCTCTTTCTATCTCTTCTGCTTCAGCTTCTTCTATTTCTCTTGATATATGTAGTTAGTTAGTTAGTTAGTCAGTAGTATTCCAACTAATTCACTCAGGTTGTCAGAATGAATTAGATTGAATGAACATGTTTCGTATAATGTATGTCAAAGAGATACCCTGTATATTGGTAATTAGTGTAGATATTATGGTGTACATTATAAGATTGGATAAGGCATCAATAAATATATTTCGAAAACTTGAGTTTTATATGGAAACTTACAGTTTAGTTTTAGAGCCTAAATATATCTATTTATATATGGTATAAAAATATCTATAAATTCTCGAAAAAAAGTCCTCTTATATGTAGAACTACTATTTGAAGCCATTATATCTATGGATAGTACCTGGTGCAGCCAATTAGAGTGCTCTGCCTAGCACAGCTTCTTTTACAGGGTATTCAAAGGCTTTTCGGATGACAGTATATAAATATATATACGATATCTGTATATCTCTAGGGTTAGTTGAATTGGTTAGGGTTACAGCTGCTGCTGTGGCAGTTACTTCATATTTTTTCCATTTTCTCACAAGCTCAGCTCAAGCAGTGTTTGGCTTTTATGAATTCCGCTCAGCTGTTTTGTTGTTGTTGTTGTTGTTTTTTTCTTTTTCAGAATTTGGAATTTGCGGATAGAAAACTGAAGAATTGTGTGGAGAGTCGAGCCTAAGTGATGCGCATATAAATGTCGAGCACTCCACTTGGCCCTCAGCCAGGCGCTGCATTCTTCTTCAATAAAACTATGCAAAATTATGTGTAGCATTCCAAGTGCAGTGTGTTTGTCTGTCTACTCCCATGATATTATATATATTATATATATATATACATATATAGTATGTTGTAATCCGCGCAAGCCATTGGCCAAAGCATTTGGATTTAGTTTTGGTTTCGGTTTTGGCTGATGGAATGGCCCGACTTTAGCATTTTTTTTTGTTTCTTACTCTTCTCATATATATATTTATGCAATTATTATTCTTGCATGCAAAATTTGCAATAAGTTGGCCCAAGCAGCTGACAAAAGCACAACTAATCATAAATGCCATGCCATGCCAAGCCAAACCAAGCCAGGCCTAACCATGCCACGCCACGCCATGCGATGCGATGCGATGCGAGGCTATGCTATGCATGCCACCAAAATGCAGCCTGCAACATCGTGTGGCACAAGCTGCAGCCACCAGTTGCCTTCGAGCATAACTTAAGATCCTTCTTATTCGTGTCCAATGGTTTTTGCAATTTCAAATTGAAAAAAAGTTAAGAAAATGCGCTGCCATAGGCAGGTGTTTTACCAGCTTACGAGCTTAGAACATTGTCAAGAGTTTGGCTTGGCTTTTAGAGTTAGATTTAATAACTTAAATGGGAAATTTATTAAATAAAACTTGTAGCAATTTTGATATATTTTAGATGTTTGACAAGTCGAAAGTCAATTTTAATTTAAAGATTGATTAATGTATTGTTAAGAGATTTTTTATATTTATACTTAAAATATATGAGTTTAACAAACATATACAACTCCTCAGCTCTTAATATATAAATGAATTCTTATGAATAACTAACTAATTGAATAACTTTGTTATCACATCACAGTCACTGAAGCTCTATAATGAATATCTTTAAACATATATTCTCTACTCTTGCATATTTGCCACGATTTGAGGATGCTTGTTGGAGCTTTGCCAACTTTTTTGGGATTTTTATTAGTAATTTTTCTTCCTTTTTTATGATGCCAAAGGCTTTTAATTGCTTTCACGCATTGGACTGTTAATTTATTCTCTGTTTTTTGCTTAAAATTTCGACTTTCATGAATCAGTGGACAGTTCTCAAATTGCGAACCATTTGTCCCTTGTTGTTGTTGTTGTTGTTGTTGTTGTTGTTGTTGTTGTTGCTTATAAAAAACGAGCTTAATGCAGTCGCGCGATGCAACTAAAATCTGAGCAAACTTCGCATTTTTGGCAGCCTCCAAGCAGGCGACAGACAGAGAAAGAGAGACGAATGGGCAGCGGCAGTTAGAGAGAAACAGTGTGAATTTTGGCTGCAGACCGTTGTTTAAAATCGCATAAATTTCATAAAGCTTTTGCCAGGCGAACAAAGAAAATCGTTTGTCATATGATTAATGAAACGCCAAAGCAGTCGGATCTCTGCCTCTGCTCTCCTCTCCCACTGTCTCTCTCTCTCTCTTTCTCTCTCCGTCTCTTGTGCCCACCCCCAGCTCATTGCAGTCTGCAGCGTCGTCCAGTCAGGCTTATAAGCCTCAGATATATAGTATGGCTGGTGCCAGTCCCGCTGTGCTGCTGCGGTTGGCGCTGGATCTGGGGCTTTGTATACCCTCATGAATTTCAGTGAGTGGAGTATATTGTGTGTAGATATGCATGTAACGGGTACATAATATCAGCGAATCGATAAGATAAGTTGAGCAAGTCTCGAGTTAGAGTTTGAGTGGGTCTGTTTCTATAGTTTTGAGAGAAAAGAAATTTAAATTATTTATACTATATACCATACATAGATCGAGGATTAATCAACATTATATTTAGCCTAAATTATGGCTAAGAAACCCTTCTGAATCTTGATTTTTCCTGCATAACTCAAAGAGTCTAAGAGCTAGAGAGTTGAGACCAGGTTTCAGCAGCGTGCATTCCCCATTCGTTCGCTCTTACTTACCTTCTTCCCTCTTGATTAAAGAGTGGTGATAAATTTCCCACTAGGTCTCTCTGACATGCAATCTCTTGATTTTTTACTCATAACTCGAAGGGTTTATTATCTGGCGAGTAAAGGCTAAGTATCAACCAGTCGTGTATTCCCCACTTTTACATATTAGAGTAGTATAAGGTATCGTCTAGTCCTGAATTCCATACTAGAACACTCTGATTTACCTACCTCTCGCTTTGAAGACTTGATTTTTCGCGAATAACTCAAAGACTCTAAGAGCTAGGAGGAAGAGGTAAGGCATCAGCTAGTCGTGCATTCCCCACAAGTTCACTCTTACTTAGCTTCAGCCCCTTCTTCTTTACTTTTTCGTCTCTTGGGACATTTTGTCGTGTCACAGCTCAAAGTGAGCATTGTGGTTGGCGAGCGGGCGAGGTAATGCCAGAGGACCACGCCTCGTCCTGGCCCCTTTGACCGCAAGCGTGACAAGGATAGCGCCCACTCCTTCGAACGGCAGGGCGTGGTCGAAGTTCGCTTCAATTGTGCGAAATTAATTTGCGGTCACTGTATATACCTGCAGCATGTGGGCAAACGGGAATGGCAACGGCAAATGGAATGGGTTCCAGGTATTTAAAAAAAAAAAAAAATAAAAAAGAATTAACGAAAATTGCAATCATCATTGGGTCTCAGGCCGATTGTCGATTGTCGCATTTGTCACACAATTTGTTGAAAATTTGTTGTTGTCAAAAGTCGACGCGACGCGACGCGACGCGTCGGTTCAATGAATTTCTTTGTACATTTTTGTTATTGCCTGACCTTGAACATGATTTCATTTGTTGCTTTCGTGTCTTGCATCGCAGTCGCAATCGCAATTGCTGTTGTGGTAGTTGCTGTTGTTGTTGTCGTTGTTGTTGTTGCTGTTGGGCTGCCTCTTTGCCAGCAGCTGTTAAAATTACGATTATTTCATTTGACCAGCGCTTGAATGCATCAGTTCATCAACTTTAAGTTTAGCTGCAAATACCCTAACCAAAGGCGAGCTTAATGATGTGGATATAGGGCATATACAGTTGCGACCATAAAAATAGTAGTGGTGCAGTACACTAAGCAAAAACGGAATAAAACGGTACTTTTCCCGTTGGAAAATAGGCAGATGGATATTTTTTGTTAGCTGTAGAATATAACAAGTGAAAATAACAAAAGTCCCGTTACTTTTGGCCAAAATTTAGTTGTTTTTGACGGTTTTAGAGAGATGCATCGAAAATCAGCCGCTCATTAAAATAGTAGTGCGGGTGAAATGGGTCGAAAATTTTTTTATTTTTTTAGAAAATCTTTAAGAATAAACATATTAACAGTAAGGTAGACTTATTTTGATTTTTTTTACTAATTGAAATTAATTAGATTTTTAATCCTTTTGGAATTTAATGGGCGGAAGGAAGAATTGCTTGGTAGAAAAGAGAATTTTACCTGTTTGTACTAAAAATCAGGGCAAAATGTATTAAGCAGTTGAAAATATTATTGGATGCACAACTCCTATCATATTAAATGTCATTCTGTACAAGAAGAAGCCTAAAACACCGGATGGCACCTTTAAAACTACCTGGCTAAAGGCCAGAAAAACGTTGATGCCGACTAGAGTAAAGCCGACTAAAGTAAAACCGAATAAAATCTGTCGGTTAGTTGTTTAACAGTTAGTACTTGACCTAAACAATATTATTTATCACCCGTAAGTCCTACTTTGATACCCATTTAAGCAAAAAAGGTCTTAGCCGCCAAAATTCAATTTGCTACAATTCACAGAAATTGGCCATTGAATGGGTGGTAAACCATACTGTGAACGAATGAGTGCAAAATTGTTCTGTTTGTTTGGGGAGGCTCTAGGTAGTACGTATGGAGTCTACCAAACTTGGTAGATCATCCCAAGGTCATTTGGGACACGGCTAGGAGCGGGCGTCTCAGTACTGTAAAATGGCCTTACTATCCATATGCTGCTGGGTGGTGCAACCCATGTGATAAATGGAGTCATGGCCAAAAATGTAGACATGCATTAATTACTAAAAATTGAAAGCATATAGAACTACCATATTCTAGTTAGTAAACGTTTCTAAATGGACGTTTTAGCAGGATATGGCTCCGAAATATACGAGTCCTTTTGCTGCAAATTGACTTTCGTCCGCAAAAATCAATGTTATATCCTGATCTGCCCAGTTCCCGGTTCTATATTCGATAAAAATTTTATGGGGAGATGTTAATGGAGCTGTAGGAACTGAAAAGTGGTCGGTTGCGGCGAGTAGATTAAGAGGCGTGGCCCCAAACGCATATAAAGCGGTGCCAACAACTTATGGGCTCCATGCTACGCAGGTGGGGAGCCGATATAAAAATGATAGATTTATATCTAAGTATTAGACCGAAGATTATGTGTAAAACATATTACATGACGTTATTCTAATGTTAAATAGTGTTTTTTTCCATTTTTATTAGCCACTACTATTTTAATGAGCGACTGAATTTTGTGATTTTTGCGTTCTCATGCCCTGAATTTTATATATCCCAACTTTTTAACCCAAATATCATTTAAATTAATAATACGTATGTTAATCTTGATATTCTAATTTAAACTGCATCAAAAAATTGGAGTTATCACTAAGTTATGCTGCTTAACAATTTGTGCTCAGTCGCACTACTATTTTAATGGTCGCAGCTGTATGTACATAAGGGGCATATATGTATGTGAGCTATACGTAAACGTTTTACAGGCTTCACGAAGAATTTGTTGAATTATAAACTAAGCTCCTTTAGGTTTAACGAATTTAATTTAAATTCCAGTTGGACTAATTTGAAAATGTTCCTTTTTTTAAACGTTTTACAGGCAAGCTCTATCGATTAACTATAAGAAGAAGCAGCAGCAGCTTGATATAACATACATTTTGGCTAAATTGTAAATTGTTGAATTCTTCTTTGTGTGTCATTCGTAAACGTTTTACAGGCAGTATATGGAAAAACCAAGTTATTTGTGATTAGAAGAAGAATCAGTTGTAGCTTTATTTAACTCCAACTTTTATAATGAAAAGTTGAATTCTTGTTTGCTTTTCATAAACGTTTTACAGGCTTCGTTTAGCAATGATATATCATGTTGACTAGAAGAAGAAACATCAATAGAAATTGAAATAAGTTAATTTTTAACAAAATTCTGAATAGTTGAATCCACTTTTGAGTGTCATTCATAAACGTTTTACGGGCAGTATTTGGAACTGAAAAAGATGATGAAGAATTACTTGCAGGTTTATTGGAGGAGGAGTTAACCTACATTTATTATGAATTTTTTAAGTCTTTTTTTACTGACAAGATGTCTTAATTGGAATATGTACAGTTCTTTGATATTGATTATTATATTTGTATTGGTTTATTTTTATTTTTTTTTTTTATATTTAAATTTCCAATATTTCAATTTACAGAGCATTTCGCCATCAGCTTCTTCAATGCTTCTCGCACTGGCGCATTGCATGACTTCGAAATACAAATTGCAACTGCTGCACAAAAATTGTAACAATCAGCGCAGCAATCCAAACGAAAAAAAAGCAGCCAAAAAAAGCAGAAGAAGCAGAGTTTGTAAATTGGCTAAATGCCAGGCCAAATGAAATGTGCAGCAGAATTCAGAATTTTGGCTTGGCTCGGGCACAGCTGCCGCCGTGTGTTGCACCTTGCAATCCTTAAGCTTTATACTCCTTTTCCGCTGCATCAATTGTGTGTGTTTGTGTTTTTTTTTTTTTTTTTTTTTTTGCTGCGCACAGAACGCCCCACAAACAATCACTTACAAGCTGCTAAATTGCATAATCATCGCAATGCAATCAGTTGGCTGTTGGTCGTTGCCTGCTGCCTGCTGCCTTTTGGTAATTGTTGCCATTATTTGCTCAAAGAATGACACACGCACACACACACATGCACACACATGCAATTGGGCTGTGCAGGCAGCTGCACAGATAAGAAATCATAAAGCACAAAGTTTGCCTCATTCTGATTCTCTTCTGCTGCTGTTGCTTTCTCATCTGTTCGCGCCAGCCTCATCTGCTGTCTTATCTGCAGTTAAAAGCCTCCGCTGTTGCCGCAGCTTCCTTTGTTTCAGTCCTTTTTTGATTTGTCTGCCTGTAAACTACAACTTCATCATTTGTTTTTCTTTTTATTTTTATTTTTTTTTTGCACTTTGCTGCAGTTTCTGCTTATGCCTGTAGCCCCTTCATATGCTCCAACTCATCTCATCTGCTGCATCCTTAAGCTTCATTCTCATCCTTAATCGTTGCCTCTTTCCACTCTGCTTCTGCCTCTTTCACCTGCCTCCACCACCTCCCTCACTTTAGCGTAATTTGCAAAGCAAACAAAAGCCAAATCATGAAATGAAATGCAATCAAAATGCCTCCAACAGTCTGCCTACCCACCTCTCGGGATTCGCTCTCTCTTTCCCTCTCCCTCTCTCTCTCTCTCTCCTGCCACTCACTCAATCGAGCAATTTTTTGTGGATTTTTCGCGCGTTGCTCTTTAATTTATTTGCACTGGCCAATGCCACACCCCATTAGTTGATTTTCGGTCAGTTAGGTGAGAGCGGGTGGCGAGGGGGAGTGAGGGGCGGGGAGAGGGATGGGGCAGCTGACAAGAGGTGGGCGCACATTAAGTGCATCTGTGTGTTTTTTATGCGCGTTGCCAGCAATCTGTGCCCCACAGCCACGATAAGCAGTTGGCTAACATTTGCTATGTGTGTGTGTGTGTGTGTGCCGAGCATGTGTATGTGTGTGTGTGTGTGCAGCGCGTAGTCTTTTATTAAATTTATGTGCGGCAGCCGTGCGCAAAGAAATTTGCTCTTAAAAAATACCCTGTAAGTAAGTGGAGAGCAAGAGCGAGAGTGAGTGTGATTTGAAATGGAGAATGTTGTTGATAAAGGATATAACTATGTATAGGTATTTATTGACAAAATAGTATTTATTAACTAAATATTTGTTCTTAGTAAGGAAAACAAGTGTAATTGAGAAATTTTTGTAGATCGATGCATATATTTCTTATACAAACTATTTGTGAATGCTTGTATATCTTACGTATTATGCTCCATTATTATCCATATACTCTTGATTATAGATTGTGTATCCCATTAAGTTAAAAAACAACCATTCTAGTTTTTCTAATATCCAGAAAATTTCATAAGAAACTTGTTCTTTAATATAGCCAAAACTCAGTTGTAATATAAGCTAGAGCCATATATGTAACTATATATAATTATAGCATACTATATATAATATTATAATATTACAAAATTGTAAGCTTTTCTTATATTAATACAGATAATTTTATAAGATAACTGATAATGTGTATTAAGAATGTCGTGTATTACGAAGATCGTGTTTTAAGAAGACTTTCTTTCTGTCTTTTCAATACAAGATCTCGGTTATCTTATGAAGTTATCTGTCTTGAGCATAAGAACAAAAATATAGATATAGATTTTGTAATAGATTGGCTTATATATAAAATGTAAAAAAATAAGTTAAAGTTGTCTTGTCGGGAGTGTCTGATATCGCTTCTCAACTAGACTTTAATATTTTTATTGAATTCGTCAATTCGTTTAGGCCACAATTGCAGGGTATATGCCAGTCAAGCATTGCTCAACTTGCAGCAATTCTTACATGGTTTTTTTTTCTTCTCTCCTCTTTGTTTTATGTATTTTGTGGCCAAATGGCATGAAAGCGAATTTGATTTGAAAATTGCATACAGTTGGCGATTCTTGCAGTCTTCAGAGCTGGCAGAGTCTGTGGATCGTCTCTTCGGTTGCAGCGGGCAACGCCCGCAACGCCCCATCTCTGGGGCTTAACATCCATGTTGATTGACTGCCCAAGTGCGGCCAGCGGCGTCAAGCGACAGCTAACGGTGCGCCTTTTTGGCTTCCAAAGCGAATGCTGAGCGAGTCAGCGAGCGAGCGATCATTTAAAATGCATAAAACTCATTTCGTTGATTAATTGCCGCGTGTTGTCGTCTTCTATCGCAGCGGCTTTGATCCAGCTTACCAGCAAAATCAACTGCAGCAGCAGCAGCAGCAGCAGCAGCAGCAACTGTTGCAGCAGCAGCAGCGCCAGCTGCAGTTTCATTTTCTCCTATTTAATATCCTAGATACATGTCGATAAATTGTATTGATTTTGATAAATCTACATTGAGAGTGGGTACATTAGCTAGCTTAATGATTTTGCAACGACTTAAAAGATATATGTATGATATTTGTTTATTTTTATAGCTACATATTTATATATGTAGACATGCTTAAGCTATGCTGCTTGTTTTAGTCATTACTTAACTTAATTTACTTTTTGTCTTTTTGCCCCCTTCTGCCTTTGTCTCTTCTATATTCCATCTTCTCTCTTTACTGTTCGCAGCATCTTTGTCTGAATTATTTCAGTTCTTATTATATGCCAGCTTAATGTCAACTATGCTCGCGATTTTTTGCAACTTATCTCATATTTTTTTGCTTTGTGCACTCACTTCATTACTGTTAACTTTAAGCCTCCATATTCACTTTATTTATGGTTTACTATGTCTTCATGCTCAGGTCTGTTTGCTCTCATTCCCTTTATTCAGCTTCACGCTAGCTCTATGCTTCCATTAAGCTCTTCCTTTCTCTCTCTCTATCTCTCTCTCTTTTCTCTTTCTCTTTTTTCTTTCTTTCTCTCTCTCTCTCTCTATTTCACTCCCTCTCCTTCTCTCTTCTCTACATTACTTTTGCAGTTCCTTTAGAGTATTCAAAATTCGTCTCTTTTCTCTATTTCATGCAACAACTAATTTAAATTGGCTGCTGCCTTACGGTACATCTTGGTCTTAGGGTGTCGTGTGTTAGTGGCACAAATGTAATGCAAATTACCTTAATTGAAAATTAATGTAAATATTTATGCATACTTCGTGCTGCAGCCAACTTGATGCTATGCAAGAGCATCGAGCGAGAGAGAGAGAGAGAGAGGGAGGTGGAAAGAGTAAGAGAGCGAGTGAAATAAATGGACTTTAATTTTCGGTAGCCAACTCGTGCCTCGATAACGCGGCACCAGCAGCCAAGATAGATGCGCTTTTAAATGCTGCACCGCTTCAAATGAATAAATATATATATATATATATATCTAAAACTATATATATATATATGTATATACATACGATGCGATAACCGCAGCGGAGCGATCAAAAAAACGAAATAATACTAATAAATAAATAAATAAAACACAATTCCAAATGATCGGCGCTTTGTTTCTAACGGCTGTTTGTTTATTTATTTGTTAGTTAACTTTGTTTTTTTCCTCCTAGTTTTTGTTTTTTGTTTTTTTTTTTGTGTGTTTTCATCTAATGAGCCGATGCAGATGTGTAAATTTCAGTTCATTTGCATTCGCGTCGAGCGTGTAGCGCGACGCATTTAGATATCGTATAGACTTCAATCGAAAGCCACAGCCGCAGCCTCCCCAAAGGCTGGCTGCCACATGCCACATGCCACATGCATTATTGATGATGACTCAACACACGCACTCGAGCGCAGCGTCACCAATTTGAATTGAGAACTGAAAGAGCCCTAAAGCAGGGCTTTCAGGTAGCTCAGGTAGCTATATACAAAGAGCATGTGCTAAGTTTCTATATAATTGATTTATTGATAGCTTTTTATTGTTGAAATGTTGTTGAAAATAGCCAACAGATACAATTGCTAAGCTCTAATGAATAGATGCCTAAAATAAAAGAAAAATAAAATAGATGTATAATTTTTACAATTGCTGAGTAGATCTAGTACATAAAACATAAAAGATATCAGGCTTAACGCAAAAAAATAGTTGACTGAGTTTAAATTCAAGTTACGATAAGTTTAAAGCTTAACATATTCTATGTTAGGCTTTACTTTACCAGTAACGTAGAGTATGGTAAAGTAATGTAAAGTTATGTAAAGTATAAGTAAAGTAATGTAAAGTTATGTAAAGTATAAGTAAAGTAATGTAAAGTAATGTAAATGTAAATTTGGTGTAATAAGTTAGACTATTTTAGAGACAGCGCAAAATACGTTCATACATTAATTAACATAAAGAGATTCGTAACGTAATACAAACATACCTACACACATATATGTATGGATAGTTGTATGGGATTTACTTTGGTAAGTTTCTTTAATAGAATAATTTGTATATATATTTCAATTTGTATTTCAATTGCCTGTTAAATGTACTTTTTCTTAACCAATATAATCTAAATCTTTAAGATTCTAAATTTTTGAATATTTAAAATTGTTTGTTTATCAGAAAAATATAAAATATTAAAATTTTTTTACAACTTTTAGCAATTTCAAGTGAAAAAAGCTAATTAAAATTTAATAATTAATAAAATTGACTCAGTTATAGCTACCACTTGGGTTATTATGCACAGCTTCCCAAAAAAAAAAAACATATATATATATAGTTAAGGTTGGCATCTATGTACATTAAGAGATATTAGCTAACTATTCACGTCCACTTTGTGTTCTTATACAAAAGTTATGCACACACACACACACTTGGACAACATATTTTGTCGTGCATAATCTACCTTCCGCAATACACTTTTTTTTTACGTATCTCTCTGCCCCTTTGTTGTACATCTTTTGTGCTAACAAATGACTTAAGACACAAACTAGCTGCAATTGACCCCCAAAAAGCAGCACTTAACGGTAACTCGCTAGCTCGCTGTGTGTGTGTGTGTGACCTTCAGCAAACAAAATTCACTTATTTTTTTTCGTTTTTAAAACAACAACAACAACAACAGCAACAATTTTCACACACACTGCGAAGTGCTGCCAAGTGCGTTTGTCCATTTACATAATTGTCACACGGACTGTTGCCGCTTGATGTCTGTGCCATTAACTAACTGCAGCGACTGTTGCTAGCGACAACAACAACAACAGCAACAACAACATTTCAATTTGCTTTGCTTTGCTTTGCTGTTGTTGCTCTTCAAAATGTAATTAACCTCAAGCTGGATCGTTTTTTCTTTTTCGTTTCGACCTTTTTTTTTTGCGTCACTTTAAGAACTGCGACGACTACTTCAAGTAATTAAGCAAAGCTAAAAGTTCATGTTAATTGTCCAGCACGACAAAACTACAGCAGGTACACATATACACACACACACACACTCACACACACACTCACACACTCTCAACAATTATGCCCCGAAAAGGTCAAAGACTAAAAGAATTGTCAAGCGTGGACAGGCCAGGGCCTGATATGAGTACGGGGGCAAGGCAAAGAGACAGAATAGAGTGCTGCGTTAAGTGTATGGCGCGGAGTGGAGCTCGAAATGGGGGGCTACAATCTGAAGTTGAGTCATTGAGACGGGCCGCTTTTGTTGGTTTGTTGGGTTCTGTCGCACGGCGGAAGCAACGAACGACAAATTTTTTCGTTCTTTTTGTTTTTGTTTGCTTTGTTATTGCGCTACCCGAATTGGCCCCTCCCCTCTGACTCTCTCTCTCTCTCTCTTTCTCCCTCTCTCGCTCTTTTTCTATAGCTCACTCACTTGCGCTCACCTGTTTTTTTTTTTATTATTATTTTAGCAAAATGCCGTTAGTTTTGTGCGAACACACGGTGTGCATGATACTTTAATTACATGAGCTCAACAACAACAAGCACAAAAGTCAGAGCAAAAAAAAAAACAACAAAAAAAGAACTTGAATTATAATGAAAATTAAACATGCACAGATTTTGGCTAAGTGGTCAGAGAGAGATGGACATAGCGGGAGAGAGAGAGATAGATCGAGAGAGAGATAGATCGAGAGAGAGAGGCAGAGCAAATGAGATGCAGAGGATGAAACAGAGAGGAAGTTAGTTAGAATCATAGATAGTTCTCTAGATGCTTCTGTCGAAAAACGTAAACAAAAAACAAATAGCAAAGCCAAACAACAAATTTCAGTTGAAGTAATGCTTAAACAAAAGCAAAAAATTAGTTAAAAAAAAATATATGCCAAAAGTAATAAATTTTTGGGGAAAACTTAAATCAAAGCTTACGCATGCAAAGGAAATGTCAATTTGATTTAAAAATATCACATAATTATTTAGCATATTTTTTTATTATCGTTAAAAGCACTTTCAGAATGTGTATGTAGTCCGACAACTCTTAAGCTGTCCGGCCATCCTGAAATTTGAATTGTAGTAGTTCTAGTAGTAAAAAAGACTTCACTTTTAGCGAATCGAGTCGTGTTGAGGCTTTTGATCAATACACCTAATTTATTTGTAAGCAGAGTCGTGCAATGCTCGGATATGGATGAGAATACTTTTTGAACTGTTTGTACCATAGATTTAAGACATTCAGTTATTGTAACGGTTGTGTTTCGATTTTGAATATAGCGTGGCAGCCTCCCAAACATACAGAACCCGTTTTGTTGTCTCATTGCGCTTCTCGTTTCGCCGCATTGTGATGCAGTTCCTGTCGTCGTTCGCCGTCGTAGAACTTGAGTCCGGCAAAGTGCTCAATATCATGAATATTGGACATGAATGCGCCTAAGTCTAGATTAGCTTCGACTTCAGTATTTGGTACAACATAGCCCTCCATATAGGGTAGAAAGTCTTGATTCTTGCATTCGGCAATTATCACTTTGAAGAAGTGTGTCGGCACGGCCACCGTATTCATGCCAATCACCTGATGCCGGATTGCCCAATTACGGAAGGTGATGCGTTGGGGCATAAAGAGTGGACCCGTATATACGTATACCGAGCCGCATTGGACTGCCAGCTCTCGTACGTAGGCCTCCAGACGTGTCCATATTTTTGATTTCAGCCCATTGCTCACTGGTGCTATATTCGGCATTATGAACGTCTCAACATATTTTAGTTGATCGCAGCAATAGTTCTGCGGCGACGCCATATGCCCGGCCGCCCAATCGGCATTCTTATAGTCTCGCTGATTGGCGCGAAAGATAAGCGGAATTTGGGAATCGACTAGATATTCTGTTGGTGTTTGCATAATATCCTTTTTGGGTTTGGTCAGGCAATCGCTCTCCAGATGCTCGCATACCCAGTGAGCGATGCGATTGCGTCTATCATAAGATAGCACAAAATTACGATAAACATGTATATCGTCCAGACCAGGAAACCCGTATTTCATCAGGGTGGCCACATGGGTGGGCTCCGGCTCAGGCATCGGCTCATTGCCCAGCGAGAAGGTGAAAAACATGGTCTAAATGGTAGTTGAGAGATATTTTAATAATATCAAATTATGATATAGGGTTATACAATCGACAGCTTACCACTGTGTTCATGTTGACCTGAAACCATTTAACATAGTTCGCAAATACAGAATCTCTTACCTCAGGGTCTGTCGGTATACCCTGAAGTGTATGATCTCCGCTCGGCCTGTCGATTGATGTACGCTCGACGACTTCGTCGGGTTCGTTGTTATGCGGTGTAAGTGGTTGAACGACCAGTCTTAACTAACCCCATGTCCGTTATGTTAGATTAGATATATTCGACTCTGATTTGCGTATAGTACTTACTGCATTAAAGATCAGCTGACGACGTTGGTAGATATATGGATCGTTTTCCATTGTTGATTGCAGGTTGCGATACGAGCTATCCTGTTGTATGACTGCGCCGGCAAGAAATCCCAGGAAGCCGGTCAGTACAGCCAATGATATGGGCAGTGTTAATGGCAGCATTACCAGTTAGTGCTATGAAATCAACATATAGATTGTGGATCGAACCGCTGGGCTCACGGTCGCGTTGGGAGGCTGCTGAATGTGATAAGATTTAAAAATTTGTACTATAGAAATGCTCTGTGCAAACCCCCCAAGTAGTTACGTCATTTTAGTAACTTGTTAATGTTAATTTCTAGCATACCGAAGTGAAACAAAAATCAAATGTAACCAGGTATTTAGACTAAAGGATTATTGCTAAAGATGAGAGCAGCACTTAGAGCTATCAATCATAACAATATGATGGGAAAATACTTATTTAGCCATATGCAGATAGAGTTCTCTAAGAACTCGAGAACTATTATGGCTAGACTTGACAATTTTTGCATGTAGACTCAACTTAAGCTATGAATCTTAGTTTTTATTTAATATATGTGGAAATGTCTATGTATAGCACAGATAATATGCAATAACATGTAGAGTTCCTCAGGAACTCAGGAACTTCTCAAGCTAAAATTTAATAATTTTCGGTGTCGATTCGAATCAATTTAAGAATTTTTATTTTTATTGAAAATATGGGGATATGCCTGTAATAATATGTAATCAATTATAAGTTCTGAAGGAACTCAGTCAAAATTCCATCTATAGACAGTACTAAAACTATAAAATTATATAGATTCATTCAAGCAAATATTGTTTTATATATTGTATATAGTATCGTGCGATTAAGACCTTAATTTGCAGCTAGGCGTTTTCCAGTTATGCTCTAATGCCAGACTTTATGTACGAGCAAAAACAACAGCAACATTCGCTGCCCGCCCCTTTGGGCAAACCTTCCCCATTGACCCTCACCCAAATTGTGAGAGCCCCACAGCCCTGGCACGCAAAACTATCGCAGCAGACGCTGAACTAACTGCCCGTTTAATAACACTAATGCATATGTATGCATGGATGTACAGACGTTTATTAATATGCGGCTGCAACGAAACAAAATATATATGTATATATATATGTATACATGTACTATATATATATGTATATATACATATTAATATATAAATAGGTAGCCACCATCAGCTATGAGAAGCACGAGAATTTCGCATAAATTTGCCTTTGAGACGGAGTCAAAGAAGCAGCAAAATAAAAGCAAGTGCACCGCAAAGTTAGGAAAATATCTCTTAATACACTCACTGGCAGTCCAAGCGTACAGAATTTATGTGAGCTTTGCAAACGTTTTGATTATCCAGCACTGAGCCCTCAGATGATGCTATCTAAATATATATGAACTTGTGGAAAGCACTTCTGCTTACTAAAGTTTGTGTTAAAGTTAATGTCAATATGAGATTTAGCCTAGAAAGAGAAAATTAAATTGACAAAGGCATCTTAAGTTCCAGTTGGAAATAAAATAATGTTAGATAGCAGGAACCAAAGCTTTAAAACAAGCATCCTAAATTCAAACAAATTTTCTAGATATAAAAATTTTAACTGAAAGTTAAATACCTGACAGCAACTAGAAACTGCAAAAGAGTATTTGAGCTTTGTTAAAAAATCGTAGAAATTTGATGTTCAGAGTGATTTTTGTGTGAGAATAACCGCAATTGTGGTAAGCCACAGTCGAATTAGGCGGAAGCCGCAGTCAACGACAAAAAAAAAAAATTATAAAAAAGTTTAAACTAGAACCCACCAAAAAAAATGTATAAAGAAAACAAGAAGAAGACTCTTTTAAAATTCAAACAAAACAGCTCGAAACCAGCTGTAAATCGTCGTCAAAGCATTTTTGTGACGTTTTATTGTTTCCGATAAAGAAACCAAGTTATGAACTATGATGCGAATTGATGGCACAACCACAGATCGAAAGATCACCAGAGAGAATAACAACAACAAAATAAAAGAAGAAGAGAAGGAGGAAGATATATAACGAGGCAGCTGCCCCAAACCGGTGACAAGTCGTAAAAGCAAACAAACCGACAACAAGTGGCAAAACTCATTTGACTTCCGAACTTTCAAACATCGATTTTCGTTGTTGTTGTAGTTTTGTAGCTCCCATAGCCATTATCATTATTCATCCCAGCTAGCCCACACCCTGTATTCTGTATTCGATAATGAGCTAAGGCGACAAATTATGTGCATGCCGTACAAGCTTAGCTTTCGATCAATTGAATTGGGATTTCGGAAGATTCGAAAGAACCTAACAAACAAAAGCAACAGGGGGGCCCACGTTCCGAGTTCCGAATCCCATATGCGTAGGCATGTCGTCCACAGATGTTATATATATATATATTTATATTATAACGCCCAAGGATTGTGTTTAGCTGAGATCAATGCAACGCGCATGCTGGGTGGCATACAGTGACAGTGGGCCGTAAGCTGATGAGCTCTAAATGCTTTTTTGTTCAACAGTTGAGCTGTTAATGGAACCTCTTCGCCTCCACAAAGCTCAAATGAGCTAAACGAGAGCCTCCAAAAGAATAAGACTGCTTAACGTATGAATTGTTGGGATTGCATACAAATGAGGATCGAAGCTGTTGGAACACTTTTTAATGAACTCTTTTGAATCTAAATTTCACTTTAGTCTATCTTAGCTTGAAGTTGTTGATAATTGTAAGTTTATATGGTATATGCTTTCCTTGCTCCTTATTATGAGCCTTAGATATTTATTTGGAGTTTTCTTAGTCTTAAATATCTTTATATCCGATCAGTTGATTATTGCAGAGTCAAAAGATAGATATATAGATATCGTAGATAAGATAGCATAGATATAGTCTAAATTTTCTTTGTTGGAATTTCTTTAAGAACAAGTACTTACTCTATTGAATGCTTAGCGCTCTCTTTTATAACTTCAAACTTTAACTACAATAGATGAGATCTTGTCGCTCAGTTTGTGAAGAATGCGAAAAGTTAATGTTCCAAGGTCCATATTGTATAAGCTGAAAGTTCGGAGGGATCGATCGATCCTGTTTTAACTTAGATGCGCTCCTTTTCGTTTAAGATTTACATATATTGAATATTACATTAATAAGGAATAATAATTATTAATAATAATAAATAGCAATAAATAACATAATTAAAGTTGTATAATAATAATAATAAATAAATAAATAAATAATAATAATAATTTGTTTGACTCATGAAAAATTCAATCAACATAAATTTGTACAAAGTAGGCTTGGAATTGTCGAAAGATTCGATGTGCCCTGAAACCAGAAAAATGTTTATTCAGTACACAAAACTTCGTCGAACAGTATACACCAAAAACTTCTCAAAGGAAATATTGGATAAAACCAAAAATTTTAAAACACGAAAATATATAGTTTTATACATATATATATTTCCTGATTTATATTTCAAGTAAGTGGATTCAATAAACAAGATGAGATTGCGTAGTGGTCGCGAAATATTTTACGATAAGGATGCTGACGATACCCAGTCGAGCAATATCGAGTTGAGCGATACCCAGTCGAGCAATATCGAGCCGATCAATACCCAGTCGAGCAATATGGAGTCGAGCAATACCCAGTCAAGCATTATCGAGTCGAACAATACCCAGTCGAGCAATACCCAGTCAAGCATTATCGAGTCGAACAATACCCAGTCGAGCAATACCCAGTCGAGCATTATCGAGTCGATCAATATCGAGTCGAGCAATACCCAGTCGAGCATTATCGAGTCGATCAATATCGAGTCGAGCAATACCCAGTCGAGCATTATCGAGTCGAGCAATATCGAGTCGAGCAATACCCAGTCGAGCATTATCGAGTCGATCAATATCGAGTCGAGCAATACCCAGTCGAGCATTATCGAGTCGAGCAATACCCAGTCGAGCATTATCGAGTCGAGCAATATCGAGTTGAGCAATATCGAGTCGAGCGATACCCAGTCGAGCACTACCGAGTCGAGCACTACCGAGTCGATCACTACCGAGTCGAGCATCACTGAGTCGAGCATCACTGAGTCGAGCACTATGGAGTCGAGCACTACCGAGTCGATCACTACCGAGTCGATCACTACCGAGTCGAACACCACTGAGTCGACTGATTCTTCCGTTTTTGAGTGGTCCAATATTGAGGGGATCAATTCCGATGTATGTCTATATCCCCCTAGGACCTTTTATGAATGTCCGCTAGCTCGCTTGTCACGCTCTGCCGTTACGATGCATAGCCCAACTTTATCGGGAAATCGCAGTGGACGCATGCAATGCACTGCTATCAGGTGTTGTCGTAATCGTAATCAAAATCGAAATACGCCGATGTCCAGAAATCAGGTACAGTAGAGATAGTCCCTAAAGATATATGAATTTAACTTTTATTCTGTTCTGTGCGGCCCATTGTAGACACGCGCGAACAATGCCGCTTCGACTGAAAATACGGCTGCTGCTGCTCGCGAAGAGCTCAACACTTTGGTTGCTTCTATAAGAGGAATCAATAAGAACGTGAATCGCCCGTATTTAGGGAATCGATGCACACCGATCAATGCAGATCTCAAATTTTCGCGCACAAAGTTCATTTATCATCAGGACTTGTCGCGTTCTACCAATAATGGATCCCGTCAGAATCCGCTCGATGTTAATGATTTCGCCAACTGCTCTGAATCTGATTTATCTAATATATCGCTGGTTACGGCTGAAGACAGTAATGCCAATGGAGAGGAGAATGGATATATTGAAGATAATGACGAAGGTGATGAGGAACATGAAGTTGATGAAGATAACAGCGATCACAGCGTTGATGCTAATGATGAAGATGATGATGCTAATGTGCGCAAGACTAAGCCATCAACTTCGAACCTCCGTAAAAATTGATCTCGTTATATACACGTTAATACACGTTAGTTTTTCGGTTCTATTAGGCTTAGACTTTTATATAAATAATCCGTTATATTTATAGATAGTTTTGCACGTATTGTACATTGAGTTACATTGAATTGTAAAAATTTTAATTTGTTAAAATTGAGCGCGAAATCTGAAATAAATTTGTGTGGCAGGGCTATATACGTTTATTCTATACTTCATGATCGAAATTGGTGGCTTTAAGGGAATAGTTTAATGAATAACAACTTACTGAAGAAACTGTTTGATGAAACTGGCTGTTGAAACAGTTTGTTGAACCCAATGAAACTATTTGATGAAATTGATGAAGTTGATGAAACTACCTGATGAATCTGATAAATTATGAAGTTGTGTGATGATATGTGAAACTCTTTGATGAAATAGTCTGAGGTAACTGAAAAAATTGTTAAGAATTGTGTGATCTAATGATGTACAGTGATGAACAATGATGTACAGTGATGTACTATTGTACAATGATGTATACATATACATATATGTAAGTGTCCGTTGTAGGTTTGCCTAATTAATAAAGAAATATATATACATATATATATTCTTTGCAATTTTTTTTTGTGAAAAAGAAGTCTATATTTTGCCATAAATGTAATACTTGCTAAAATCTAAATTGCTTTTAAATCAACAGAATTTGTTCACTTGCCACACACAGCCGCACGCATCACGCATGTGGCAACAGCTCAAAAGAATTGCGAAATGTTGCTATTATTATTGCTGCTGATGTTGCTGTTGCTGTTGCTGTTGTTGCCGTTGTTGCAGGCAGTCTGTCGAGCCAGCTGGAATTTGAAGTGTTTAGCATGGTAAATGTTGCGTTTATAAATTTAAAAACCTATAATAAAGTCATTTGCTCAAGCCATGTGCAACAGGCGGTTGCTGCCGCCGCTGTTGGTGGTGGTTGCTGCTAGCTGTTGCTGCTGTTGTTGTTGTTGATTTGGTAGCTGCTGCAGGCAGTTGGGCAAATTTGGTGTCTGCCAGCCGCAGCAGACGAGCCTGACGACAGGCAAGAGCCTGAAAGCCGAAGAAGCGACAAATGCAGCAGCAGCATCAACAACAACAACAACAACAACAACTTGTTGCGCTGATTATTGTGTTCAATTTTAATTTGTGCAACATTTTGTGGCCAAAATTGTTTTTATTTCATGACAATTGATCTGATTGCTGCTGCTGCAGCAGCAACTGTTGCGCTCGTTTTCTATATCTGCTGGCTATCTACAGGCGCAATTTCCAAGCACTGATTGCTGGCGACTTTCTTTTAACCGTTTGAACCGTGTCAAGAACTAAATTTGCGAGTGCATTCAAATAGCATTTGAAATCAATTGAAATTTTTACCTCAACTCAAACTGAGCAGCATTTAACAAGCTTTCGCATGCCCACACACTCAAAGGGGGGGCCAAGCACTTATACCAAATACAATTTAATGAAATGTTTTTAATGCAAAACACACACACATTAAACACATCAACAACAATGAACAGAAATTAATAATAATAATAACAAGCGCAGACCATATAACACATGCATCAAATACACCGCATCAGGCCATATAATGATAATGCGAGTACGGAGAACAAAGCCAGCTGCGCCTGCGCACACTTTGTCTGCCATATACACTTCGATTGGGGTATATAGGCTGGCCGAAGGGATAAGTAGCGAGGCATGAGTAAACCAAATTTAGATATGCAGAACGGGCTGCAGTTGATTGTTCTGCTTTATCAGTTCCTTAACTTAATCTCTAACAGAATAATATCAAGAATCGTTTGACATCAGCTAACTCTAAACTTCTCAAAAGAGCACAGTTTGAACAACTTTCAACTTCAACTTTTCTAACTTCTTTCTGTGCGAATATTGTGTTTCAAGATCAGTTAAGCATATCCCATTGTGAGACAGTGTGTGGAATCTTCGACAAGCTACAAATCTACGTATTTGTCTTTTAATTCTTTTTTTTTTTTGCTTTCAACTGCTGAGAGAGCGAATTGCGCTTGAGCAGACATTCAGCTACAGATACATTTAGAAGACATATATATCAGATACAGATTGGGATTCAATTTCGGATACAATTTCAGTTGGCTATTCAGTTGCTGTTGTTGGGTTTCTCACAATTAAGCAGACAATTTGTTGCCGCCATTAAGCGAGCGCAGGCGAACAAGTAATCAAGGCGCTGACAAAACCAAAGCCTACAACAACAGCAGCAACAAAAGCGCCGAGCCAACCCAAACAGTCCGAACAACCCGAACAACCTGACATCGCAAATGCCTGGTACACACAGAGGCATAAGCACACGCACGTTTTGTGGCGCCTATAACTTATTGATACCCTGTAGTCAAGCCTATATAATGGGCATAACAACTACTCTATAGCCATTAGTACATAACTATCTTCAATCAATTACATTTATCGATAGCATAAAATTCATCATTTTATTGTTGAAATTGTTTCTAAATTTGTCGTTTAGGTTAAATTCAAATGATCGATTATAATCGATAACGACTTATCGTTAACTTTGCTGTTGGCTTGTATTGCACAATTATTAACATATTATCTATATATTCCTTTAGCTAAACATTTTTGCAAGTTAAGTATATTTTTAGATTACAAAGCAATCGATAGCTTAAATATTAAATATAAATAAATAAATAAAAATTAAATAATATAATATTGTAGTTTAGTTATTTAATATAGCAATTTGTCTAATTTGTATATTCATATTGTTTCGATAACAAAACTGTTTATCGAAAACACTTTATACTATATTTATTTTATAAATTACTACTAAGCAATTGCATGTCCTTAGTCGAGTATATTATATTTAATCCTTACTATCTCAGATTTGTCTGACTCTTTGTATTGTATTTCCTTCTAGAATCGGAACCCAGCAACTCGAACAATTAAAGCTGTGAAATGTGGTATGGAGTTCTGTCAATATATCTATTTAATAGTATGAATTTAGCGAAGAACTCGATTTCAGATTAGAACTAAGAAATTTTGCAATTGTAATCATTTGTTTATGTTAAATATTATAATAACTTTCTGTTTGCATTTGCTCTACACAATGCTTGACAGAGTGTCTTCAAGTCGATTTCATTTTAATTACTTGCAGCCAACGCAAAATGGCAAATCGTTAGCCCCTCGTAGCCCCCGCAGCTATTGCCCGGGCAGTTACCGTCATCGTCTAAATTTGATGCCGAGTGCTTTTTAATTGTCAGCCTCAAGTGCTTTTCGAATGTGCGAACTTAATAAATCTTTTTCAATATTGTGTTTGTACCGTTTTTGCCGTTTTATATATATGTATATATGTATATATTTATATACATATATATCTCGTTGGGCACCTCGTTTTGGCTCGCTCAATTGAACTGCGTCAAGTGACAAGACAAGACAACTTGAGCGGCTTTAGATATGCATATCAGTTGCCTGAAACAATCAATTTGTTGTATTTATTTTGTTTAACAACGCCCTTGGCAATCAATTTGCCACAGTCGCACAGGTGGGCAGCTGGGCAGCTGGTCACCTATGGGTGTGTGTGTGTGTGTGTGTGTGTGTGTGTGTGTGTGTGTGTGTGTGTGTGTGTGTGATCTGTGCTTGGCAGCTGGTCAGGTGGGCAGGCTTGGGAACAGCAGGTGCCTTGCTGAGAACTTGACTCCATTTAAATTCCTTAAAAGTTTGACTCATAATTCAAGAATTTGTTGGATTGTGCATTACTGGATGCTGTGATTACTTTACCTAAAATATCGAAAAAAAAAAAATAAATAAAAAAAAAAAATAATTAATTTGAATAAAGATTTGTAAGACTGAAATAGACTTACAGTTCTGGCATTATTTTGCCTTTCATATAGTTTTATGAATTTTTTCAAAATTAAAGAGCTCGCCATAAGTCTTAATTCGCTTGATATTTCATTTAATATATATAAAATTGTAAAAATCTCCCAGCGGAGCTTTAATCGATAATTATCGTTTCACTGGAAATTATCGAAAAACTTGTTCTGAAAAGTTTGGTTGAAAGGCAAGAAATCTACCAGTATCACAAAGCTAGCAAAGAGTTTAAGCTTTAAGTATATCCCTTGAAGCTATAGAAAATATATATCACAGGACGATTCAGATCAAAATATGTGTAGCAAGCAGAAGTTAACGTAACAGACCCCAAAATGTATATTTATTCTTGATCCGAACAACAAGCAGAGTCAATCAAGACACCTACTGAAATGCTATATTAGCTATGGCAGCTATATAAACCCTTCTTCTAGAATGTCTCGAATATAGAGTTTATTCTTTGTTCCACTAATCCACTAATCCATTAGTGATATATGGATACAGGCCACTCTGTAAATAGGCTTTGATTTGTCTACTATACGATTTGCTCGAATTAGCAATCAAGCTACCACAGAGCCACAGGTAATACAAACTGATTTACTTATTGGCTGAGATAATTTTGGTATATAAATTAAACAGTTTTATTGAGTTCGCATTTTGGCTAGTTGTGAATTGTGAGTTGTATATGCGAATGCGATTGGGATTGCTGTGGATGCTAAATCAGAACTTGTCTTGGCTGGCGAGTGGCTGTTGCCAGTTGCCAATTGCAGTTGCAGATGTAGATGCAGCAGGCAAAACAGCTGCCAGTTAAGCATTTGGCCAATATGGTATGCCTGTAATACCAGTTGCGCTGCGCTAACCAAATACCTTTTCCAATGACAAAGCCCCAACCCGGTTATGCACGTATGTATTTATAGATAGATCTTTTCTGCATCTTTTTGTGCGTTTGTCATTGGCGATTATGATTGTCGTCGCCCTGGCCAGGAAATGCGAGCCAATGGTCAATGCCTTGAAACTCGTTCCGGCTCAAGACTTGGCCAACAACAGCAACATCAACTTTGGTCTAACGCATTAAACATTGCAGTTAATTAGTCAAAATGTTGCCGAACCGGCGCAACAGGCGCAACAACGAAATGTTTCTATTAGCCTCCTCCCTTACTCTGTCTCTCTGTGCGGCTCTCGATGGCGGAAGAGAATCCCAGAATCCATTTGCACGCACTCAAATTGTTAAGCCTATTTAGCTGGAAAGTCTATTGATAAGTCGGAATGCATAAAAAGTCAACATTAAATTAAGCAATTTATGAGTATCAAAGACGGCGACCGACCCCATATGCCAGCAATCGTTCAATTTGTCTTAGGATACCCTGTAAAATATGCACTCAGACTGGGGGTAATGAACAATGCAATGGTAGGAGCTTTATATATAATATAAAAATGATATACACCTAATTCTGTTTTTACACGATAGAATGGTTCCCGAGAAATTCGTGTAAAAAAAAATCGTGTAAAAAAAGATACTGGCCAGCTGATGCTTGAAATTTACTTGCTTGAAATTTACTCATCGTGGTGAGTTGCTCTCTTTTTACTTTAAAAAAATTCATTGAAAAAAAACGTGTTAAATCCAATAATTCATGTAAAAAAAGTAATTTTGTTTTTTTTGTATTCGTGTTATTTCAAATTATGTCGTGTAAAAATAGAAATATTTTTTCGTATTTACTCGTGTTATTTCAAATTCGTGTAAAAATAATTCGTGTAAAAACAGAATTAGGTGTATATGGTTGGCTAAGAACACTTAGAGTCCCTTCAATTATTCAATCTGACTTATGATACCCTGTACAAATAACTGCGATTGTGCCTAACATATAAAAACAAAGTGAAAGCTTTATGTATTACAGTTCTTGGATTTAATTCGGTAAGAACAATTAAATGTCTTTCAATAGGACTTATGATACCCTGTAAAAAATTAACTCAGATTGTAGCTAATAAATATAAAAAGAGTTCAAGCGTTTCATATTAAAATTCTTAGATTTGAGTAAGCACAATTGAAAGTTATTCAAACGAGCTTATACCCTGTAAAAAACTTTGTCGACTTTTCCAGTTTCCTTTTGAGTTCAGTTTGATTTTTAAATCAATTAAAAAATCTACAAAAAATCTTTTTCAGCTGAAGCTTCTACAGGGTATCTTTCAGTCAATCATATTCCTCCCCACATTTATGATCCAATTTGTGCCAAGTGCTGCTCTCTAACGGCAATCGTTAAATGCAAATTTTCATCAGCAGGAGCCGCTGTCCTAAAGTTCGCTTCGGACTTGGAACAATAAAAGTTTTATGGCATAAATCGATAAATGATCTGTATGTATATATGTATGTATATGTGATGTCTATATATATATACACATTTGCTTTGCTTTGTCATACGGATCACGTAGATCATGGCAGAATTGCTTTTGGCATTTGTATTGTTTGTGGGGAGCACATTATGAATGGAGCATACCAAGCAGCTATTGGGGTTTCGTATAGTTGCAATCGCACTAAGCCTATCTATCGACAGAGATCGCTTAGATAGGTGCGACATTTTGCACCTAGTTCAAGCAATAGATCACTCGCGTTTATAACTGGCATAAACTTTTGGCTGGATTGAGTGAATGAGTGAAAGATTGAGTAAATGAATGGATCAGTGTTTGAATAATTGAATGAGTGACTAATGATGAGTTGATGATTGTAATTGATTGAATATCATTGAATGATTGACTGAATTGAATGATGAGTGTGAATGATTGATTGAATGATTGACTGATTGATATGTCTGATTGATATATCTATCGAACTAATAATCTGACTGATTCACTGATTGAATGAATGTTTAATTGATTGACTGCCAAGTAGATTGACTCTGATTGAGAAACTAGTTGAATTATTGTCTGATTGACAGAATAGTCAATTAACCAATTCATATTTACTTCTACAATTCAGCTACATCAACTCTGAGTGCAATTTGCAATAGAATACAGTTACTATATATTTAAATTACACCCCAACTAAACAAAAAGAGCTCGAACTCTTAGCACTCGGCACTCGGCACTCGGCATGCGATAATGGCAGCTCGTACACGTATTTATCTAGTGTCTGGCCAGCTTGTTGTGCAAATTTAAACATCAAATTGATTTGAACATGAACGAAATCTATAACAGCGACAACAACAGCAACAGCAACAATTTCAATTGTCTGCGGCACGTTATCAGCTGCAGCAACAACAACAACAACAACAACAACAACAACAGCAAACAAGAGCTGGCTAAGAAAAGATAAAGCTAAAGTGTTTACGATCTGTTTAATGTTGTGCCACGAAACGCAAGGCACAACAATCGCCGCCACATGATGCGAGTTGTTGTAGTTGTTGTTGTTGCATGTTGCCAAAGTCTGGCATTGTGTCCATGTTGCAACAAGTCAGTGGGGCAGTCTATGCCGATCTGGAAAAACTTGTAACCTTGCAGCCTTGTCATCATCATGATGATGATGATGATGATGATGATGTTGCAGAGGTTGGCATGCAGCAGCAGCAAGCTCGATCGATTGAACGACCCACCGAACGAACGCGCAAATCTTGTTAGCATTTTTCAGCCATTTCCTTTTTGTGGCAAACAACTCTATGAGGAGGCAGCTGCCTTCATGTGTCTGTGTGTGAGTGTATGTGTGTGTGTGTGTGTGTGTGTGTGTGTGTGTGTGTGTGTGTGTGTGGCTTGCTTCTAAAATTATGTTCGATATCAATTTCGCGTGGACACATGCCAACAGACACGCAACGCCACCAAACACGCGCACCACATTGCTCGCCCGTTGCCTCCTCCTCTCGCCCTCTCTCTCTCTCTCTCTTCCCTCTCTCTCTATCTCTCGCATTTTGGCTTGACTTTGGCATGTGTTTGTTGCTTCATTTTTTGTCTTAGCTGAATTTGCTCAAATAGAAATGGTCAGCGCGCTATGTAATTGAAAAACGCTAAAGAGACGCGCCTCAAGAAATTGTTGCTCAAGTTGCTTTAGCCTCTACTGCCCTCTATATGTATAAAGATATATATCTATCTATCTATCTGTCGTCCTCGTTCAGTAGGAAGTAATTACGTTTGCAGCAATGTTGGCTAAATCTCAGCTCTAAAATTAGCGTATGCGTTGGTTAAATACTCACTTTGGCTTACATTGCGCTGCGTGCTTTCTGGTATTTTGCAGCAGCAACAACAACAACAGCAGCAGCATCCAGTCGTTTGTGGACTTTGTTTGGTCAAATATCGAGTGCAGTAGCCTAACAAATGAGTTAGTTGACCAAAATGCTGATACTACATATATTCATATCTCAGCAGCTCTAGGCGACAGTTGCAAAGAGAGTGAGAGAGAGAGAGGGAGGGAGGGAGACAGAGAGACAGCTAGCTGTGGGCTGCTGTGTGCTTATAGAGAGTCGTAGAACTGTCGCAAATTTGTTGCAGCTCAGCGTAGGCCAAGACTTTGGATAAGGAAATCAAAGTGTTTAAGGCAAATAATTGTTGTTAATTAATAGTGTGCTCAAAAATTAGAGTATTAACATGTTGTCATGAAATGGGTAGAAAGATTTTTATGTACATGAAGAGAGATATTTGATATGTCAATGTAATAGAATAAATACAGATATTGATATAGTCTATATATATATATTTTAGTCTGTCTACTGCCTAGTTTCAGAGTTTTTGGCAATATCTGCCTGAAACTTTGCTGACATTCAAGTTTCATCTCTTCCTATAAACATATGAATCAAATTATAGTTTAATAGAGTTGTTGTTGTAATATTGTTATTCGATGTTCTGTTAACATTCTAATTGCTCTGTTAAAGCGCTGTACATATCATTGGCAACCTATTAGCTAACATACAATAGAAGCAACAGCTGTTTGGCTTAAGCTCTGACATAGACAAAAACTAATTCCAATTGCCATTGACATAGTACTATATAACATGGCTCTCCTCGCATATTAACATACTTAGCTTAACACTCGAGCTAATAACATAAATATGTTAAGCAGAGCATTTTGCGAGTCATAGTTTATAGGAACGGCATGCGCACATGTTTATGGCAAGTGCTGAGCATGGCGAAAGATATTCGTATATGGGTCAAGTCGTGGCACACGCCCCACACACACGCACACACCGACACACATATGTATGTACGTAGCTTCCCCTTGGGCCAGCGGTGTTGCACGCTTTGAACGTTTCATGGCTATTCATTTTGGCCATTTTGGTTAGCCATATATTTAGACGGCTCGATGCGCTAATAAAGTGCTCAAAACTGCACCACAGCAGGTGTGTGTGTGTGTGTGTGTGTGCGTGCTGCACATGCATAAACATGCATTCATAACTCTTCAATGATGAGTGCGGCTCGAAAGTGCTCTAGCCTTCAGTCGTGTCGGCAGTTTGATCATTTTTGCTTTTATCTCTCGCGAGAGCGTACAACATTTTAGATATCTGTGGCAAATGCATGAAATCTTATAATTTGCGCACGTGTTAATCAGACGTTGTGCTTCCCAGTTGCCAGCTGAAGTTGGAGCTGAAGCTGGCGCTGGCGCTGGCGCTGGAGCTGGCGCTGTAGCTGAAGCTGGAGCTGGAGCTGGCAGCATTCTAACTTCAGAGACGAACGTTGCATGGCTAAGCAACAATTTTAGGCTAATGATGTGCTCATATTTAAGTTAGCTGAAACGCTTTTAGTGCAAGGCATAATTCAGCCTTGCCTCAACATGCAGCTGAGCTGAGATTTTTGTATGCGTAGCTCTTTTGATATCCTGTAAATTACATGCTAAAGGGCAATGAAATCTGTGCACAATTGTTGAATAAATTAAAAATTAAATACTTTGTTTTTGCTTCATTTATTTTTAATATTTGCTCAGATTTTGTTTGTCTTAATTTGTTTTTAAATATTTTTATATATGTTTTATATATTTTTTTATATTTTTTTATTTTTTATATATTTTTTTTATTTTTTATATATTTTTTTTATTTTTTATATATTTTTTCTGTTATTTTTTTAAAAATATATTTAAATATTTTTTTTTTTGTAATATTTTTAAAATTTGATTATATATCTTGTTACTTTTATATTTATTTTTAAAATATATATCTAAATTTATTATTTTTTTTATTGTATATCGAATGTTTATTTATATTCATATTTTAAAAAATATTTTGTTATTTTTATTTGTTTTATTTTCTTAAAATTTTTTTTTTAAAAATATTTAAGCATACTATTTTTTTTTATTTATTTTATTTTTATTTCTTTTTAATTTTAATTTTTTAGATAATTGTTTTTATTTTTATGTAGTAAAATATCTGTAAATATTTATTTTTATTTATTTTTTTACTTAGAGTAAAATTTAATTATTTTATTTTTTACTCATATTAAATTGTGTTTTATATAAATTTTTGTATAACATAATGGACATTCGAAAGTATGTTTTAAGGAAAAATTGTATTGAAAAATGTATTCTTAAAAAGAAAATAAAACTTAATTAATATCTCTGTGCATCTCACATTGCTGTTACATTACAGGGTATATGCAGCCGTGTTGTTGCTGCTGTTGTGTGTTGCTGTTGTTGTTCAGGTGCTCGGATGCTCAGGTGCTGCGGCTTGGCGGCTGGACCGCATGCTGTTGCATTTAATGATTGCACGCCTTGACTTTGGCAATAAAACAAATTTGTGCCCATAATTTTCGAAATTCAAATAACAAATGCAGCAGCAGCAGCAGCAGCCGCAGCCGCATCGCTGCAGTCGCAGTCGCCGGCGACAACGTTTGGGGATGCTAAATGCGAGCTGTTGCAGCTCCGCAGATGAAAATGGAGTTTGGCCAAATGGCCATGGCCATGGCCACTGGCCACTGGCAATGGCCGACTCTCCGATTTCTGCAAGTCTTGGCAACTTGTTTGCATTGAAAATTTATTGTTACGCAGTTTTGGCCACTGGAATGGCCAGCATTTGAGCCAGGGCCAAGGAGCAGGTGGTGCGGGCTGGAGCGGCAGGCATGGCTTCTTGGCCAACGATTTATGGCATTGCTGCAATTGTTGCCAACTGTAAATGCTGCGGCAAACAAGTCAATTGAATTTATTTCGTTTATAAATTGCCTCGTCGCAACAGCAACAACAACAACAGCAGCAGCAGCTGCCTTCGAGTCTTGGCCAACGCCTCAAGTGTCAATTGCTTGGCGTAGTTGCTGCCGCTGCTGCTGCTGCTGCAGTTGCTGATTGAATGCAGTCGCGTTGGCAAGACAAATCGCTGAACGATTTGACAGGACACAACAAGCTAGCGCCCCAAACACAACAATTCCAACAGCAACAAAAATCGAATAAAAAAAACTCTCGCAAATCTTGCACAAATCTATGCAGTAAGCGCTGCCAGCTTCCTCTGCTCCTGCTTTGTTTATGCCCTGCTATGTGTTTATATAGATATATTGGGTATATGGTTGAGTACTGCAGAATGTAGCCAATTGCAGCTGAGAGTAGTTGATGAGTTTGAGATACCCTGTGCTCAGCTGTCCACTAATCTCTCTGAGATTTCCGATTTGATAGTTAAAATTCTAGCATATCCAATATCTTCTTATTTTATCCATTTAAGAGACATTCTTAATTCTTAAGCCAAAAATCGATAAGTATCGATACTTTAATACTTTAATACATCATATTCTAGCATAGTAAGCAGAAATATAGATTTTCGATAGAGAATCGATAGATATCAATAATAATTCATTGCATGTTTGTATAGATATATGAATAAGATCTATATAACACTTGGGAGTATCACTTCATGCAGTATTAGCTTATTGAAAACAGTTCTGCTGAGACTGAATTCTATATAATTGGGTATAGTGCATATCGATAAATATCGATTTCACTTAACATGATACTCACGCATAGCTTACATAAAGTAATGCTAGAAAGATTTTACTCTATGTTATTTAATCGCTAATCGATAATTATCGATTAGCGGGATAAGCTCTAAACGGAATCGAATACAATTAAAAAAAGATCTTATTAAAGGTAATTCGATGCCCGGCTACTGGATAACTAGAGGTCGAGCAGTGCCAGCTATTGGACCTGCGAGCGCTCTCTTCTCTCGCTGATTCTTCTTTTGGGGATGGATGGGGAAACACAAGTTTTGCAGCTGTGCCACACGGCGAGCGTGATTTACGCTTTTTCCGCTTGCTGTTTGTTGGTTTGTTTGTTTGTCGTTTGTCGTTGTCTTGTCGTTGGGTTGTCGCGCTGTTTGGCCGCTGTCTCTGATTGTATTTGTGGCTATCCGAAAAGTCAACATAATGCAATTTGCATATGACTCCAATAAAATAATGCTTCCTTTCACAAAAACCAAAAAAAAAAAAAAAACCCTGGAACTTTCAAATTGCGAGCACAACGCATCAGATACATACGCACTAGACACACACACACACACACACACACACACACATGCATTCACGCACACTTGCTGTAAAATTAGCGCAAAAACAGATGGGCTTTAAATTTCCTTGCGCCCAAACAAAAGACTTAGGCAACGAACTTGCTTTCATAACCACAGGCACAGATAGAGCCACCGACTGGAGTCAAGCGCCTCTTAACAAATTATTGATTTATCGCCAGCCAAATAATAATAAAACACATACAAAGACACCGCACACTCACACACAAAGTGAGTTGTGGCTGTTGCTGTTGTTGTTGTTGTTGTTAGAGTTTATGGATTTAAACTCGAGAGTTGACAACCAAATTTTAAAGAACTTGCTTCATAAACTCTGTGTGGCTTGGCAGATGCTCATCTGCTTGATGGCTTTTTATGTCTGCGAACATAAAATGATCTGTTTTAAAAAAATACCCTTGCACCTGCATAAAAAGGGAGTATCCCTGATGTCATCCAAAATGTCTTAAGCCGGATTTCTGGTTGAACTTGGAAAATATTTGGAATATGCTGAGCTGTCATGATCTGAACTGTGTTTACAGCTTTAGAGATGCTTATCAGTAAATGTAAAAAAAAATGTGCTCCATTTGAGAATCTAAAGGTAAGAGCTTAGGTCTTTTAGACCCTTTAACGTAATTGCCATGGTCAATAGATTTGATGCAAAACGATTCTAATTCTGCAGCTTAAGCGCCCATACTTTGAGAGGCACTTTGCTAGTTTCTACAGTTTGAGAATTGAAATTCTTCAGAGTATCACTAGAGTCAAGCTTTTATCTTTAATGTTTGTCTTCTGCATTTTCGCATTTATATATTCCAATGTACAGTTTGAAAGCTCTCTTTACAGTTTTGAAATCACAGCAAGCTTATAGTTTAAGTTACAGTCAATTGAACAATTTCTTTCTTTTTTGTCTTTTATCCCACTGGCCTTGCGTTCCTTCAATTATAACGGAGTATCTAGCAGTCGTCATATTTTCACTTCCATCTGCATCTCTCATATTTGCTTTTGCCCCTGGCGAGCCAATTTGGTTTGGGACGATCATAAAATATTTAAGTGCCAGACAATTAGTCATGACATTTGTCATAAAAAAGCATTCGAAAAAAAAAAAAAACAGCTCAGCATAAAAGCTAAACAGATAGCTACATGTGGGCATATATGTATATATATGTACATATACATGCTATATATGTATGTGTGTTTGTGTGCGAATCCTATATGTTGTCTGGCTATAAGCAGGATAATGGATGGGAAATGCCAAACAATAAATATATATGGCTAGAAGTTGGCATAATGAAGAGGATCTTTGATGCATATATATAGATAAATGATTCTGATTAGTATTAACAAATAAACTAAAAAATTAAAAGACATTTTCCCATATCTCAAAAGCTAGCTTATTATTGCGTTCGAATCACTATATAGAGCTAAACTAGGAATGAGCTGAAAATGAAAATCTAGCTTGAAATACTGCAAAATTTATTATTCCAATATGATAAGTTTGACTATATATGTAATTATGTACTGAAAAATATCTATAAGAAAAATAAAATAAATATATAATAAATGTATCTATATATGACGATAATTAATATATAATAAATAACACTTAGAGCAACATTTTGCTTGTTAGCAAAAAAAAAAAAAAAAGCATTCCTATTGCTAGCTCAACTATGGCTAAAAGCTATATGAGAAAATATTTATAATCTAATTAGCTGAATTGAAAGGACAAATGTGGAGTTGCTTGGCCAAAGTGATTTCTCGATATGGTTTAATTAAAACTTCATGAACTCTTCATTAGCTAATATATATATATTATTAATTAATATTAAGCAGCAATTGTTGTTATTGCTGTTGCTGTCGCTGTTGTTGCTGCTACGCACAATGGCAACTGTTGCTCTGAGGCATATCAGAAATGCCAGCGAGTGACTTATTGACGCAGCATGATACACGATATTGCGGCAACAATTACACACGACTTTAAACTGGGCGATAGATGTCTGGTTGGATGTATGGATGGATGTATGGATGGATGGATGGAAACATATATTGTATGTGTGGAGTTGGACAATGACAATGACAATGACAACTTGGTGCGTCAGCTCACGTACGCAATTGCGTTGATGATTGGAAAACGAAAGAAAATACCAGCCGACGATATTCTCAAAGACAACGCCCGTTCAGAGAGATCAAGAGAGACAGAGAGAGATAGATAGAGAGAGAGAGCAAGCGAGCAGGGTGCTGAGAGACGTGGATATAGCTGGTCTAGAGTCCATGTCCCAGTCGCACACATAGCTGCGCATAGTTCATTCAGGCTACAACTGTGGACCAATTCCACGAAAGTGATTGATTACAATCGAAATGCGGCGCAGAGCAAAATGCAGAGCAAGGCGGCCAAAGCGATCAATTAAAACGACTGATGATGATCAATTATCGGGCAAAACTAAGAGGCTCTAAAATGATATCAAATGTTGGCATTAACTGACGCCCAAATACCCTAGCTGACAGAAGGAAAGCTATATAAAGTGTTATATATGACATATATCGTGTGGATATAATTAAGTAAACTTCAAACATACTTAACTCTGAGAGAATGGATAGTTGTAGAATAGGAATAATATATATATGTTTAAATATATATAAACTTGACTTAGAAATAATTTGTTTTTAATATTAATTAAGTATATTTTATATTTTATATTTTATTTTTTATATTTTATTTTTTATATTTTATATTTTATATTTTATATTTTATTTTTTATATTTTATATTTTATATTTTATTTTTTATATTTTATTTTGTATATTTTATATTTTTATTTTATATTTTATAATTTATATTATATATTTTATATTTTATTTTTTATATTTTATTTTTTATATTTTATTTTTTATATTTTATTTTTTATATTTTATATTTTATTTTTTATATTTTATATTTTATTTTTTATATTTAATTTTTTATATTTTATATTTTATTTTTTTTATTTTATATTTTATTTTTTATATTTTATACTTTATTTTTTATATTTTATATTTTATATTTTTTATATTTTATTTTTTATATTTTATTTTTTATATTTTATATTTTATATTTTATATTTTATATTTTATTTTTTATATTTTATATTTTATTTTTTATATTTTATATTTTATATTTTATTTTTTATATTTTATTTTTTATATTTTATATTTTATTTTTTATTTTTTATTTTTTATATTTTATATTTTATATTTTATATTTTATTTTTTATATTTTATTTTTTATATTTTATATTTTCTTTTTTATATTTTATTTTTTATATTTTATATTTTATATTTTATTTTTTATATTTTATATTTTATAATTTATATTTTATTTTTTAATTTTTTATATTTATTTATCCATCTGTCCCATATTCGTATCCTTTCATGACACAGCTAAGATACCCTTCAGCTTCCAGTTAACAGTGCAAATGCCGCAAATGCCCAGTCTCGATACCAATGCCAATCCCAACTGGCCAAGTCATGATGCGTTGCCAGCAGATACAGCAGCAGCAGCAGCAGCAACGGCAGCAGCGGCAGCTGCCGGCGCACTTGATGCAAGTCAAAGCAAATGTCTATGAGGACGATGACGATGACGTTTGCTGTTCACATTCAACATTCAGCAGCAGCAGCAGCAGCCACAGCTTCAGCATCAGCATCATCTTTATCATCTAATTCTCATTCTCAGCCACGCTGCTTGTCATTGCCTCAACGCTCATGTTTTTGTTGTTGCTGCTGTTGTTGTTGTTGTTGCAACAATTTTAACACATCATGTGGCGGCTTAAAGTGTTCACCTTGATCTTGCGCCAGCCCCCAACCCCAAAACAGCTTTTGGCTCTCTTATGTAACCAGAAACAGGCCCAACCTTCAAATGAAAATTGAATATATGCTTCAAATTGACAACCTTTGCTTGACTGACAGACATAGTCAAAGAAGTTGATTGCGATTGATATATATAAATGTGTACTGTATGTATCCATATGATACTCCGCGGAGTTCTAGCTACCTTTTAGCAGTTCACTTCTGACAATATCATTTCTAATTATTTTATACATCTTAATGCAATTAAAAATAAATTTTATTGAATTGTTTTCAACAAAGTAAATCCACTTTTTGAATTACTGAAATACTTTAATTGAATCTACAAAATTTGTAATGCCAAAGTGCTTAAATAACATCAGAAATGTCTCTTATTTCCTCTGATTTCTCATTGAATCTTGTTTTCACTCTACAATTTACATAAGTGCATAATCTCCCCGAACATAATTTCGATTTATTTTCATTGTTTTATAATTCGTGATCAGCTTTTGTTTGTGCTTCGGATAATTATGTTTTCCGCAAAGATTTTCAATTGAAAAATATTTTTAAGTATTTTGAGTATTTAAACTGTAAGCCCACGTTAGTTTTTTTTTTTTTGGCTTCACCACCCACTGGCTCGCAAATTCTCAGCATATTATCCACTTGAGAAACTGTGAATGAAAGTAAAACAATTGAATGTGAATAAAAATTTGTGTACAGTAATTGAGTCGTAGTTCGAATGCAGACTTCAAAGTTGCGCAGCGATTGACGTGAATTTATTCTCAATTGGTTTTTGGTGTTGTTGTTGTTGTTGTTGCTGGTTGGCGGCGATCAAAGAGCGCCATCTGGCGTGCGGAATACTCAGAACGGCTGTGTGGTATCGAAATATTGGCTTTAATTAGATTTGCCTGTTAGCCATCAGCTTTTGCCATTGGCATGTGGTTCATTTATTTTAGCTATTGACCGACCAGCCGATCAGCAATCCGATACTCCAGGTCCAAGTCCACATCCAACTCCAACTCCAAGTCCAAGTCCAAGTCAAGTTCTACGCTGAGGCTTCGCAGCTTCCATTAGAGCTGCCCAAGCTGAGCTGTCAATTAAGGCGGTACGACTTGACTCTTCTGGCTCAGCAAATACTCGGCCTGATGGCTAATTAGCATAGCCAGCCGATGGCTTTGCCAGAGAAGCACTCCACATCCTCTCCTCTGTCCACTGCCCATGTGCCATCCCGTCTTCCGCTCTGGCTTGATCACAGCCTTGGCAACAGTCGCCCCAAACGATTCGATTGGCAGCCAAAAAAAAAAAAAAAGAAAAAAGAAAAAAAAATGTAAGGAAAATAAAAACCAAACCGGAGCAATAAACAAAGACATCACGGGCCCGCAGGCGATTGTCGGCCTTTTTGCAGATTGCGACCAGATGCGGGGCCTAATAAATAATAATTCGATCGCAATGGCAAAACTGGTGTAGAGCAAATAATGTAAATGTCGAGTGATCCTCGCCTAACGGGCACGAGCCACTCTCAACGCCCTGCTCATGAGTGGGCTTGAAATTGAATGTGTTGACTCGACACCAACTCACAGTTCGAAGATTCTAAGCTTCGTACTATTTAGAGTAATGTTTTCTTTTCAATTTTCAATTGTTTTGAAGTTCTACACGCTTTATCAACTTAAGATCTCTTGGGTTTAATTTACAAATTGTCAGTTTTGGTATAGGCCATCAAGAATCCTAGGATATCTAGAACTTGAGCTCATCTAGTTTTTAACTAGGAGAAACTGGAGAATCTTTCAGCACTTTAACTTTTAAGTTCAAGTCAACTTAATGAAAATATTTTAATCCCAATAGTTTATGTTTTTTAGCATCATGTTTTTAGATTTCAAATTTGTATATCTGATTTACATTCCTAGACCAAAATTTGTAATATCAGATTACATATCTTCCAGCTCCTCAATCCCTTATCTCTCCTCAACTACATATATCTTGACTGAATTCTCAATTCTCACTCAGAATACGATTTTCAGTATTCTACAACTGCAACCTTTAAATCGATAGATTCAAGATTCCTAGATTCCACCTAGGTCTCCCACAGATCATTCACTGGTCTTTAACTCCTTGCTCTTGTCTTTGTCTCCCAATTTCATAATTTGTTCACTTCTCTTTAACTCCATGCTCTTGCCTTTGTCTCCCAATTTGGCACTCTGAGCTTCCGATTTTCAAACTTCACTCTTTCAATTTCGATACTTTAATCATTTGACTTGCAATTGCAAACTGTCTATTCCCTGAATAGCAACTCTACCGACTCTCGGCCCTCTTAACTTTCAACTACCGATGCTCAATTGCCAGCTCTCAACTCCCTCGACTTCTACGAAGTCTTGCCGACGCTCACTTCTATGGCTAGGCGACAAATGCAAATGCCTCGGCTATGCCGCTGCAGCGGGTCTGGTTGGGTATGGCGCTGGCATATGTGAACAGAGGGAAACCGCACAAGTTCGCCCAGAGACCCAGAGCAATCAATAATCCAGAAGTTTAGCAGCGGCAGCAACGACTCGCAACGCAGCATCCGCAGCAGCCGCCTGTTAGATGCGGCCAATGCCAATGACCAAAAACCTGTTCGCAATGTTCCACCCAACGAGCCGCACATTAGGCGGCCAACCACTTGGCAAGCGGTGTATCCTTTGCAAAAGGAATACCAGGAGGTGATCGACTAGAGGAGGAGCAGCACGCGGAGTCAGTCGGTTTGGAGTAGCTAAAGCTGCGGATTTAAAAATAGCCACAGATCCAGCAAACAAACGAGTCACGGACAGCGACATGGACCTAGCCAAGCACAAGGCTGACAGAGCATGTTGAGAAAGAGAGAGAGAGAGAGCGAGCGAGAGAGGGAGAGAGTGAGAGAGAGGGCGATCAGGCGAGAGAGGCGCAGGAATGTTGCAATCGTCTTGCAATGCCTCGTGAGCTTCGTGCTGCCTCATACACAGACACACACACGCGCACACACACTCGCACACACACAAAATTCCTGTTTCTCTGGGCCAGTTGGCGCAGGCATTAGATGCATCGCCTGACGTTGATTGAAAAACGCAAAAATAATAATAAAGAGAAGCAAGTAACAGTGCTTAAGTAGGCAATGCCTGGCTAAGAGATACGCTGCAGCTGACTAGAATGAAGGCTAGGAATATAGTAGAGCTATTCTTCTATAAGCTGCAAGTTATGACAAAATATTTATCGATTTTGTCAAGGAATAATCTCTTCTTTTGATAAAAACTGTTAACAAGTTAATTTGACCTTTGGAGTAGGAGTATGACAGTAGCAAAGTAGGTATACTCTATTCATTTTAGCATTTTTATATATATATTTATTTATCGATATTTATCGATTTCAGAATGCATATCTCTTCTTATAATAAGCTCTGTAAACAAGTAAATTTGGCCTTTCGGTAAACTCTATTCATAGTAGCTTGTACTGGCAAAAATAAATACATATATTATACCTTTAGTACACTCCCCATTTACAGGGTATTCTAAATAATAATCAAGCCGAAAACAAAGTGGGCAGGCAAAAACAAGTGCCACACTTGACTAATAGATGCTCTCTATGCAACACATAATAATAGGCAGGATATGTCTAGGAAACTCCAAATTACATAATAAACCAGACTGTGCAACGCTCTGTAATTACAACCGAAGAGAGTCTAGATGAAAAGTTGGCTATGACAAAGGAAAGCTTCAGTTGATCCATCAGGGTTTTGGTTACACTAACGGAAAGGTGTTTGTCTTAGGACATGCAACTAATATGCTCAATTTACAACTCTGTGAGTAGAGTATTAAGTTCTAACACATTTCAGCAAGTTTGCTTTGACTCTGACTTGTTTAGTTTGGCCCTTATCAAAGTGCAACATGCAATATACCCTTTAAATTAAGTATGGCCAACGGGTAATACAAATAGCAAGGAAAAAAACAGAAAAAATGAAAAATCAAATCAAATGTAAAAGAAGTCAGAACAACGAAGAACAGAAATTATAATAATAATAAAAAGAAGTGCAAACCGGAATTTCTTGATCCTGTTGTCTGTGGCCCAACTGTGATTCCTTATTTATTTATGTTTTTTTTTTTTTTTTTGTACTTTTTTTCTGCATGGGTTCTTCTTCGTCGTCTTTCATTTGTGAAGTTCGTTTGGCGCAGATGTTCATCGGCTTTTGGGCCGCTGCTATCTGTGGCCTTCCACGAGTCTTCCTTGGACTCTTCAGCGTATAACAGAACTCTTAGCTGGACCTGGACTCTATGTAAGGCATTGGGTTTGCCTCTTTGCTGAGATTGTTTTTGATTTGTTTTTATGCTTTTTGCTTTTTCTTTTAATTTGGCTTGGCTGGGGCCATTGGCTGCTGCCCCTTTTCGCTTTCTGCTTGGCTTCAGCTGATGCAGATGGAGATGGAGATGGAGATGCAGATGCAGATCTCTTTGCCAGTTTATACCCTGTAATCAATGGGCTATAACGTTGACTTGTGTGGACATGTGTGAGAAAAGATGAAAAATACTTTAGACGGAGGTAGATATTTATATGTTGTTTGTGTATATGAATTTGAATAGTTCTGTATGCAGACTTGGACAGCAGCAGACTTTTAAAGAACATATAATATATATATAAATAAAAATATATATATAAAATTATATAGAATTTAAATATATAGATTATAAATATTAAGGCCAGAGAAATAATTAAATATTTATATAAGCATCCATCAAATAAGTCAGCCCTTATAGAATCCAACTAGAAACTAAAATCCATGCTCAGTCGAGGGTCGAGGGTGTAGAGTATAGGACTAAGAGTCTTAGGCGTTTAGTGTCTACTAACTAAAGTTTGAGATATGGGTTCTTGTGTATGTGCTTTAGGGCTTCGCCTTTAGAGTCCACAATCTAGAGTCTACAATCTAGGGTCTATGATCTTAAGTATAAGGTCTAAGGTTTTGTGGCATGTAGTATCTGACATCTACGATCTAGGATGTAGCCTATGTAAGACCTAAAATCAAATATCTAGACTTGATCGTATTGATCGTATCTGAGAGTCGACAGTGTAGACTATGGTCAAGTGGCAATGGTTAAGAATTTAGGGTCTAGAGTGTAAGATCGAGGCTAAGGGATCTAGAGTCTAACAGCCTTTTATCTAGATTTTGGCATACGCAATCTATTTAAGTACCCAAGTCTTCGGATTTTGGTGGTAGTTGTAAATGGAATACAAGAAAGGATTTCACATAACTTAACAACTTTTCTTCACATTCTCATATAAATCTTACAGGATATGTATAAGATAAGCAAATTCGATTATGTAGTTGCCATCTGCTCGTTGCAATTAGATCTGCTCAATTCGTTGATTTGATGTCTTCGGACGGTAAATGGATATAAAATTTATGATCAACCAACTCGATGACGACGACGACGTTCACGCAGGCAGCGGGCAGCAGCAATTAATACGATTATCATGCAGATTAATTGGTCAGGCAAATGCGAATGCAATTAATGCCGAGCGACGGTGGCTGCGAGTGCATGCTACCGGGTTGCCATCATTTCTCAACTCGCATAATTGCCTTTGCAACCCAGGCAGCGGCCTGTAGCCTGCTGCCACCCGTTTCCTGCCGCCTGCCTCCTGCCTCCTGCCACGTGCTGCCTCCTGGCGGCGGCGGCGGTGTGAACAGCCCGATTCTGGATGACAACTTAGCTTGCATTGCGATCATCATTCAACTCGGTTGGTGGCTCTTGAGGAATTCTAGCGCATCATCTGCTTAAGTGCCGACTCTTAATAATCTCTGCATATCACAATTACTCTCGCATTTCACTCATTTCAACGGTTGCTCAATCAATCAGAACAGTTTTCCATATGACGCCTATAATAAATCTCTGCTTGAGTTGGTATTAGATTTTGCGCTTAGCATTGGAAATGGAGCTTAGCTGGAACACGCTTAATAAACATGTTCTGTTTATTAGCTATAGATTAAAAGTAGAAGAAGGAGAAGAAAGCTGAGCCTGTCTGTATCTATATCTATATCTATATCTATATCTATATCTATATCTATATCTATATCTATATCTATATCTATATCTATATCTATATCTATATCTATATCTATATCTATATCTATATCTATATCTATATCTATATCTATATCTATATCTATATCTATATCTATATCTATATCTATATCTATATCTATATCTATATCTATATCTATATCTATATCAATATCTATATCTATATCTATATCTATATCTATATCTATATCTATATCTATATCTATATCTATATCTATATCTATATCTATATCTATATCTATATCTATATCTATATCTATATCTATATCTATATCTATATCTATATCTATATCTATATCTATATCTATATCTATATCTATATCTATATCTATATCTATATCTATATCTATATCTATATCTATATCTATATCTATATCTATATCTATATCTATATCTATATCTATATCTATATCTATATCTATATCTATATCTATATCTATATCTATATCTATATCTATATCTATATCTATATCTATATCTATATCTATATCTATATCTATATCTATATCTATATCTATATCTATATCTATATCTATAGCTATATCTATATCTATATCTATATCTATATCTATATCTATATCTATATTTATAGCTATATCTACATCCATATCATTCACTTTATCTATATAGCTCATGTATATGTATGTTATATTGTGTTCAGGCTCTTCACTTGCTTTGCCGTCAATATTTACACAAATTTACGCGCAAACAAAAATATTGAATATATTTTAAAGGGCAAGAAGAAGACTCAAAAGAACCGATAAAAGTGGGGTAAAGCAAGAATCTACAAGTGCGTCAGACTGCTAACAAATTGAGATATGGAATAAATTATCATGAGTGCATATGAATACATATGAACATATGGTATATTTATATAACTGTACTTCAAATGAAAACGAAGAGATTTTGGTTATTCGTTGGTCTCCATAATGAATTGCATAAGATAAAGTTAGCTGAGGCTAAAAGGATGCATGTGCAGAGGTGTTAGACAAACGCAAAATCATATTTTATGGCACAAGATCAACCCAGTCACAGACAGAAGGAGAGGGAGATGGGGTAGAAGATTACGAGAGAGAGAGAGAGATGAGCAATAAAAAGCCATTAAGGCAGGTTCAGGCAGGTCATGTGACTTTGATGCTGGAGCCAACCCCAGCCAGTCTGGAGCGTGCTCCTCTTGCTCTGCCACAGCTGAGGCCATAAATCAGCGAAATTAGAAATAACATCAACACCCAACAGCATATCTGTTGCTGCTCCTGCTCCTGCTCCTGCTGCTTCTTCTTCCTTCTCAGCCAAATGTAATTTTCAAATATTTTGAAACACGCCTCGAAAAGCAAACAAAAAAGCGCGAATAACAAGTTAACCAAAGCAGCAATCGGAGTTTGTCTGGCCTCTGCTGCCCGCTTCAGCCTTTGCAGCGCCCTTTGCTCAGCATGCGGCAAACGTTGCCTTTTTAGAGAAGACTCAAAGTTTTCAGTATATACATAAATATATTGGCCGCTTCGCGCGTTCTTGAAAAGCAACTGTATTTGAAAAGGAAAAGGGAGAAACCAGTTTTCAGTTTTCAGTTTTTGTTTTTTTGCTCTCTTCTTTTCTTCCTTTTTGCTCAACTTCATTTTCCGTTTTGGAATTTGCGTTAAATGCTCGTTTACGTCTTCCACTTCTCTTGCAGCTTCTCTCTTCGCTTTTGTGTGTGCTGCACTAAAAAAAAAAAAATTTGCATTGTGACTTTATCATGACATCACGAATCCCGTCAAAAAGGTTGAGTTGCCTTGCGTTTCGCCTGATCAAAGTTGATTTTAGTTTTCGATGTTTTTGCCGTTTTTAAGCAAACATGCGAAGAATTTTTTTTATCGCTGTCTGGACTTAAGGTTAAAGATATTAATGCCCTAAAGGCCCTGAACCCATTGGCCATGTGTAGTTTGGTTAGAGCAATTGCAGATTAAGTTATATTTTGGAACTCCTTTTTTTTTACGATCTCTTGAAGTTGTTTTTAAGGTACATAATTAAGGAGTTTTGAGTATATCTCAGGTATCTTAGATAAGCTCATTCTCTGGATGGGCATAATATCCAATTTCTTAAACAAAAACTCAGTAGTAAGGAGTTGATGGAGCTCTGGGCATATACTATTCGCACAACTGAGAATACATTTTTTTTTTTATAAAATTTTATTTTGAATACTATTCATTAAGCCATAGGAGTTAACTTAAATTTATTAAAAAAAAAAAAAATAAATAAATACAAATAAAATAAAAATAACATAAAATTAAAGTAAAAATAAAATAAAATAAAAATAAAATAAAATAAAAGTAAAATAAAAATAAAATAAAAATAAAATAAAAATAAAAATAAAATAATATAAAATATAAAAAAAATAAAAATAAAAATAAAATAAAAATAAAAATAAAATAAAAATAAAAACAAAATAAAAATAAAATAATAATACAATAAAAATAAAATAAAAATAACATAAAAATAAATAAAAATAAAATAAAAATAAAATAAAAATAAAATAAAAATAAAATAAAAATAAAAATAAAATAAAAATAAAATAATATAAAATATAAATAAAATAATATAAAAAATAAATAAAATAAAAATTAAAATATATATAAAAAAACTTAAAATAAAATAAAAATTAAAATGTTTATAAAAAAAATTAATTAAAATAAAATAAAATACAAATAAAATAAAAATAATAATTAAAATAATATATAAATAAAATTAGAATAAATAAACTAAAATATTTAATGCATTCAACGTTTAAGACATAAGATTTACTTTAATTTAATATAGAAAAAAAAAACAAAAAATATAAATTAAATTGAAATAGAGTAATAACAAAATGGGCATAAAAAGAAATAAAAAAAAATATATATATTTAATTTGAAAAAAAGTATAAAAAAAAGTTTTAAAAATACATAAATAAAAACGAAAAATAATAAAATACCAAATTTTTTTATTAACATGTATGTATATATAAAATAAATCCCTTCACATTGTTCTCTCTACATATAAAGTAAAGTCCATCAACATTCTTCTCTACTCACGCTCACTCTACAGGCGAAACTTATCAGATGAATCTAAAGAGCAATTTCTAAGATCTAATTCGCATATGAATAGCACAATCTATATATAAATTCTTATAGAAATTCTTAGCTTTCGGCTCTTATCATAATTTCCATTTGATAATTTGCAAAAAGTCGCCTCGGCCACAATAATATTTGCAAAATCAATTGGGTCAAGTGAATGGCCGGAACAACACGTAATGCCCACCATTAAGCAAAGCAAGCCATCTACTTATCTCGCTCTCTTGCTCTCCCTATCTCTTTCTCTCTTATCTATTCAGCTGTCTGGCTCTATTGATAAACAGTTTATGTGTATTTGTGTATGCTAATCAAATGTGCTTCCATATTGAGAATTCTCCAAATGTATTTGAATGAAGCGTCTGTCTGAGTCGCTTCCCGCTCCTCCCCTACTGCTACTCCCATTTGCCACGCCTTGCGTTCAACTGTAAATGTTGTACAATAATCAAAAATAATTTTCGCTATTTTTTTTTTGGTTTTTTTATTCGTTTTTAGTTGCGCCAGGCGCGAAAAAAATGAAAAAAAAAAAAACAATTGACTATTAGCATAATGTTGCCATAAACTTTGCTCGCCAAAGGCGCTGGCGGGGCGAGGCGGGGCGTGGCAGGTCGGAGCCAAGCATTTGCCAAGAATGTGACAATGCATAGAGAATGAGCATGAACCGCAGTGCCGCACCGCCCACCCGCCCGCTCTCTATAGCCGCCCTCTTCAGATTAGCTAGGTAGATGAAGAAGAAGCAAAAAAAAAACGAACGTCGTTCTGAATGCGTCGTTTCGTTTTATGACAATTAACACGACTTGGACGAAGCCTAAGCCTCGCACCAACAGCCCCTATCTGGCGAAGCCCCACTCTCCGCTTGCCTTGGAGCTAAAGGTTCTCTCTCTCTCTCTCTCTCTCTCTCTCTCTCCTTCTCTCTTTCTCTCTCTCTCTCTCTCTGGCTGGCTGTTGTCTCTTGTGTTTGGGTAATTGCATTTCGTAGTCCAACTCTTTGCTCCTCTCTTGTGGCGTAATAAAGCTGAGTGTGTGTGTGTGAGTGTGCGTGTGTGTTTGTATTATACACACGTTACAGCTACTCGCAGACAGGTAAACATTCATTATTGCTGCTGTGATTTTTACTGTTTGCTGCTCAGCTATGAGCACTTTTATTTACACATTATTTAGCATGATATACGAATTGTCTGCTCTCTCTCTCTTTCACACACGATAGATCATTCTCTCTCGCTCCCTCTCTGCTACTACACATTCTTCAGATTGCATAATGGAATGCAAGAACTTATGTAATAGAGACTAAAAAGCAAGGTTTTACATATGCATGTTAGGCGTATGTTAAGGCGCTGTTAGAGTTGACAGCAAGGAGTTGGAATTGTGTGCTTTTATAGACTATAAAGGGTTTTTGGTTTCATTTAAATATGACTATTGAATATATGTTACTTTGATATCAGCTAATTGAAAGATTATAACATATTATAGATATTAGAGTTATGAAGCTAATTGAATTGGAATTTCATGTAAAAAAGTGGAAGATGAGTGGAAAATCCTTGGAGGAAAGATGTTTGTAAGGAAATTCTAGTTAGAATGAGAAAAAATTATAAGCTGAGTAGAATTACGAAATTGAATAGAATTCACTTAATATTGTGAAATATGAGTGAACTAGCAAATCGAATGGAATTCAATGAAAAGAGGAATCATGAATTCATAGCATGGGACTGGCATAAGATTCAAATAAAATTTATTTATAGAATTTCAATTTCTTTTTATGCATTATGAAAGAATGAACTTCGCTACGACTAAGCTGAGCCGCGCATAGCCGGGTACTGGCCGTTAGTGTTTGATATATACAGGCAGATAATAATCTTGGTCGAGCTCAAATTGATTGTATCTTGAATTATAGTTATTGGATAGGAGTCGAAGCTAAATAACATGCTCGTTCACAGATCTTAGATGCTGCCCAGATAATGGCAAAGGCTATGCGAGAGTTTTTTGTGGGTGAGGTTAGCAGTGAAAAAATGTGGCATTAATCCAAGTAGAAGGAGAGGAATAGGAAGTACCAATGGTAGTTGGAGTGTTTGTGGAGGCAAGGGACACGCCCACCATCTATAAGTAGCTTGATTGCAATTTGGAAAAGCTCAAATCAAGCGATGTGATGGGGCGTGTCGGGCGTGTAGCGCCCAGCTAAGATGCTGCCAGTTGCTTGTTAGCAGCGGGCAGCTGCATCATTAATTAAGCAAGCCAATAACGAGCCGCAGACGCAGAAGCAGACGAGTGGAATGCGCCGTCTGCTGTGGCATGTGGCAGCTAGCCGCAGATGCTTATCAAGCTGAGTGGAAGCCGAAGCCGAAGCCGAAGCCGGTTCAAATGATAAAGTTATAAACGGAGCACTTGATTGTCCAAAAATTTGCAAACAAATGAAATATAAGGCGAGCGCCTTAGTGATTTAGTGGCGCGCCGCTGTGGCATGTGGCAACTAGCCTAGCTACGGCCACGGTTAGCTCACTTAGCCTGGTAGCCCGGTTATGGCCACCTGTTTTTAGTGCGGCCCCGGACATGGAAGATGAGAACTGTTGCGGTAGCTGGAGTCGGGGCTGGGGCTGGGGCTGGGGCTGGGGCTGGGGCGGTAAGCTGAGGTTGGCGAATGTTGCATGCAACGCCTTCTTAATGGCATTTGGAAATTTGTCAATCGCTGTTGGGCAGTGCCAGCATGGCGCTCAGCGGAAGTGTGCAAAATGGCCAAAGCGGTTCCAGGCGCTGCCAAAGCCACAGCCACAGCCACAGCCACAGTCACAGCCACTGCTCCAACTGCCACACATTGCTAGTGACCATCTAACGAAGCAATTAATTTGGCACGGCACGTTCCTCGGTTGATGCTACTGCTGCTGCTGCAAGCTGTTGCTATTGCAATTTGAGTTGATGTTGCGCTAAGTGCTGCCAATGGCTGTGGCATCATTTAAATGACGAATTGAGTCAAGTCCAACCGGCTAAAAGCAGCAACAACCACAACAACAACAACAACCACAACAACAACGACGACGACGAGTAGCCAACGGCTGCCACGCGCCACATATTGACAGACGGCTGTTAGGCCATGTTGCATGCTACATGCCGATTGCCGCATGCAACACGCTTACAATGTTTGCCAGCCGGAGCAAGTGGACAACGAAAGCCAATCAGCTAATCAATCGCTCATCACTGCAATAGATATGTGCATATATATGTAGGTGTAGCATCTGATTTGTGTAACAAATCAAATAATTAAAAATTATAATTAGAAAGAAATAAAATAAAAACGAATATCAAATGCACTTGCAGCGTTATATAGCAGAGAAAAGAGAGAGAGCGAGTGTAGCAAAAAATATCTTTTACTCTTGATGCTCTATGATCTTAGCATAAATATATACTATAAATTGATGAAACATAAATATTTGTAACCTATAAAAATTTAGAAATCAAATAAATTAAGCAAAACAGACATCAGATTGACTGCATTACAACATACCCTGTAAACCTAGGTTACGTCATGACATAATGACATAGGCTATTTTTGATGGCTTACAAGTCAAAGCAGCTAACAGTTATTCATTCTGAACTGGAAAAGCAAAAATCTAAATTATACATATATATTGTATACTCTGCCCTTCGACTTTATCTAAAAGACAATCACTTAAGGGATATAAATATAATAATATATAAGAGAATATTATTTACATTCACCATAAGCAGCTTAAGGTGAGCTAAACTTCAGCCCATTCATATGCCAAAGAAAGCAAATCATATAGATTCCAGTTAAAGTTGGATCTATTTCTGTTCTCTCGCGCTTCTTTCACTTTGAGCTCACTTATGTTCACTTGCTACACACAATCGTCGTCGAGAAGCAGCAGATGAATATGAGGCGGAGATATCTGCTCAAACGCTCAGATTTGCATATCTTAAAGATCTATGCAGCCTAAGACAAAGGATCCAAAAATAACTCATATCAAAAGCATATTTTGTGTCAAAAAAGAAATGAGGAAAAATACAAAAAAAAAAAAACATAAAAAAAAACGAAGCAAAATGAAATCAATTTCAAAATGTAAACTGCTTCGCCCTTCATATTTCGTTGTCTGTTTATTATTATTTACAGTCGATTTTTTATCGATGATATAATTCACAAAACGAACAATAACTGGCTAAACATAATGATAATGCTAAAACTAATAATCATAATGATGATGTTGTTTATGAGCTTCATGGAGCTTCATCATGCTGTTAATGCTTAAGATGTTTCTAAATATATTTGCCAAAAAGGCGCTTTAAATAGCTTTCAAATGTAATACCCCAGCGAATCGATTGGAAATGGGGGATGGGCTTTACGTTGCGACGATTGAAATCACTCGTTTATAGATATTGAGATATATATGTGTATATAAATTTAGATACATATACATATATGTATGATTGTATTTCTTTTTGTTTTCCTTCAGCTTCAGCTTGACAAATGTCAACGAACAGATTGCCGCCCCAAAACAACAAACCGAACAAAAGCCGCCAGACATTCGAAAATTGTATTGTTACAAATATTTCGATTGACAATAGACAAAGAGAGACAGACAGAGAGAGAGAGAGAGAGAGAGGGAGAGGGAGCTAGCTGACTAGTTAGAGACTACACCTGTCGTCTGCGCCTTTATCAAAGTCTTACGGTACTTTAAGTTTACAAAAAAAACTTAATAAAGCCCAAAAAGAAGTTTTTTTTTCTGGTCCAGAGTTCAGATGTCAACAACAACAACAACAACAACAACAGCAGCAAATCGATTTGTTGAGAACTGACTTGTTTTTTTTTTTATTTGTGTCGGCATTTTTTGTGTTTTTTTGTCTCTCTTAGTTTAAGGTATTTTATTTATGTTTTTCTTTACGCTTCACCGTTAAGCTAACTGCACATTCGCTTTGTCTGCTTATTGGCGCTTATTGTTTTAGTTGATATCTGACATGATTTGTTTTTCTGCCGCGACCTCGAGACCCCTGAAGAAATGTTTTAATTATAGACACAACTTTGCAGCTCTGTCGCCGCATTCGATTTGCCTGACAGCTTGATATATGTGCGTGAATAGAGATATATGCATATGATGTATGAAATATGAAATATGAAATATGAAATATTGGTTACTATTTTTATGATTTGATTAATATTTTCTAGTTAGTGTGAATACTAATGAATGCGCCTCGGTTTTTACCGAAAGATCATTCACTCCAGTAGCTCTTAGGACTTTAGGTATTTGGCACGTGCATCTTTCTGTGGCATTTTTCTTTAAATAGATTTTCGATTCGTTCGACCCAATCTGTTAAAGTTTAGCAACACTTGTCAGTTTAGGCAATATCTTAGTGTTATATAGAAATTTTATTTAACTGCTTGTCAATAATTTTATTACAGTTGTGGGGAAGTTAAATAGAGTTATGGTCTATTGCAGTTCCATAGATATAACTAGTTATGCTAATGTCAAATTTAACAAGCAGTTGGCAACGAGTTTTCATCAATGTAATGTATGCTGTATATATTTATGCTTAATTCAAATACTTCTGTCAAATTTTGACAAGCAATTGTCAAATATTCAAGTCTCGCAAGCAGCTTCTAAGGTTTCAGGTATTTAGATCTATGGAACTCGAGAACCTTAGCTGCTATAGCTAGCAAATTTAATATAGAATATAAAAATAATATAGAAAATAGAATTAGAGTATAGAATATAATATATAATAGTAATATTGAATATAATATAATAATAAAAGAATAGTTTTTAATAAATTTAAAAAAATTCTAATAAAATGCAATAATTAATAAGTAAATCGATTCGTTTTATGAGTGCTTTTATGGCACAATAAAATCTAAAGCTGACTTTAATGGGCTGTTCGGCTTGAGTGGTACAGTTGTGTTCGAATTTGACTAATTAATTGATAATGGAGCTGGCGAGGCGCAGTGGCTGGATTGTGGCTGGGAATGAGCATTGGAATGAGTTTTTTGGACGTTGGGCAGCTTGGGAGCCTGGAAACCGTTTTAATGGGCCATCAAACGCAGCAGCAGTCGCCACAGCAGCCGCCTAATCATTGTTTATGTTTATGGCGGCTAAGCCAAGTTAGCAGTTGATGCTGCAAGTGGCAAGTAGCAAATGGCAGGTAGCAAGTGGCAAGTAGCAAGTGGCAAGTGGCTGGCATTACGCAATCGCAATCGAGTGACCGAGTGTTAAGTGTGGAGTGTTCCCTGTGCGGCCTTCTCTCCATGCAAGTGAAATTTATGCAAATGGCTTTGGCAATTCGTTTGCATTGCGCATTTGCGCAATTACCTGACCAACTGGCCAAATGATCGGAGGCAGCGGCAGCGGCAGAGGCAGCAGCAGCGGCAGCATCACCTGCTGTGTGTGGCATTCGATTGAACTCGAATGTGCCAGTTACGCCGGATAGCGAACGATTGCGGCGTACACGTGACAAACAATTGACAGCGGGCGGCAAAAATTGAAATTGAAAAGCGTTCGAAATTGAAATGCGCCCACAGCTACAACAACTACTACAACAACAACAACAATTGAGAGCTGGACATGCAAATAGGCAGAACTAGACGAAAAAAGAAACTGAAGAAAACATTTCGTTGTTGCTTGCTCAATTGTGGATGCTGTTTGCATTGTCTTTGACAATGGGCACAGTGGTTAGATGATTATTTGCATTTGCTACTAGTATTTTGAGCTGCATGTCAACCAGCTGATGTCAAGTTGATTCAGCTGACTGACAGTTAAATGACAGTTGTATCACCTGATCAGCTGTTGACGGTAACTTGCACAAGCAAAGTTTCCTGTTGTCAACAGTTAACAAGAACTTTTTTACATATATGCAATTAATTTTTATTACAGCAAATCTAGTTGGTGTCAAACTATCAAGTTAACTGCCAGTTAAATATATTTGTCCTTTAGATTTCTGACAATTAGACCAGCTGTTGACATGAACTTGCTGTTAATATAGACTGGGCTGCTGTCAAAGTATTATGTAGATATCATGCATTGTTCCTGTCAAAGTTAACCAACAGTTGACAAAAACTTTCTATTTATTTAAAAAATCATTTATTCTTACGGCGAATCTATGTTTAACTGCTTGGTAACTACCTAACAAGTTGAGTGCCAGTTAAAATGTCATTGACCTTCATATCAATTTGATGAGCTATTGACAAGAACTTGTTGTTAATATAAGTTAAGTGGCTGTCATAGTTTCATGTAGATATCTTGTACTGCTCCTGTCAAAGTTCACAACATTTGACAAGAATTTTATTCCAATTTAAGCAGCTACTTATAATTAGAAGTACTGATTTTAACTGTTTAACAAAAGTTTTATCCCAGGTGCATCAAAATACATACATATATATGCTTGATCTATCCAACAATGATAACTTGCAATGCTTCTTTCAATTTTATCTTGGAATTCAGAAGAGTAAACAACTAGTTATGCAAATGTCAAAGCCAACAAGCAGTTAACAATAACTTTTTATCAATCTGAGCTTTATTTCTATCAAAATACATACATATATTTGCTTAATCCATCAAAGTGTAATACATCTGTCAAATTTAACTTGGAGTTGAAATAGTCTATTCTACTCTTGAATTGCTTCACTTAAAGCTAATCGATTGCGACACAGAACTTACATCTAACTGCTTGTCAACCTGATGTCATTATAACTTAAATGTTGCTGTGTTTTATCGGAATTCCGCGTAGACAACTAGTTATGTTTGTGTCAAAGTTAACAAGCAGTTGACAACAACTTGATGTTAATATAGGCAATGCTGCTGCCGTCCAAGCATAAACGTTAAATGTAGTTGTCATTTATCGTGGTGCCACATTGACAGCTTCTGCTGTCAAATTTAACTAGCAGTTAAAAAGAGATTACTAAATATTCAGATCCAGACATGCATCTGCAATATATGGAGCACACTGTGCGAGGAGGCCACGCAACGGCATTTGCCGGGCTTGCCGCATGCAAATTGTGGCCAAGCGCGATGTGTCAACAACTCTCGGCGATCGCATTCAAATTTGACGTTGAGTCTAATCCTGCGTTCAGTCTAACCCTGCCCCCGTGGCGTTGTTCGCTTCAGGGCAATGCACGCGCCAAGGCTTTTCCTTGCATCGAACCGCTAATCGCCTGAATGGGGCATGGAAATTGAAATTGGAAATTGGAGCTATATATGTATATATGGGCGGGTATGTACAAGTGTATGTGCATGTTTGTGCGTCTGTATATATAGATGGAAATGATACGCACGCCAGACGCAGGTGACCGACTTCCCAAATGCAACGTGATGTGCGCGAGGCCCACTGAAGCCGATATCTGTGCATTGTCTTCACAGAGGGTGGAGACGGAGCTGATGATGCTGATCCGTTGATACTGTGCACGTAGCCCAAAAATGGATGCCAAGAAATGTTTTTTAATGTTTACTAAATAAATACTTAGCATGCATGGATAATATTGAAAATATTAAGAGACAAGCCACAGAAAGATATTCGCTTAAATGCATTCCGTGTAACTTGTTCAGACTTGAATGAACTCGTTGCGGCTTCCGCTTAGCTCCCTTTACGTTGTGTTTGAACTCTGCAGTTGAGCCCGATCAATCTTAATGGCCTGGCCTCACACAATGGCCCGGAATATGGGTAGATGCGTATAAATATTTACGACCCTTAATTGGTAAACGATTCGGCGTTTGGGGCAACAGAGAGCGAGATTTTAGATACGAGCTGAGTGCAGCTCCTCGTTGCCAATTGCACAAATGGCAAATGGTAAATGGCAGCTGGCAGCAGGTTCGTTGTTCTGTAACTCGTTACAATTGCAACTTCACTGAAGACACTCATTCGCCGCTGTTGCTGCTGTGACTAGCTGCTTTTAGTTTGAGTCATTGGTTAAACATTATTGTTTTAGGTTTTTTACTTTTTACTGTTTAAATCACAAATCACTTTTCACACTTTTCAACTAGTTACAATCCAATTTCTTTAATTTCTTTCTATATGAATGAAAGATGGACTACAAATATTTCATACAGTCACTATTTATTGACAGCTCTTCAAATCTTATTTATAGCTTACAGATTTTATTTCGTTGCACTCGTTTCTTACAAAAATATATTTGACATATCTAGTACATTAAAATTTGATGCATTCCTCGCTGTATGGCTCATTTTAGAGTATTCGTTGCAATCTTTTCTGTAGTGGAGAACTACCTTAATCGTTGCGTCGACCCCGATCCTGACGCCTGTCACTAGTTGCTTCTCCATTCACCTTCTCTATCTCTCCCGTTATTTGGCCGATTGCTTACGCAAAATTTAAAAATAGAACAAAAGTGCCAGCACGAATATCATGTGGATAATCACATTTGGCTTTGAAAACAAATAGCGAGCGGCTGAATCATTATCGAAGGTATAGTGAATGACGCCGCGCCTCGTTCGCAACGTGTTTGCCTCCAGATCTGATGCAGAGATACCATCACGCTCCTGTATGCACTCGTGCATCAGATCATCTGTCAGCTGGATGTGAAATGGAAAGCAATACATTCGAGCCGATCGCAGTTTGACAGTACGTTTGCCGCCGTACTCGTCGTAGCATATGTATTCATTAACCTCAAGCACCTGAATGCTGTGGCAATAGTGCAATTGGGACTCCTTCAAGGACACCAAGATATGATCCAATGATAGCGGCATAAACAGTGCCATGCGATCCGTTTGCTTCATGAACGTATCACGGAATTTCGTATATGCCACTAGCGGGAATTTTCCTTTACACTTCTGAAACATCACCTCCTTGGATTCCTGTAGATATTTGCAACGTTCGGGCATCTCGGGCTCACTAGGCGACTCCGTTGAGAAAGAGTCAGCGCTGTGCAAGTGTAATAGCAATAATAGGTGCAGCATCAGCCACAATCCCAACATGTTACAAACAATGAATTTGGTTGAAAATAATACATATATATGAACATAAATACACATACAAATCTATATATATATATATATATATATATATATATATATATATATACATGTATATATATATATACATATATATATATATATATATATATATATATATATATATATATATATATATATATATATATATATAGTATATATATATATATGTATATGTATGAATGTGGTTTTACTTTTTTTTGTATTTATGAACGTAATCAACTATAAAATAAATTAAAAGTAAAACTAAATTTCTAAATGAAATGTCAGCCTGCTGATCAGTAAAACTCAAATACTTCAGTTTGACAAAAAATTGATAAAACATTTTGCACCACCAAAAACCGAACAAAGTTCCTCGATATGGTAACTCTTGTATTATTGTTTCAGTATCTGTACAGTGTAACAGCTTTGTAGTATATGACAGGATGACGCATTTGCATTATATCAGATAAAATAGGTGTATACTACAATAGTTTAATAGTTTGAGAGTATAACAGCTTCACAGTATAAAAGTTTTGTTGTACAACAGTTCACGGTATAACAGTTTTAGAGTATATCAGCCTTACAGTAAATATTTTTACATCAATAATATTATATCAGGTACAATAGTTTGCAGTATAGCTGGTATAACAGCTGTAAAACATAACAAGTGTAAAGTCTCGTAGTCTCGTTACAGAGTAAATGCATCACAACACAGCAGTTTACAAAATAACATCTTTACAATATACCAGTTTTACAGTATAACAGTTAAAGTATTACAGTTTTACAATATAACAGTTTTACAGTATATCAATTTTACAGTAAAAAGATTTACACTAATGACAGTAGAACACCTACAAGAGTAAAACAAGGGCTATAACAATATTTTATAGCATTATAATAGTTTCCTATTACAGATACAATTATTTTATAGTATAACAGTTTTATGTTCTAATAGTTTTACAGTTAAACTGATTTACAAAATAGCAATTTGACTAAAAAGAACTTTACACTAATAGCAGTATAACAGCCACAACTTGCACTTTTTCAGCTATAATAGTTTTGTAGTAAAGCAAATATATTACAGTTTTATAATTGAACTGTATAAAAGTCGGTAGCTAACATAGTAGTAGTTTAAAAACAGCATAGTATACAAAAAGTTTAAAATCTATAAATACCAACTGTAGATTTGCGAACTTTGAAATACGAAAACAGTGTTTCTTTGTAGAACAGCTAGATACTTAATAAAAAATTTCCACACTTCGAGAAGCTTACAAATTGATTCAAATAATCAAAGGCATTTGATAGCATCGGACAAAGCTTTTCCATGTTCAGAACAAAGGTAATTCCTATTCGAAGAATGAGTACGCATCGTAGTCTAAATTGCAAATCACATGTATTTCGTGCAATGTGTGACTTTTGACTCATTGGTTCGTGACTTGGTTGAATGTTGATTCAACCGTGTGCGAGATGCCAAAATGTCATTACTCACAGAGCTCAAGCGCTGATTTTGCTGATTTGCTGATTTAATTGTATAATTATAGAAAATTATTTCAATTAAATGATCTAGCTGACGCTGCTGCTGCTGCTGCAATAGAGGGTGGTCCGATGGCAGAGAGTGTGGCGAGAAGGGGCATCGGACTGATCGGCAGTCAACAGCTGGAATACGACTCATTCTGATTGAATGTAGTCCAATGCACCATTGAGATGTTGTCTCTGCATACGAATGGGCCACTGCGAGTCCGGCTAATGAGTGTCAAGAGCGGACACGACATGACATGACACGGCATGGTCAGCTATGGGGAATACATGAACAACAGCAGCAGCAATAGAGTTCTTTTGTCTATGTGTAGATGTGGGGTATGTTGAGTTTGTTAGTTAACTTGTCAGAGTTGAGCTCAAAGTTGAGTAGATCAATATAATTTATAGTCTGTCAAGTGGACTTTTACTAAAGCAATTTTCATTCATTTTTCTATAGTTGTTTCATTCTTAAAACTCTTCAAGTACTTCATATATACATAAAAAACATTTAAAAATTATTTTTTTAAATTTTTTTTATAAAATTTCTATAAATTGTTCCAATATTTTCTTTCCATGCCATTCCAAAAATTTCTCATCAAATTCCATTCTAGGGTATTCACACTTCGATCAATCTATGTGCAGACACATCTGTTGCTGCATTAATATGCATTTAAATGCTCTGGGAGGGAGCTGCACTGTTTTGTTGGAGTAATTTCATGATTAATGCAACGGCATATTTAAATATCAATGTGGCAAATTGTTGGACCCCGGTTTCATTTGCTCAGCTGCTCTGTTGCTCCCCGAAGTTCTTTCAGATTGACTTTTCCGGGCTGCAAGCAAGCAGCAGCAGCATCAGCAGAAACAGCAGCAGCAACAGCAACAGCAGCAGCAGCATCCAATTGATGGATATGCAGCTCTATCTCTAGCATCTATCTAAATATATGATTGCATAATCCGCTTGTCACATTGTGGCCTGCTGCTGTTGCTGCTGGTGCATTAATGCCATTTACAGTTGCCGCCGTTGATAACAAGCTGCGAGAGTCTAAACAAAGCACTTGATAAATGCTGCAGTTGGTGTCATGTGCAATGCACACAAATGTTTGAGCACGTGTTGGAAAAGTTGTGCGAAAATCGGGGACTTTGATGAGTTACGAAATGGAATTAGAAATCGCATGAATAAGTATCATATTAAATTGAATTTGAGTTGAAAACAGGCTCAGGGTAGTATTTGGTGGAAGAAAGAGGTAATGTAATAAATATAATATAAATTTATGAATATAAACTATAAAAGAAGATGTAAATAGATGATAGAGCGCCTGAGTTGAAGATATTAATATATTAAAATGCAGCTGAATTATCAATTTGAAATTTTGCAATCAAAGAGATTGCATTGGACCAAAACTGGTCCATAAAAGGACGACGCGAAGCTTCCACTGAGTAAATACAGATATCATCAAAGGAGCAGAAGAACAAGATCTCAAAAAATTAAATTGCTTCGAGGGTTGGAAAAGACTTTGGTATAAGTGAATACCCCCAAATCTAATGAACATAAGGAGGATTTTGATTCCTTTCAGGATTCTCTAGATGAGTAAGATTCCCAAAATTTGAAGTCTTCTAACTCTTCTCTAGACAAGCTAGCTTTCAAGACTTTGCACCCATACAGACATAGACAGCTTGCACAAGGCTTGAGGCTATTTCACCATAGTGACTAGACTTCTTTCACTTATTCAACAAAAAAGCTGATAAATTTAAGATAAAAGACAAAACAAGAATTGTTTAGAAATATTGATTTAAGTGTCAACAGAGCTTCATTGACGACGCGAGCGAGGCTACAATGAAACATTATCAGGCACCACTGAGCACCACCGAACACCACCAAATGCCACCCGTTGCGTTTGTGCGCGCATTTTATTAAGCAATTTATTAAGTTATTGATTCTGTCTGGGAATTGGAATGGAGCTCAATTAATTTCATATTTCTAAATCCGACAGCAGCATCAACAGCAGCAGCAACACCAACAATGATACAAACAACAACAACAACAACAACAACAACAACAACAACAACAACAAAACTACAAGATAATATTTTACTTAACGGCACTTTGTGTATGTGTGTGTGTGATTTGTTTATTTACATTTATTTATGCATTTTGTCGATGAAAACAAATTAATTTATCGATTTTGTCATTAATGGGATTTCCTTCCAACGACATTTTATTTATATTCGTCTGTCTCTCTCGATTTTTTTTTTTTTGTTTTGTTTTCATTTTTCAATCAACTCTTGGGCTGGGTGCTGTGGGGTAACTTGAATTCGATAACAAGTTGGTGACGCTTGAATGTTTCTTTGTAAAAAGCGACTGTAAGTGCTGAAGATGTTGCAGCGCATTGAAAGAAACCTTAAGAGGTAGAGAGGCAGAAGATATAAAGAGAGAAAGTTAAAAAGAGAAGTGCGAAAGATAAAATGAGAGAGAATGAGAGAACAAGAACGACAATGGATGAACTAGGAAAAGAGAATGACATTGAGAAAGAGAATGAGAGAGCGAGAGATCGATAGATCGAGAGAATGAGAAAATCATAAATGCAGGGTGAACGTGTGAATCAGAAAATGTGAAACAAAGAGAGAGATATGGAGAGAGTGAGCAAATAAGAGAGAAAGAGAGAGAGAGAGAGAGAGAGAGAGAGAGAGAGAGAGAAACAAACAAAAAATGAAAGAGAAGACACATATAGAGAAAAGAGAGACACACTGAGAGAAAAGTAAGAAAAAAATACATATAGCAGAAAGAATGAGGCTATAAGAGAGAATGCGAAAGAGAAAGAGACAGAATGAAATAATGCGGAGAAAAAACACAGAGAAATTCAGCATGCGAAAGAAAAAGAGATAGAAAGAGAGCTGGAGAGAAACAGAGAGAGAAAGAGCAGCAGACTGAGATCGAGATTTAGGGCGTAAAATATAGGAGCAGACAGAACACAAGACAGAAGTTGTAAGACTATTATGAACAAATTAAAAACATATAACATAAATAACATAAATCAAATTTAAGAAAAAATTTGCACCTCAACTGAATTATAATTTATATGCAACAAAACTTTGTTAGGGTATTCGAATTGACAGCTATCAGCATTGGCATTTCGTTATTTATTCGTTTGCTTCTTCATTTCCCTTGAAACACTCACATATACACTCTCTGTCTCTTCTTCTCTCTCTCTCACACACATACACATTCACTCGCCCGCTCTCTTTCTGTTGCTTCGCTTCTTGATTTGTTTGTTATGCCCCGCCACAGGTGGCACTTGCCATGCGCATCAACAATTTCCAAGCAGTCAGGCACCTGCAGCAGAAGCTTCTGCTCCCCCCGTCCAGTGTGTGCGCGGGGAGTTCTGCCAAATTTGCGTTGAGCTGTCGATCGGAAGTTGGCTCACCATTTACGACAACTGTCAACGTTCTCCATATTAATTATGAGTTTTGTTTTTTTTTTACCATTTAATGTTCAGTCAAAAGCCGCACCAAGTCTGAGCACTTCCTGTGCCCCTTCTGGCTGCCCCTGGGCGGCCGTCCATGGCTGCTCAATGCTCCCCCAGCCCCGTCTTGAACACTTGGAAATTGTGTCACGCGACGCGTATCAAAATTAGTTCGCAAAGCTCAAGTCGAGACGCACTCGAAATGGGAATCGTTGTAGGCATCGCAATAGTCATCGGCGGCGATTGCTTCGAACTCATTCAATATGCGCACATTGTGCCACTTACTCGAAGTTCCCTTAACTCATAAACAGCATTTGTTTGGCTTATTGTATATTATTAGCTCGTTTGGGATATTGCACTTGACTCGAGATACCCTGTAATGGGAGAGAGGGTGTATGTAGTATGATGAAGAATGATAGTCAAATGAGCTATCCATACTTGGGATTTGTTATGCCCTTTACAATTGACTTTATGCATTTTAAGTGCAATCTCACTAACATCACTTAAATAAATTTCAGATGATCTATCCTAACTTGGGATCTACATAAGTTAGAACTATGATATGTTTTATGTTGTTATGATTCTACAAGAAATGTGGATATCGCTATAACTGGGATTACTTAATCTGATTCCAACTGATTTCTATAAATATGACCTATCCGAACTTGGGATCTACACATGCTTCAACTATGAAACTTGGTATGTTGTTATGTTTATACAAGGTTTATAAAGAACACTATCATTTGAACACATTTCAAGTGAGTTTTATAAATATGACCTATCCGAACTTGGGATCTACATAAGCTATAACTATGAAACTTGGTATGTTGCTATGTTTATACAGGATATATGAAAGACGCTACCACTGATATCACTTAAACACATTCCAAGTGATTTCCATAAATATGACCTAATCGAACTTGGGATCTACATAGGCTAGAACTATGTAATTTGGTATGCTTGCTTTTGCCTACAAATTGTAGCAAATGTCATCAAGATTGCTTTCAAAATTCAAATACTATAGTAGTTCTATACAATCAAACTCCTAGCCAAGCTCTGTGTAATGTCAGGATCTAATAGCCCTTAGAACTAGGCAATTTGATATGTGTGTATTTCCTATGCCACTAAAGTTCAACTTAAGTCAAAACTCTGAGTAATTTCGTTCAGTATTTAGAGAAGCTATAATTAGTTTTAGGGTATCTTCCAGTCGCTTGCCCTAAGCTTTTCGCATCGACCTTCCGCGAGCTGCCGTCGCGCAGTTCGTTGCTTTCGGCCGGCGGCAAAACTTTTGTGTTGATTGATACGGCGAAACTGCTGAAAGCACCGTTAAACTTTTGCCATTGCTTTGACATTTGACATCTGATATTTGACACATGGGACATGACACTCGATGCTCCGGGGGCATTTTTCAGTGTTTGTTGAAATTCTTGCCTCATTAATCGCTCGCAATTAAGCGCCACTTTATATCAAATTCACACTTTTTATATTTTTCTTGCCTCTGCTATTATTGTTGTTGCCGTCGTCGTCGTCGTTGTTGTTGTTGTTGTTGCCTTTGCTGTTGCTGTTGTAGTTTGATTGTTTGTTAACACAGCGTCGCTGTGGCCCTTTGTGCTGCGGCATCCGATTGATTTGTTGCCTGTCCGTGGCACGTGTTCAGCTGAGGCTGAGCTCTGATGGCTCAGCGCCTCGGGTCGACAGTTTCACATCGAAGCTGAGCGCTAAAAGTTGGTCAGATCGTGCGTATGATGGAAACAAAGGATGACCGAGCAGGGTCAGGTTTAAGCCAAAGAATAACAGTTAGAAAATATTGCATTCTAAACACAAATATGCATATTTATATATGCATATATGAAATCGATGTTTGTGTTAAGAGTCAAAATTGTCAAGCTGTGTTTTTGTTTTGCTCGAGAAGTACTTTGAGATGGGGTGGACGGAGATAATAAATGAGCAGCAGTTAGCCACTGAAGCAGCTCCAGAACAAAAGACTTAGGCAACGAACTTGATTGAGAGAACGTGCAAGAGCGGAAAATAGAGGGAGTGAGAGAGGGAGAGAGGGAGAAAGGGAGAAAATGAGAGTGAGAGGAAGAGAATTTGGTATAGAAAAGAGAGAAAGTTAGTTAGGTAGAGAAGGAGAGAGAATGAGAGAGATGTAGAGAAATAAGACAGACAAGAGAGAACGAAGGAGTGAATGCAAAAGAGAGAGAGAGAGAGAGAGAGAGAGAGAGAGAGAGAGAGAGAGAAATAAAGAGAGCCAGAGGGAAGGAAGGTGTGAAAGCAATAGAGAGAAATATATTCAGAGAGAAGGCATGATAGAAAGCAAGATAGAAAGACAGAGAGAAGGAGTGTAAAAAAAACAATAAAAAGGAAAAAAGAGAGAGAGAGGGGGATAAGGAGACTTAAATAGGAAAGGAAGAGAGGAGAAATTGATAGAAAGAGAGTCAGTAGAGTGAAAGAAAGAAAGGGAGAAAGAGAGAAGTTTGATACGAAAAAGTTGAAAAGTTATACAAATATCTAGAAAATATAAAAAAAAATAAAATAAAATCAAAATCTTAGGGAACGAACTAAAAACTCTAAAACACTAAAATTGTGTATTTATAGATATTAAAACAAATAAAGAAAACCGATTACATATTATCACACCATAAATGCATTGGAAAAACGAAAGACTTAGGCAACGATCTTGAATTCTGTAAGCTAACAAAAAAATGCAAATATTAATTAGCGATAGCCGTCTAGCACAATCTAAAGCCATATCAAAAACGAAAGACTTAGGCAGCGAACTTGTAATGTAAGCTCTATCAATATGAAATGAAGAAAAACTAATGCATTTTCAACCAGTTTGAAGCATTACGGAAACGGGCCGAAACCACTTTTTAAATTCGGTTTAGTTTTAGCAGGCTGACAAAAAAGAAGAAGAAGAAGAAGAAGACGAAGAAAAACGCAACAACAACAACAACAGCAACAAATCTCAGCTGCTGCCACCTGTTGCATGCGGCTTCTTCTCAAGTTGGAAAGCCTGCCGGTCGCTGATGCTTGATGCTGTTGCTGTTGCTGTTGTTGCTGCTGCTGCTATTGCTATTGCTATTGCTATTGCTCTTTGCTTTCTTCTTCAACTGCGAACCGCAGCAGGCTCATAAATAACTATCTATGCTACCGAATCAGCCGAATAGCCGCTGGCCTGGCATCCACAGCTGAATTATGATATGCAACGAGTGCGAGTCGGAAAAATGCTCTACCAAGTGCACAGCGCCTATATGCCTGACTAACTAACTGATTAGCCGACTGGCCACCAACAACAACAACAACAACAACAACAACAACAACAACATGAGCCACTGCAATAGCCATTTGGGGTGGGTATCTGTATCTATATAGTCTTATAGACCTTCCGAGTCGGGGGCCCCCAGACTCAGTCTCAGTCGCAGTCGCAGTCGCACTTTTAATCTGGTTCTGGGCGCTGAGCGCATTAATTATGCGTTTTCAAGCATTTCTTTAGCTCGTCTTCTATTTTTGGCGTGCATGGCCATTGTTGCTGTTGTTGGCTTGAAATTCTTGGCACGAGTTGGTTAATTAATTTAATTAATGTTTTTCAAAAGCGACGGCGACTGAGCCGTTGACGCCGCTGATGAGTTCGTTGAGCATTTTGTTCTCTACACTTCTATTGTTTCTAACGGTAGCACGAATGCTCCACACAAAGCGAACATGAAAAGTGCCAAGAGAAAAACTCTAACACACTCACTTACACACACTCGCACACACACACACACAGACACTGGCAACACCTGCAGCTCACATAATCTTCACTCAATTCAGTAATTTCCAGCTAATTATTTAAATTTTGTCTCGATTTCGATCGGTTTTGCAATTAAATTTTTTTCCTTTTTTTTTTGCTTTTTGCATTTGATTTTCGTTGTTTTAATGAAAATTTATGAAATCCCCCCGAAAAGAAAAAGAAAAGAAAAGAATTCATGGCTCTGCTTCTTCTTCTGCTTCGTTCAACTGCTAGTTGCTGCTAATGAAATTCATTTGAATTTCCTGCCATTAGGCGCTGTCGCATCATGTTTTTTCCAATTCGATTTTTTATCGCTAACATCATTTCATATCTTCTGCTGGCTGCATATTGTGGCGCACAGTGCGTGTGAAAAGTATGCGCCGCCATCCAGACGAAACCCCCAACCGGGCACTAGTTGAAATTTATTTCAATCCTACGATCGTTATCTGCCCGAGTTGAAAGTGATAATCAAATTAAAGAAAGCAGCTTGAGGCCCTGGCCAGAGTGGGGCACTAGACCCGAGACGACATCGTCCAAGTCGGGTCAAATGGTTCACAGGTGCGCAAGTGTCGTACGGGCGCAGGAACATGCCTGAAAACTAGTTGCGAATTATCAGCGAAAGCAATTTTGATGGTAGAAGATATCGACGATGTCATAACTGATTCGCAAGGAGCTCGATCGTGTCGAATATGATCTGTAGTTTTAGTTCACATTCAAATCACTTTGATTTTTAATTCTTATTTCTCTATTTTCCTCAACTTATGCTAAACTTGAAGCCTCATTAACGTTTTTTGTTGTTAATCCTTTTAGATCAAAGAATTGTTGCTTATATAACTTTGAGTACACAAACGTAAGAGGTTATACAAATAGAGAAGGAACAAAAGAAAAGGGTGGGATGGGGTAAGAGAAAGAGAGAAAAAAAAGTTATACTTCTCCATTCTTCTCTCTTCTCTCTCTCTCTCTCTCTCTCTCTCTCTTTGTGCAATCTTTCCTCTCTTTCCACAATGTTTTATCTCTTTCTTTCTGTAATCTCTTTATTTGTTTTTCTCTTTTTCTTTCACTTTCTCTTCATCTCTCTGCGTGTTTTTCCAAATTTCTCTCTGTTTCTCTCCATTTGTCTTTCCCAATTTTTCTCACTCTCTCTCTCTTTCCCACACTCCCTATTTTCTTATTGGTTTTTTCTCTTGCTTTCTAATCTTGTCTCCATCTCATATTTCCCTCCTCAAACTCTGTATCCTTAGTCATTTTCTTTCTCCCTATTTCCTTCCCTCACCTCCAAACTTTCTCTCTTCCACTCTCCCCCTCTATCTATATCTCATCCTTCAGTTTGATCAACAAATTTGTGCATTTGCCAAGTTGAAGGCCGCAATGTGCGCATTGTGCAACCGATTGTGGCACAAGCATTGATGCAGCAAATTTAATTTGTTGCCAATGGGCAAAGGAGGAAGTCGAGAGAGGTATCGCTGCTGCTGCTGCGGCAGCATCATCAAGAATGCTAAGTTCGCCGGCGCAGTAGCGATTGTCGCAATGCCAACACCAACACCGACGTCGCGTCGACGCAGGCAGCAGCCTGCTCTGCCGGCTCTGCGGCTGCATTTGTATTGATTTATGCGCAGGCGGCAAGATGAAAGCTGCAGCAAATACAAGAGGCACGACTATCGGCTATCGACTGCGATTGGGATTGGGAGTGGGACTGGGACTGGGATTGGGATTGAGACTGGGATTGGGATTGGGATTTTGACTGGGGTATTTGGGCTCTGCGATTGGTGGATGCCACTGCAAATGGCTTATGATATGCGCCACGGTCACAGAGCGTATGCGTAATATGCCAAGCAGAGGCTGAGAGGGGCCGTGGAATTAACTACATAGAACATGCTCAACATGTGGAGGCAGCCAGCAGCAGCAGCAGCAGCAGCAGCAGCAAGAGCAAGAGCAGCAGCAGATACACCGCTACAGAGCATTGACACTACCATCATTATCAGCAGAAGAGAGGAGGGCAGCAGTAGTTAGAGCCCATTTGGTGAGCGACTATTGACAACCGCAGTTAACAAGCGCTTTAGGAAATTTATCTTTCAAGCATCATAAATCATAAAAAGCAACAACAAGAACATAAAACCATGAAAAACACCAGGAAAAATAAGTAAAATATGGAGTCAAATAATAGATACTCTGTAATCATCTGCTTGCATTTATAAAGCTATTGCGTGTAATGTGACTTGTTATCGATCTTTATCGATATTACGTAAAAAGAGTTGCGGAAACATATCAAAAAGTAAACTTAAACTTTACGTGTTGGGGCTTGTGCTAAGATATAAATTGTTGTCGATACTTATCGGTTTGAATTCAAAGTGATCTCCTGAGTAAAATGAGAGCACATAATAGAAGTTCTAACTCATAAGAAAGCTTTATTATGTTAAACAAAAGGTATTTTGTCTCAATACTTATCGACTATTTGCTATAATATGGATTACGTTATCGATATTTATCGATTTGTACTAAGCTTTAAATATACTTTCGATATTTATCTTATGCTATGGGGGTCATTATCAATAAATAAAAAAATGATATCTTAATGTGCACCAAAAAATTTAAATTATTTGCAGAAAACATCAATTATCATCCACTTCCATAACACCAAAATACTCCATATTCAAACATTTTCTAATGGGTAGAGGGTATGCAAAAAAAAAAAACCTAGAAAAAAATTGTTCTTTTAGCTCAGTGAGTGCTTTAAAAGTTATATAACTTTTAAGATTCTGCTGCACATTTCGTGGGTGCTCGCAGCAGAGGGGGAAGTGCCGCGGTAGTGAGTGGGAGTGGGAGGCGGCGAGGTGTGAGGGACGGCGCTAGAATCGCGCACTTGCTATGCTAGCTGACTTAATTACCCAACTGAAACTTACCTCCAGCCTAGCCAACTGCCTCTGGCTGCTCTGTCTGCCCCCAGCTCATGCTTCATAATAATTACTCGACTTAAGTCTGATGTGTTTTGCTTTAGTTAGTTCCTCATATGCCACAGCAGCTGCTTCACTTTTCTGCTTCTTTTCTATATATATACATCTATATAAATATCTTTTTATGTGTATAAAACTTTTTTTGTATTCCTTTGTTTTGACTGATTAAGAAAATGATGAAAATGCAGCCAAGCGTCCAAAATGTTGCTGATAAACAACAACAGCAGCAACAACAATTACAACTGAATATGCGCAGCGGAGTGTGTGCAGTCAATAAAACCAACAAACAACAAGAAGCAGAGGCAGAAAAAGTATTTAGATAATATATTTTTCTGCTCTAGCAATATATTCTTAGCCATATGTAAGTGTAAACAAACTCCCTTGTGGAATTCAAGCTTAACTATATTAGGGCTTTTATGATTCATACGAAAAAAGTCGTCAATGCTTAGGTTTAATTGGCATTGGGCACCATTGACTTGACTAAAGAAAATCAGTTCTGTATGCGAACTAAACGGAGCCGATCAGGTCTTAGTTAAAGGAGTTCAGGACTAGAACTTGAACATATAATATGCAAATTTAACTAAAAACTCTGTAGAAATAGAGATATAGGGAAATAGAGATATAAAGAAATGGAGAAAGAGAAAGAGAGGGAGAGAGAGAGAGAGAGGGAAAGAAAGAGAGAGAGAGAGATAGGAAGAAAGAGAGAGTGAGAAAGAGAGCGAGAGAAAAAATATATATAGAGAGAGAAAAACAAAAAACTATACATATATTTCCAGAAAGAGAGAGACACTGAGAGAGAGGGAGAATAAAATATATATATCTATATTTAGAGATAGATAGAGAGCGAGAGATTGAGAGAAAGGACTCATTTAGTTTTATACCTCTATTAACTCTCTCACATTGAAGTTTCTCAAGCAAAAACTTGAGAAAAACTTTAGCAGTTCAATTGTTAGTTTTGGCTCTTTGTCACTTGTGTCACACTTTATTTGTTTGTTTTGTGCACCATTCCCCTTCGACCTCCCTCTCTCTCTCTCTCTGTCTCTTCCTCTACCGCACTCTGTCCCTCTGCATTTGGCCTCCTTCAATTGATCAATTGGCAAATTGTGCTCGGACTCAACTCCGAGTCTAAGGCAATTAATTGTTGTTGCTGTTCATCTTGAGCCGCATTGTACGTGCCACTGCTAGAGTCTGGAGTCCATTCAACAGTGCTGTCAAAGCGCCTCAGCCACTCCCCCTGGCAGACAGCCGCCCCAGCCAAGCCGCCCGTGCCACCTCGCGCTTATGGGCATAGCATATGAGCGACATCCAATCATAATTCAGCGCCTTATCGCATTCGTGCACATCTCCAGTTTCGTTTCGGGCGACGCTTGCCACATGTGGCAGCAACATGGGCCAGTGACCGTAAACTTGCGACAAAATGTCGCGTGCTCTAAACTGCAGTTATGCAACTTTACAATGCCTGACAACTGGCTGACAAGGCGGCCGTAAAATGTTGCGCTTTATGATATACAGCGATTTATCGGTCTATCGAGTTATCGATAAACAAATTGCAAAGCACGAAACGTGTGTGAGTGTGTGTGTGTGTGTGTGAGAATTGTGCTTGGGGATAGACAACTGCTAATAAACGCTTTTCTAGGTCATGCCACTAGCTCCGAGTCCAGAGCGTGGGTGTTAAATTATATAGCCCGAGGCTGTCCGACACTCGAGCTGTTGCAACTGAGGCTCCGATGTCGACGTGTGGCAGCAACAAGCGCGCCTCAGTGTCAACCAGGCAGGCAGCAACAGGCAGCAACAGGCAGCAACTTGTGCTTCTGCTTCTGCTTTGGCTTCTCGCAGCCACGCCCACCGCCGCCAACTGTAATAATTGTATTTTGCGCCTTGCCCATTTAGTGGGCGTGCACTGTGGTTCGCTTTGACACTCGCTGGCGTATACTTAATGCCAGGCATTTATGCAGCCGCCTCTCCATGGAGACAATCATTAAAAACAATAGATGCTGCCAGCTAACTGCAACGAATTCAAAGTCAATGCCAAAGCCAAAGTCAATAAAAATGCTGCGGCGGCAAAGATGAGAGACAACAACGCATTGCAAGAGTTCCGATCGTCCCCTCTCTCTCTCTATTGCTCTCTCGCTCGCTCTATCTCTTTTTGAGACCAGCTAAATTAGTTGTCATGGGAATTTATTGTGCCATTTGCCCAGCATACAAAGTCCACATAGACTGCAGCTATGTGTGTGGCTCTGTGTGTGTGTGTATGTGTGTGTGTGTGTGGCATATGAGCAAATACGAGACAAATGCGCGACACGAAGTTTTACTGTACTGCCAGAGAGGTACGTGCAAAAGCTGTTATATGATTTGCCTGAAAAGTAAACTCTTATACAAGCTGTATAAAGAGTGACTTCTTTATATTTATAAGTTTAGGTTCTTTTGTTTAAAGTAGGAATCGTAATAAACTTATGACCCCAAAGTTATATGTAGAAGTTACTCTTATACACTCTTTAGAAATCAGTCTTATACAATCTGTATAAAATTGATTAAACATAACTTTAAGTTTCTAAGTTCATTCAGATTAGTACTTGAAAGTACAATATATGATTTTCTGCTCTCTAGAAGTAACTTATACAGTCTGTATACCAACTGTATAAGAGTGACTTCTGTATAAGAGTCGAAATTAAGATTTCTACTTGACATATATTTACATATATTTGCTGCACTCTAGACGTCACTCTTATACAATCAGTATAAGAGTAAATTTGATGTATAAGTTAAAGTTGATAAGTTCATATAGATTTCTACTTGGAAAGGTATGCTTATCTGCACTCTAGAAGTCACTCTTATACAGATTCTCGCGCCTATATAATTTTTATAAGAGTGATATCTGTGTATAAGTTGCAGTTGATAAGTTCATAGACTTCTACTTGAAGTATATGATTCTGTGCATTGGAGACGTCACTCTTATACAATCTGTATAATGTAAATTTGATGTATGAGTTGAAGGTAATAAGTTCATATAGATTTCTACTTGAAAAGATATGCTTGTCTGCACTCTAGAAGTAACTCTTATACGAACTCTAGCTCCTATATAATTTGTATAAGAGTGACGTCTATGTATAAGTTGAAGTTTATGGGTTCATAAAAATTTATACTTGTAAGTATATGAATTTCTGCACTCTGGAAATCACTCCTATATAGACTGTCACTCGTATTAAATCTGTATAAGAGTGACTTCTATGTATCTATGAATTTGTGCACTCTAGATGTCACTCTTATACAATCCAGCCTATTTCCAGTTAAATAAACTTCTGGAAAACTAATATGCTCTATAGTGCTTGGTAAACAGGGTACTAAAAGCACATACACATTATTCTTTATTGACAAATTTTTAAATATTAAATTAAACATCTATAGAGAAATGTCACTTAAAAGCCTTTTCAACAAATCTCTAGAATAGTTCTTTATAGCGAGCAACAACTGTATTATATATTACGTGCTCTTAGCATCGCGTGAGGCCCGCCGTCATCTCTCACTCTCCTGTCTCTCCGCGCTCTATCCTCTGCTGCTGCAACATTTTGATGCAGCCAAGTGTGAGAGACTGCACAGACTCCCAAGCATCATCAGTGGACCGCACCGCGCCTACTGCTGCAGATCATGCGCATGATTAGCCAGCAAAGTTCTCAGACATTGTTTATGCTGCTGCAGTTTCTTCTCTTTTTTTTTATATATATATTTTTTTTTCTTTTACCAATTTGTATTAGAGTTTAATTATGCAAATAATGCGAGTTCCTCAGATTCTCAGACTTTGCTTTCTAACTGTCAACTGTCACACGAGCAAAAGAATTTTGCATATACATACATACATTGTATATGTGTTTCTCTCGCTGTTTCTTTTTTTCACATTTTCAGTTTCGTGTTTGTCTTGGGGCACTCATCGGCCCATCATCGGTTGGACTCTCTGCCGGGGCTGTCGTCGCCATCATCGTAATCTATTATTAAAATGCCATTAGAGCGGTGCAGCACCGGCGACTAGTCCCAACGGCAATCGCAATTATTGAATATGTATATACATATAGATACACATATATACATATATATTTATATATGTATATGCATATAAGCTTGTATCTGGTATTCCATTTCATATTAAGTCAACTCGCAAAAGATCATATTTCATATCGCCGATTTCATAGAAAGCCAGCCCCACAAATGTTGCTCTTCAAATATTTGGCGCGAGCATCTCACGTGTCCCCAGGCCCGATACGATTTGTACAATTTGGCTAATACCCTAACAGTGGGGAGTATGCAAATAATCATATATTAGGGTGTATCATATTAGTTTATGTTTACCAAGACTAAGATTTAAATTAAAGCTAGTTGGCAATGAGAGGAAATTTTCCTAATGACATTTACAATTGTGAACTTTACGTGGAGATATAAAAGTTAAGTTTGTTGATTCTATGACAATTCTTATTTAACTGTTTGTTTCAATTATAGGTATTATAGGTAATCTGCTTGAGTTCGATTTCTGCTCACTTCCAAAAAGATCATATATAAATATTATCAGCGAACTAGTCAGATTGAAAAGTATTAAAAAGTGTTTGATCTAGCACCAACCTTCATTAAAGATATTTCTCTTAAGTTTTTCAAGCCTTGTAACTTCCAAATTTTTATAATATAGTAGATCATTTACCACATAGATCAGTCACTCACCCTTAGAGGTCACCTATATGCACTGATCGTCAAATTTTAGCAGACTAAAAATTTGTAATAAGAATTTGATCTACCTAAAGACATAATCAGATCCTTCAAATGAAAACAAAATGTAAAATCTATTTAGTTCTTGGCTTCCATCATAATGACTATTTATCTGTTATATATATATATATATATCTATCTATAGCTCACTCACTATCATAAAGATCATCCCATTCACACTTATCAAATTTCATTCTTTTTCTTTTCGTCAGTGTATTTCCAATTCATAAGCTTTAGCCCCATCTAGCCTTACTTTTCTGTGCTTTTTTTTTGGGTTTGTGTAAATCAATTAAAAAGTGTGGCTCAAGTGCCAAACGATCAGCCAGCTCTTTTTTTTTTTAACCAAATTAAGACTTTGCATAATCAAGTGCCAAAAAAAAGGGTAGAAAAAAGCAAATGTGGCAGCAGAAAAAAAAAAATGGGTTTGCATTCCACAAAAAACCGGCGACTATTAAACACAATTAAGTTTTCAGCATTTTCCTATGCCACCTCTCTCTACCTATCTCTCTCGCTCTAGCGCTTCTTCAGTCTCTGTCTGTCTCGCTCTGCCTTGACTTGCTCAAATTAACAATTCATTAGTCAAAGCTCTGGTAAATATTTAGCTTCTTGGGCGCAATTATTGCCCCTTTGGGACAGGCCCTAGGGGGCTTAGCTCTGATGATGTGTGTTTTGCCATGGACACCTTTTTATTTTGGTGACCCCTGTCGAAAACTTCGCCCCCCCTGTGACCCCTATAAGTTCAACTGACACAACTATCGAAAGCCGTTATATAAATCTTTTCGCACTTTTGAGCTGTGAAACTGGCCTTAGGTCAAATCTTGTATCTCTCTCTCTCTCTCTCTCTCTCTCTCTATCTCTCCCTCTCAAACTCTCTGATTACAACAAATATTGCTCGCGGTCACTGATTAGCTAGCGTTGAAATCAGCTCATTGAGTTCAGTGATTACAGTTATCTTGCCATATCGTAATACTTGCCATAGCGCGAGCCATTTGCCTTGCTCCATGGTCAGTTTATGGTTCTTATGTGATTTTTCGAAGAGTTTTCGCTTGAGTTCTAATAATGAAAATTTGTTTTATTTCTATTTATTTATAAAAAACGTGTGTATATGTGTATATATATATGTTTTTTTTTTTTCGATAAATATCGATCAATTTATTTTGTCTTAGTTTGACTGTAGTTTGATTAATTTATTATTGAACTATCAGTCTAACAGTCTAAGTCAAACTCACCCGACTGATCACTCTTAATTGTTTCATATTAATTTTTTGTCGTTCATTTGAGTTAATTTAATTCATATTGACATAAAAGTTTATCGTTTTTTTCTAGTCTCTTTCTGCCCAGCTATTAGCATATGAATATTATGTATCCTCCATTGTCATTTAATAGCTCTCTTCATGGTTATCCATTCCTGTTTACTGATCATCAGCTTTCTTTATGGCTATAAACCTAGTTCTTAATGAATGCGAGCGACACGCTGGATATTTCGCACTCCTCGAATATTAACTTATAATTTCAGCAAGCCTTAAACTCATATTTAATTTCCATAGAGAAAAAAAAAAAAAAACAAACGACCAGAAATTAATTTATATCTCGCAATAAAAACAATCAGCGCGAAATCAGAAAGACAAACATTTATAAATATGCATAAAAAATATTGAAATAAGCATATCAGCAGAATGAAGACAACTGTAAACCAATCTGGATTATCAGTGATTATTATATATGCATGCGGATCTGTATATGTATCTCTATATAGGCACACTATATCGGGCATATAAATATGGATAAATGCCATTTGTAGAGTTTGTTTGGATTGCTTATCTTTTGTCTCTGAGACAATGGCTTCTGGGGCTGGAGCGGAGGTGGGCGGTGCGTCGTGGGCGTCTACACTTATGGCCCACTGTTGCATACCAGCAGGCGTTGAGGCGAGCGACTGGGCCAAGTTGGCTGCGGGCCCGGCTAATTGGCATGCGTTGCAGTTGACTCTCGAGCTCGCCTGTTCGCCTGTCAGCGTCAGGCCAGGAATTTGTGCGCCCAAATTGGCAGCTATTGTTGGACGCGACTGTGGAGGAGCTCTGACCTACTTAGGCGCCAGTGCGCCTTCTGGCATTAATCCAAAAACAGTCAACGCATTGCATTTATATATATAAGTATATATATATATATATATATATTTGTATCTGGCAGGTAGTTGTTTGTTTTGTATCTCTACTGATGGCACACTGACAAATTATCATATATCTCTCTCTTTTCTCTCTCTCACTCACTCTCTCTCTCTTTCTGCGCTCGCTCCATAAAGAGCTGAAGCCGCCCAAAAAGGCTTTCATATTGCATTTTCAGAGTCAGCCGCTGTCTGTTTGCGAGCGTTTAACTGATAATTGATTGATTTATTGCTTTATTGTTTGCTAAATAAGCCACAAAAGCAACAGAAACACAAGACACACACACACACGCACACGCACACTCACACAATGCACAAATTGAAATTAAAAACAAAACGTATCAAAACAAAAAGCTTAATCGATTCGATCCGAATCGAATCGCAACGCATCCAATCGAAATCGAGTCGAATCGATCTTTAAAACGCCTCAGCACATATAAAACTACAAATCAAATAATGAGTATGTACCTTGATATACCCTGGATTCCCATATTATATATAATCGTTCTCTTTCTGGAATCTTTCTCTTGCTTCCTTTCATTATATGACTTATGCTTTTATTCTCGTCAATCTCTCTCATTCTCAATTTTATTTACCTACTTCTTTATCAGTCTCTGTCCTTTACTCTACTCTCTCTCTCTCTCTTTTTCTCTCTCTCTCTCTCTTTTTCTCTCTCTCTCTCTCTTTCTCTCTCTCTCAATCTCACTTTCCCCATCTCTCTCTCCCTCTCTAAAACTTTCCCTCTCTCTGACTCTCTCTCTACACTTTTTTTCTAATTCTCTCTCTCTCTCTTTCATCTCTTTCTCTCTCTCTTCTCCCTGTTTCACTTTCGTCTCTTTTTCCCTCTTTTTCCCTCTCTCTCACTCTCTCTCTCTCTCTCTCTCTCTCTTGCATTCTTTCCTCTACTCACCTCCACTTCCAGATACTCCCCTTGAACATCTTTCTGATTACAGGGTATATGAAACAAGAACACGCACTGCCGCTGCCAAAAACCAACTCAAACATGTCATTTTTTATCAGCTTGGGTAAAAAGGGGTTTTTGGGGTTTGAGGCACTCGTTGAATGAGGAACTTGTTGAATGTAGTTGCTGTAGTTATGGCCAGATAAGTTGAGATGCCTCTCTCTCTCTCTCTGTCTCTCTTTCTCTCCATCTTTGTCACTTTTTGAATGCCGACACGTCGAAGGACATGAAATGTCGACTTCCAATGCTGCCCGCTGACAGTTAAAGCTAGTCTCACAAACATAATTTATATGAGATGATCGAGGGACATCTTTTTGGGACGATATTTAAATGTATCTATTGCGAAATAAGGTGATCCGATAGATAAGGTGATCTGATAGATAGATCGAGGGACATCTCTTTGGGACGATATTTAAATGTACCTATTGTGAAATAAGGTGATCTGATAGATATATTTATATGTATATGGTAATAATAGTTATATATCAAAGTCTTCGCTTCTCTGTTTGCTTGAAAATTAGAGCTTCGATGTCATAACAGTTGCACTTTGCCTGTGACTGCGTCTAATTGGATAACAATGGAGCTGAGACATTGCAAAAGCAATTTATAAATATATATTTTAAAATGCTCATATCCGACTGACTGCATACACTGTATAAGTGTGGCATCGATTTGCATTACGCGCGACTCATTAACAACAGTTAAGGATCGACTGTGACAATTATGCAAGTCAATTGAGCAGCTGCAAAGTGCAATGCAGATACACAGATACACAGATACAAAGATACAAACACGCACAGAGGCATAGATACATAGATAACAAATTGATTTGATTAAAGCTGAAGCGTAATTTGCTTATGTAAACGGCTCGCCGGAACTGCGCTCATAATCATGCAAATGTGTCGAGCAGGCTGAGATAAAGAGATGCGGCAAATGCTAATTGATAGGTAAGCCAACTCCTGCCCCTCTTACTCGGACTCCCTCTTTCTCTTTCTCTCCCTCTCTCACTCTCCACTGCTCTGTTTAAGTGGAGTTTGTGCGCATACAAATATGTGTATTAAGTTTTAAATTGAGTCAATTTCTTAAGCAAATTGCGGCGCTAATGTCTTGGCCAACACTCGCACATACACACACACACACACACACTCGCACTGACACACACACACAGACATCCTGCCACACACAGTTGCGGAAGCAACTGACGGATGTGCGGAAGCAATATTAAAATGCAATTAAACAAATAATCACATTAAAGAGACTCTCTGTAAATTATTTAAATGAAAATTAGCTACATTATGTGTATTTATACAAATATATATATATATAGTATATATACATAAACACATACATATATATACATATATATTTATATAAACCAGGTGTATATTGAAGTTAAGAGAGAATGGTCAAGGGAGGAAGCTGGGATTCGAGGCTGAGCATCTTAATCATTGTGCTGCATTTGCTGTTTGTATACAAAGAAGAATTTTAATGCCTCAATCAAAATAAGATGATGCTGAAAACAAAGAAACAAGAAAGAGGAAGCTTCTGTGCGATAAAACGAATATATGATGCTCTTTGCTCCTAATTAAAGCAAAACTTTAAGTTATGAAAAAGTTGTTAATGATGGAGCACAGCTATTGGAGATATATATTGCAGAAATGGGAGACAATCATGAGATGAGAGGAACAAGATATGGGAAATAAGAGATATGTAAAATATGATAGAGATAGAAAACTTAGGGTTTTTGAGAGATTGATAGATATTGAAAATAAACCAGTTATAGAAGATAACGGGAAAATTACTGAAGATTCAAAATATGTTAGATATAAAGACTTTAGAGACTTGCAAGAGAGATGTGAGATTTGGGAGATATTTGAGAGGCAAGAAACATAGGATATGGAATAGACGGGAAGTAAAGTAGATATAAATGGTGAAATGGTAGAGATAAAACATATAGAAGAGAAGAAAGATACAGAAAATATGAACGAAATAAATGATTGAAAATATTTCTTAGATAAAAAAGCTCTGCGCAGCATGAGAGATACTATGAGAGATTTGGGAGATATTGTAAATATGAAACAGATAAAAGTTAAAATTAAAAGTTAAAAAAATTAATAGCTGTAAGAAGCAGACTATAGATAGAGCTAGAGACAGAGAGAGAGATGGAACTAGGTATACGAATGAACAGGTTTTACTAATTTAAACTACTTTATATATATATTTAAAGATTCGTAGACATCGTATTCCATGAACTTTGTATGATTTGTTTATCAAACTCTTCAAATGCAGAGAAAATATTTGCACAAAGACAAGCAACTAAAAATTTAACTTGATATACCCTACAAGTGTGTGTCATCTATATCTATCAATGATGTTGTACTATAAATATTCTACAAGCCTGACTTCAATAGCTCGAATCGTAAGCATAGAGAGCTAGGCACATGCCAAGCTTAGACATAACTAATTCCAAAGCAAACCAAATTGCAGCCAGAGATCAACTCACACAGCTCAGCTTTGCGACAAGATCAAATTGTAATTGAGCCGAACTGCTGCAGAGGGTTTGTATATATAAATATACATGTGTATATATCTCTATATATAAATATATATATAGGTATATATGAAAGAAGGCAACAAATGAGCAACAATTTGGTCAGGTTGTTGTTGTTGGCCGTTGGCTGTTGGCAGTTGGTAGCTGGTGCCAATTTGATGGCCATCAGTTGGACCGACTGTCAAACGCATGCCAACAACAGTTTAGTGCAACAATTAGCAACACATTTTCGCCAAAGTGCCACAGACAGAGGGAGCCGAGTCGGCACAGACAACCAGACAGACAGATGGGACAGATGGGACAGTGGGACATTCGCTCTTTCAGGCAGTCGGCCAATTGGCAGAGAACAGAACCAGAACTACGAGTACCCCTACTCGCAGACCTCCCCCCCCTCGTCCAGCCCGTTAACCCCTAGCAGCCACAGTCAGAGCCACAACCACAGTCGCAGTCCTCTGTCTGGCTAAGTGCTTGGCTGTCCCGGTTGGTTCTTAATCAAGCGTTAATTTGCCGGCCAAGAGACAAGCCCGACGCTGCAACAGTGTTGCCTGCTGCCCGTTGCCTGCTGCCTGCTGCCCGTTGTCTGCAATTGAACCAGCATTTGTCTAGAGCAGCGTTTCTGCTCTTAGAGATGCTCAATACAGAAAAAAAAAAGAAAAAAAGAAGAAAAATTCAAAAATGTATTGGCTGCAGAAATATGTTGAAATTATCTATAGCACGTCAGCTGAAATACCTGGCTTATTAGTCTTTGATTGTATGAAACAAAGTATTTTAAGACCTCAAACAAAAAAAAAAAAAAAAAAGAAATAAACTTAAGCAAAGACTATGGATTGATAAACTTGTTAAAGAGTATAGAACTTCTTTGAAAAAAAGGTAAAAAAAAAATATATATATCATGATTTGAAAACTTGTCATATAAAATTAAAATTTTTATCTATTTGTTTTAAGCAATATTTTTTTATATTAATTTCATTTAAATTTTACTAGAATTAAGACTTAAAATAGAGTAAAGTATGCTCATAAAAAGGTCATAAAAATCAGAAATCAAAAAGTTTACAAATAAAATTAAAATTTTAAACCAAAATATTTTTTTGAGTTTAAAAAATTTTACCAAAACTAAGGCTAACAAATGAGTATAGAATTTTTTTTGATAAATTATGTGCATAAAAAAGTTATAAAATCATGATTTTAAAGCTTTTTATATCAAATTAAATTTGTATATATTATTATAATTTTTTTAAATATTTAATTATATATATTTGTAATTTTTAAATTAAACTAGAATTAAGATTATAAATAAAATTTTAAATTCTAAAATGCAAGCAGCTGACAGTTTCTCCTTACTTTAGCTCTAACATAAAACTTGTGCTTCACCTTGCCCGTAGCCGCGCAACGCCGGCTAATTATACTACGCATAGCAGCGGCAACATCTTCCTTAATTGCATTTCGTCTAACTCTAATTGAGTGCGAACAACAGCAAGTTGGAAGCTTTGTGAGGATTTGGCACTGTCCGCATGCCAATTGGACGCGCTGCAGCTTTGCTAGGCCAAGGCAAAGGAAAAGGCGGCTTGTGCCACTTTTTGTTATAAATTGAATTAAACGCCTGAGAAAGAAAAATAAATTAAGTATTTAAAAAAAAAAGCGGAAAAAAACGAAATGGGCTTAAGCTAAGCGGAGATTGTCTTAGATTTGGTTGTATGTATAATTTCTTAATGTAATGCTTAATTGAATTAAATGGAGATAGAGATAGAGATAGAGATAGAGATAGAGATAGAGATAGAGATAGAGATAGAGATAGAGATAGAGATAGAGATAGAGATAGAGATAGAGATAGAGATAGAGATAGAGATAGAGATAGAGATAGAGATAGAGATAGAGATAGAGATAGAGATAGAGATAGAGATAGAGATAGAGATAGAGATAGAGATAGAGATAGAGATAGAGATAGAGATAGAGATAGAGATAGAGATAGAGATTGAGATTGAGATTGAGATTGAGATTGAGATTGAGATTGAGATTGAGATTGAGATTGAGATTGAGGTTGAGGTTGAGATTGAGATTGAGATTGAGATTGAGATTGAGATTGAGATTGAGATTGAGATTGAGATAGAGATAGATATAGATATAGATATAGATATAGAGATAGAGATAGAGATAGAGATAGAGATAGAGATTGAGATTGAGATTGAGATTGAGATTGAGATTGAGATTGAGATTGAGATTGAGATTGAGATTGAGATTGAGATTGAGATTGAGATTGAGATTGAGATTGAGATTGAGATTGAGATTGAGATTGAGATTGAGATTGAGATTGAGATTGAGATTGAGATTGAGATTGAGATTGAGATTGAGATTGAGATAGAGATAGAGATAGAGATAGAGATAGGGATAGAGATAGAGATAGAGAAAGAGGGAGAGCAGTAAGCAGGTTCAACAACCTAGTCTCTCTCTCTCTCTTTCTCTCTCATCAAAAACATTTATATGCAATTTGAATGAATTGAAATGTTTTTCATTTTTATTTTCTGCCTTTTTTTGGCAAATTCTGTTTTGTTTTGGCAAAACACTTAACAAAACTGGCCAAAACGACGCAGACTTCAGCTCGCTGAAATGATAGAAAGACGTCGGCATTGAGGGGCGCTCGAATCCAAGTCCAACGGCAACAGCAACAACAACGAACCTAACAAATCTATCGGTAAAAGATAATAAATTTTACGACAAGCCTTTGTTCTATTTATTGTTATTATTATCAGTTTTTTTTGTGTGCTTTCTGATATCTGACATATGTATATAAATATATATAAATATATATATATATTTATTTATATATATATGTATTTTGTGCATAGTTTTTGCGGCTGCTGCTGAACAATAAAAATCAGGACTATTGTCTGGCTCTCTAAGTCAATAGACTCTACAAAAACCAGAAACTTGATTCGAGTGTGTGCGGAATGTGTGTGTGTGTGTGTGCCACACGATGACAATTAAAACCGTTACCAAATAGTTGACTAATTTATCGATCAGCCTTTGTTCCAAATCTGCCTCATTATTATTTTATATTTGTATTTTGAGTGTTTTTTTTTTTATTTTTGCGCACATTTTGTTTTCGTCTCTGTTTTAGATTCGTGAATTGTTTGGCAATTGTTGTTGGCGCATTTTCGAATGTTGATTTCGAATTCAAGCGAAAGAAAGTCCAGCCGCAGAAGCGTTGCAACTATTCAAATAGATCTCGCAACTGCCCATTAAAGACATACGTAATCTATTTAAATGTATTCGCCAGCAGTTTGTATGTAAAGCTGGTGCAAGACCAGTTCTAGTTTAATTTTTAGTTCACAGTCAAGCGATTGGGATTTTCCAAATGCCGTAATATGATATATAATCGTTGCCAATTGGACCTAGTTTCAGTTCATGTTGATAGCTGCAGCTAATGCGATGTGTTGATATGGGACGAAGCGAATTAAGTTATCAAAGTCGTCGGAGTTATCAATCTAGTTCCAGTTCCAGTTGCTATAAGCTGCGGTGTTAACAACCTTTATAGGAATTATCATATTTGTTGCGATGTTTTAAGTGAAGTTTGATTTTATAAGAAGTGGAACTGGTTCACTTATTGAGTTATATTAGTGATGTTCTTTTAAACTAGTTACAGCAAACTTTTCTATTAAATTATATTATGGAACTAGTTCCAGTTCCAGTTCCAATTTCAGCTCCGGTTCCAAAAAAAAAAAATTGTTTTTAATCTATTTTAATTTGAGGACCAAACTAAGTTCAGGCACTCAATTAAGATTCAGCAACAACTTATTCAGAACCAGCAAAGAATCTTTTAATTCAGCTCATAAGAATCAAATCTTTCTGCTTAAATCCAATTAATCAGTCTTTAGTTTGTATTCGGTCAGGAGAATTCAAATGTTTTGCTAAGCTCGAGATTGCAATCTCAACTTTCCATCTATCAATCATTAAGATTTCCAAAAGCTCCGATTTTGAGCAGATTGAGAAGATCAGCTTAAAGAGCGTCGATTAAATCAAATTATGAGAAATGCGAATCATCAATCGCTGATTTAGCAGCGATGAGAACTAGCTTTGCATAATGCCAGCCAAATGCTAAAGAGCGACTAATTTATTGGGCCAAATATTAGCATCGGCTGTCAGAGCTGCCAACACAGTCCAATAAAAATGGAGCCGGATTTGGATGCTGGCGTGAAGTTAATGCCGTTGACAGTCGGACAACTTTGGCAAAATACGCAGCTCGTAAAGATCTTCAAAATATTTATCAATAGAGAAAGAAGATGCAGAGCGAATCAGGGAAAGAGTGACAAAGAAGGAGAAAGAGAAAGAGGAGAGAATGTGAACGAGAACCATAAAGAATCTCTGAGTCTGAGATATGTAAAATATGCGCCTAAGAAGCCAATAAAAATGTTAACAAGCTGGACTTAGCGAGAACTAATAGAAATATATAGCTAGAAAATTGGTATTCCGCCAGGAAATCGCAATTAGGCAGCGACGAAAAGTGAACGATTCGCAGATACCCTGTAATTAAAATATAGAACATATTGAGATGATTGAGGTAAAAGGGAAGACTTATAAGGAAATTGTAGAGAGTGCACTTAGAAGGTGTCGAACTACTAGATACCTCGTAATTTGCAACTAGCTGTTATATATTAAAAAAAAATATGTAATATATTGAAATATATATATACAGAAATATATAGGCGAAAAGTGAACGATTTGCAGGTACCCTGTAATTAAAATCTAGAACATATTGAGCTGATTATGATAAAAGGGGAGACTTTTAACGAACTTGTAGAGAGTGCACTTAAAAAGTGCCCAATAAGCAGTTACCCTGTAATTTGAAATTAGAAATTATATATTTTAAATAAAAATATTAATCGCAAGAATGATTGATGGGCAGATATCCTGTAATATAAAGAAATATAAAAAATTCATAAAAAAAAAAATCCAATAAACTATTGTAAAAAGGGCCGACTAGCTATATAGCCTGTCAGTTTTCCAGCCTCTTTTCTTTGTTTTCCAAAATGTCAAATTCTAAATGAAAACAATTTAGAAATTCCACCTGCAACTGGCGAACATTTGCATAGTTAATTTGTCAAACTTTCTCATTTGATAGCCGAGAGGGCACCTTTCACTTAGTTAAAGGTTGATAAACGACGAACTCCACTCGAAAATGAACTGAAAACAAACTCAAATGAACTGAAATTATCAGCCATAAATATCAATATAAAGCAAGTGTTTAAAGTAGCCGAGCAGATCGTGAGAAAGGCCCAAGCCCAAGCCCAGCCCCAACCCCAGCTTCAGCTCAATTCATTGATGAAATACGAGTGCATTTTAGACAGTTTCTCCCTCTCACTCACACTCGTCGCTCTCCCTTGCCCTCACTACCTTTCTGTGAGTGGACAATCGACTGCAGTTAAGCAAAAGGTTCTCCCATTCATTCACACTTGGCTCGCTTTGGGCCACAATTAAGATACATAAATTGCTGTGAATATATCTATTTATTTCCAATTGGAATTCAAGCTCCAAGTGGTCAGTTCCGAGCAACCATTGATATTGATGTCGAGGGCGTGGTCTTTGGGAAGACGAGAAACTAAAGAAGCAGCTGAAGTTGAAACTGAAATATTAGTCAAAGGTGTCAGGTCTCCCTCTCTCTCTCTCTATCTCAGCTGGGAGGCAAAAGTGTGTATGATCTACATATTGTAACGGCATTGGATCACGTTTTAACTGAAAATAAATTCACAAATTAAATATACATAAAATATGAAGTAAACTCTAGATTCATAAATAGATAAATTAGTGATTCAATATGGCAAGAAAATTTTGAATAATGAATAATATTTGTGTGAATCGGATTTCAAATATGAAAATATTTGGAGTCGCATGATATGATATTATTATTATGATTTCCTGTTGTGTTTGCTCTGTCAGAAATTTTGATTGCTTATCTATGGGATATACTTCTGAATTTATTTTTGAAGTGCTGTGTCTTTCGAGCGTTCTGTTTATATAATAAGATAACTCTGTTCTCTTCTATAGAAGTTATAAAGTATTACCATATTCGAAATATAAATAATAAATAATAAATAAATATAATAAACTCTTTTCGAGCTCCTTACACTTCTAGAATATCAATCTGACTTGCAAATTCATTTTTTGCATGGATTTTCTCTAACAAATTTGATAAGAGCAGGTGCTAGATGTCAGTTGTCAGGTGAGCAACATATACATGTCTTTTTATGTTCAACTTGAGGATTTCAGAACTGGGCAGTTTAATTTGAATATTTTTCATATACCAAGAGTAGCATAGAGAAGACTAGAACTAGACTGGAAGAACTGGAGAGTTATTGAAGCTGCCAAGATATATATAGACAACCTGTTCATATATGTTTTCTTTCAGGCTATAAAACATTATTTTTATAGTTTATCTTTAATAATACTGTTTTATTTTTACAGAGGTTCAGTCATATAAATAATGACTAGAATAACGGCAACTGTAAGCCTCCAAGAGTCCAGGGGAAATATAAACTATATTTATAGAAGTTTTTATTAATATTTATTTGAGTTGTGCCAAAGCATAATGACTGCAAAGGCAAAACATGTTGATACTAGTTCATAAAGTGAAAAGAATATGTTTCAAAAACCAATATACTCTTTTCAATTTATAGAATATTGAAGAACGCAATTCATATAAGCCCAGAGGAAATTGATTGACACCTCAACTGCTTTTCACATGCAAGACGATATTTCAAAATAGATTATATTTAGCTAATACTTATAGCATAAACATAACTTATATTCATATTTATATATATTTTTTTTATATGCATTTAGATATCTATAAAGATCTATGTCTATCAATAAGTAAGCTTTTCGTATGAATTAATTAGGTCTCGATTAGGTTGTCAAGAGATCGTATTCAAGACTGAGGCGTTTCCCCCAGCGCCTTCTCGAGCTAATAATCGTGCCGCCCATTTATAATCGATTGATAGGTGTGAAAAATATCTTTTAGCTTTGTCTGGAGAGGGAGAAAGAGAGAGAGAGAGAGAGAAAAAAACAAAATTCATATAAAATACGATCTGGTCGAGAGTGAGAAATGTTTTGATTTCGAACAAACAAACGCCACAGGAGTCGCACAGCAGCTGAATAACTTTTCGTAGCGCTGCTCTTCAGCTCCGACTTTTGGGGCCCTTTCAAAATTATTTAAATTCATCTGTGTGTGCGTGTGTGTGTGTGTGTGTGTGTGTTTTTGAAATACGAACGTGTATTTATTAGCGATTAAGTATCAAACATAAATATACATAGACAGCAGAGATTGTCGTTCGTCTCGGTTCTATACGGATCTGTTCTATTGGGGCTGGGAGTTGGGGAGTTGATACTTCAACTGCCGGCATAGATTAGAATTAGGAATTTACTGTGAAATTATGCAAATCGTTGCTAACGAATTTTTCGAAAGTGTCAAAAGCCACTAAGACCTCAGCAGCCCAAAAGAACTGAGAACCGAGAACTTGAGAACTTGAGAACTTGAGAGCTTGAGAATAAAGAACATCGTCGTCCATCGTCTGCACATATCGCTTAGGATCAATATATCGTATAGTATATGTGGAGTAAACATGTCCCAAAAGCAGGTGCCATACGAAACTGATATCTTTATCGGCTGCCTCTCTCGTTAGCTAGCTGACGGTGGAAGGTGTGAAAAGCTCAGAAAAAAAAAAAAAAAACCGAATATGAATGTGATCAGTGTGAATAGTGAATAGGGTGAATCGTGAATTGTGAACGATTCTTCATTCGCTTGGCTCGCGCTAAAGTTCAACACTCGAACGAATCAATTGAAATGCAAATGTCGCAGCAGTCAAGAAAATAATATTTGAATACAAAATGACAAATCGTTGAATTATGAACGGCATGTTATGCACACGATACCAGCTAGCCAATCCAATACGATCTAACTGGCCACGCCCCCAAAGGCTATGCTTAGATGTTGGTGAAAGATTTGAGAGTGGTGCAAAGGAATTGCTAGAGTTTGTTTGCTCTACTAGCAGTTGCCCTACTTATGTTAGCTTAACAGTTGTTACAATGTAAGGGAACTGTTAATGAGTTGATCTGTTTATTTGAGCTTAACATATGTTAGAATGTTAATAAGCTGTTAAGTCTTCGACAATTGATCATAGTATGTTAAATAGTTTGTTGAAATTTTAGTTGCAGTTGAAGGTGTCCCATGTTAAGCAGCTGTTAATAACATTTGTAGAATGTTAAGGAGCTGTTAAGTCTTCTATAATTGGTTATAGTATGTTAAATAGTTTGTTGAAATTTTAGTTGCAGTTGTAGGCGTCCTATGTTAAGCAGCTGTTATTAACAGCTGTTATTAACAAAATCTTTATATATAGTGTATATCTCTGCACATGCTCAGCGAAACACCCCAACTTATCTCTTTTCCAGGGTATTCTTGTGGCATTTGATACGCTTTTTGTATCTGATTCTAGATGCTGGTCGCTGCTTCTAAACAATTCACACTTTTGAAATGTATTGAGATATTTGGCTTGCGTGTTTGGAAAAGAGAAAGGAATCTCAAATAGCTAATGCCAAGCGATGGGGCCACAGTCATAATAGATATGTAGATGGATGGTTAGATGCTTAGATGTTGCTCAGTTGCTCGCTTTGGTAAACGACTTCGCTTACTTGTGTGGAAAGATGCGGCAAAACATTTTGCAGGTGTTTGTTCCAGCTAGTTGTTGTTGTTGTTGTTGTTGTTGTTGCCTGACTTGACATATGCAACAAGCTGTCCAAAGCAAGGCCAGCAACTGGCTGCAGCAGAGTTTATGTTGCTGCTGCTGCTGTTGCTGCTGTGGCCATGGCCAAGGTCCATGGGTAGCACGACAGCAACAGCAACTAACGAGGCACGTTGCTAGCGAGTCGGCCGTGCGGCAAGTGCTTGTTGCTATTGGTTCTATCTCTCTCTGCCTCTCTTTCTCTCTCTCTCTCTCTCTGTCTATATGCGCATCTAACAGTTAACTATGCAAACATATAAGGCTAATATGATGCGAAGCTGAGCAAGACACATGTGGCGTATGCGCAGTGTCGCTAATTAGATTGCAGCAGCAACAATTGCAGTTGCAGCAGCAGCAACTATTGCTCGTAAATTAGCAAAGCGACAGCAGACTGTTCTTTTTTTTTTTTTTGGCCAGTTATGCTGCTCACTCTCTCTCTCTCTCTCTCTCTCTCTCTCTCTCTGTCTCTCGTAATCTGTTGTCGTCTATCAAGGCGCATCGTGCTGCCAATGTTGCTGCCGCTGCTGCTGCTGCTGCTGTGCGTTACAGTTGCTGGTTGTTGTTGTTGCAGCTGCGGCAATCATTCACTTTTAGCCAAAGCATAATAATAATATTTCAGCTAGTCGCAGTTGCCAGGCACGCGATTCATCTTAACTCTATACGCGCCTGGCCTTAAACATCTGAGAGCGCGCAGTGGGGAGTGGCAAGAGGCGGGAGGCGGGAGGCGAGAGGCTTAAGCTCCAAGAAGCATTGCATTTCGATTTAATCGAGTTCGCTGCTGTCGCTGTCGTTGCCATTGCGGCTGCTGCTGCTGCTGCTGCTGATCTGATCTAAGTTGCATTTAATAATCGTCGTCGTCGTCGTCGTCTTCAACAGTCGCAACAAGTTTACAACAGGCAAAACAGGCTGAAGCAAGACGGCAAAATTTCGAGTGCAAGTTAACGACGATTAAATACTCTGCCAATTTCTATATATATATTACACATATCTAAGCATTATCTATCTATAAGATCTACATCTTGAGAGGGTTAATGTTGATTGATTGACTGATGAGCTATCTCATTAACTGATCCACAAGTTTGATTAACTGTTGAAGCAGCTTATGTTAACTGCTTAAATGAACGATTGACAATTTGATTGAATGACTGTCTGATTGACCGAGCATATAGGAAAAAATTATGGATCGAATGGAAGTATGACATAATTGATTGATCGGTCAGCTGATCGAACACTTCGTTTTAATTGTTCAACTGAGGCATTAACTGATTGACTGAGTGCGCGAAATACTGATGAACTGATTGATGAACTGATTGATTGCCTGGGTGACCCAGGTGAATAAAAGATTGATGACTCGATGAGTGCTTAACTGCTTGACTGCTTGACTGATTGAATGTTAACCAAGACTTTGGATAGTCTAACTGACTGATTGAATGATCATCAAATTGATAATTTTAAAGATTGACTAATCTATTCTGTTATTGAATGATTGTGTGACTGTTTGATTGGCAGATTGACAGTCTTGAGGACTGCTTAATAAGCTCAATGACAGATTAATTGATTGATTGATTGACTGATTGATAGATTGATAGTTTTAAGGATTGGCTGATGGATTCAATGATTGATTGAGTGTGTTGCTAATTTATTGACAGATTAATAGTCTTGAAAATTGATTGCCAAGCTCAATGATTGATTGTGTGACTAATTGATCGATTGATTGTCTGATTTATTAACTGATTTATTGACTGATAAACAGACTGGTAATTCTCCAGATTGACTGATAGATTCAATGATTAATTTATTGTGCGACTATAAGATTTGCAGATTGAACAACAGATGGACTTAGTCACTAACCGAATGATTGAAGGATTGATTATATAACACATTCTCTGATAGATTAAGGCTTAAACGATTGTTGACTGATTGATTCGTCAAATGAATGAGCGATTGATGTACCGACAAATTGATTGACCGATAAACTGATTGAGTAACAGTGCCATAGACTAACGGCTACCCAAGTGGTAAGCTGATTGCTCGACTGAACAAGAGATTGATTGATTGACTGATTCATCCAAGCATCACACAATTCACATGACAATTGCAATACCCGCAGGAAGTGTATCTAAATAAAAAGCAACTTGAGAACATTGTTGATGTTTTTGCTGCTGTTGTTGTTGTTGTTGCTGTTGTTATTGCTGCTGTTTCTGCTGTCAACGTCAAAGTCATGGCAAATGCGTTGCAGTTGCTGTTGCTGCGGCTGTTGCGCCTACATTCATATTTCAGCAATTAAAAATCTAATTGACAAATACTTGAAAGACAACGTGCAAGCAGCCAACAGAGAGCCAGAGCCAGCCACTGCAGCTGCTCCACATGCAACGCCACAATCTCCAATAGCAGCAGTTGCAGTTGCAGTCGCAGCAGCAGCAGCTGCAACAGCAATAGTCACAAATACAGCAGCATTAGCAATTGCATTTCTCTGTGTTTTTGGTTGCATCTTGTTTTGATTTTTAACTGCCGTTCACAACAAGTTTTAATAACTTCATCGGCTGCATTAGGCGAAGGCCCCAACTTGACTTTGGCTTTTCGTCCAATGCAATCTTGTTCAAGTCTTCCTCCCTTTCCCCCACTTGTATATATATATATATATATACATATATATATATTTGGGTACAGTTGAGCTTAGAGCTAACGGCATGCTGCGTGCTATGATTGACCATTGCAGTAGCCACAACAACAACAGCAGCAACAACAGCAACAACATCAACCACAAGAGGCGGCAATTTGGCCGCTTGGCCTAACAAGCAGGGCACGTGCCCTATTAAGCTTTGTGGTCAAAACCACTTGATGAATGCCCCATGCCAATGGCTGCGTCTATAAACAAGTTATTAAATATGCTTCTCGGAGTCGCTGCTGCTGCTTAAGTACATTAATTATGCACACAAAGTTGTCATCTGCTGCTCACTGGGTCAAGACAAGACTGCGTACGCCTCTCTCAGCTGGACAGCAGCGCAGTCTGAGCTGAGTTGAGTTCAGTTGAGTTGAGTTGAGTTGAGTGGAGCGGAGCGGAGCGTCGAGGCTCCAGTGGGTGCAGTTGTTGGGCTGCCCATTCCAAGCTGATGCACGTGTGCAGCGGAACGAGTGGAGCAAAACAGATTCTTGCCACATGCTCAACTTGTCAGCGCATAAAACTGATTTTCAACACATTTTTCCATTTTTTTCTCTTTAGATTAAAAATCTGTTCGACAGTTTGTTTAAGGAAATGATTGAACCAGTTGCTCGTAGTTCGAGTTATTGGAGATTTTTGTTTGTTTGTTGATTGATTGAAAAAATAATTGATTGAGCAAGTGCTCATCACATGAAAGGGAGTATTCAGCATATTGCATTAAATAGACTAATTGATTGATTGATCATTGAAGCAGCTTATTTGATTGATTGAGCGACTTACTAAGCTAGTGATGTTAAAGCTGAATCTATGCAAATTATATCTTTGTTATATGATTGACTTATTGATTGATTGATTTATTAACTCATCAATCGATTGATTAAGCGACTGACCCAGCTAGTGTCGTGAGAGCTAAATCCATGCAAACTAATTCTTTAGTTTTATGATTGAATGATTGAATGATTGAATGATTGATCGATTCAGTAACTTATCAATGGACTGATTGAGCGACCTAGCAAGCTCTGGGTGTTAGTTAATACAGAATATAGGTAGTTTAATTTATAAGTTTAATGATTAACTGATTGATTGATCAAGGCATATAGAAATTCATCAATCGACTGATTAACTTAGCGAAAGAACAGTATCTTAGAAAATATATTTCTTAGTTTCTTGATTGAATGATTAATGCTTATTTCTAGCCAAAAGGACAAGAATAAGATGATGATTGATTGCATGATTGATTCAGTGATTCAGTGTGAATGATCTGATGTTTGACTGATTGACTGCATGATTGATTCAGTGATTCAGTGCGAATGATCTGAAGTGTAACAACTAAATGACTTACTAACAAAATGATTGATTGACTGATAAAAAGAATATCCGATTGATCGTACGTTTTACTGCTGCAAACATCAATTTCTTAACCTTATCACAGCATTGGGGCCTGCCGTAAGCACGCCTCACACACACACACACACACACACATCTCTAATATGTTAATGGCATCGCTAGAAAAACGCGGTCGCCCGCCCCCTGTCGACAGCTTAATTAAAGAAGCGTCGATAGTTTTTATTTTCGTTTATGCTAAACGCATTTCGAGTCAGTTCCAAGAACTAACAGCTCAGCTACTCGAGTCTAAAGAGTTATGTGGCTGAGGAGAGGGGGCGAGACAGGTGGCTGTGGTCCGTGGTGCGGGTGGAGTGTTAAGACAATCGCTGAGCCGTGTAATATTTCGTTGAAAACTTGAATGATAATTTCCACATGCGTTAAATGCCGTCAAAGCTGCTTCCGCTTAACGAAGCGAAGAACTTTACTTACGAACGGAACTGTGGAACTGTGAAACTGTGGGGGGTCTGCCTATCGCTGCGTCTATCTGTGTGTCCATTCTTCTCTCTGGTGGCTAAAGCAATTTTGGACTCATTAGAGAATGCTGATGGACTCATTAGGACAGCGACTCGACTCGAAGCGTTTGAGCATTTGATGGTATTCAGGGATTGGAGGGATTAAGCAGACTAGACGATAAGCGTGAGCGCAAGTGAAAGTGGAAAGAAAGGTAAAGGTGACAATTCAGGTTCAAGGATCAAGGACGAACACAAAGTGTCAGGCGACAGCCAAATGACAGTTCCACTCTCTATCCATCTATTCAGCTATCTGTCTATCTGTCTATGAGATAAGCGGGGCGCACGCCGCACTCGCTGGCTACCTGCCATTGTTCTCTGTCTACCTTATACCTGCTCTTAATCATAATGGGTATAATCGTAATGCTCATAGCTCGCTCTTCAAACGAGGGCGTATAACCTAACGCCCATTTTCAATAGAAACAACAACAACAGTTAGCATTCAGCGTGAGAATTTGCCGAGGATTTGGGCAGCGCCAGTGCTGAGAGAGAGGAAGTGCGCGTTTTGTTTAGACACCCCAGAAATCTCATTTACATTTGTTGTCGTTTCCCAAGGGCTGCAAAACGAATTGAATTTCAATTCGCGAACATCCTAGCAGACAAGTAGGAACGGAAAGATGAATATAGCTAAGGAGAGAATAGAAAATATTTGGAAATTAATTGGGATTAGAGAAAAGATAATGCCAAAGTGAATTAGATTTGAAATATATGTAGATATGTAGATGTATAGATATAGATTTATTCAGATATATGCATAGACCTGTATATAAATACAGTTACATATACATGAATACCTATATATACATGTATATGATATGTATGTATATCTGTAAAGCATAGTCATAAGTTCCATATGAAATTTGGTTCAAGTTCAAGGTGTTATATATAGCTAAGCCTTAAATTATTTTTTTATATAATATATATCCCTTTTTTAATATACAAAACCAGTACATACCACAAATACTAATTTATCATAGTTAAAAAAGACAATAATGTCTGAACCTTAAAATTTGTATTATTAAGATTATTAATTATAATAAGGCACGCAATCTACATATATATTAATTATTATATATCATATAATATATATTCTGAATATTTCTATAATAATTACATTATTACAATTATAGCTATTCCTCACTCAAGATATCTTAACCAAAATTTAATTTAATTTTAGCCTCATCTGCGACATCTCAGCTATGGCTCAAGCCAATGATTGCGCAGCTTTTTTGCAACTGCTGCAAACGAGAGACTTAAGCAACGAACTTGCTCAAGAAAATTTCTAGCGCTCTTGTTGTTGTTGTTATTGTTGTTATTGCTTCTTGGTAACATGTCATATGCATGTTGTGTGTGTGTGTGTGTGTCTGTATGTGGCCGTAGTGAACTACGCGACGCATGTAACCGTGAAAATCCATTTTTCTTGTTCATTGACCAAAAACCTAAAAAAAGCAGCAACAGCAACGACAGCAATAGCTACAACTTGGCCTGGCATTTGGCTCTTTCACTTGGGCACTCTTTACGTTTTGCCGTGGCTTTTATTTTGTCTATGATTAACGTTGGCTGCGACTCGACGCTGGCGTCTTTCGACTCAGTCACGAGTTGTGCACATGTGCATGTGTGTGTGTGTGAGCTGTACGTACGCGTGCTGCCAGCAACTATGACAATGGCAAAAGCAACAACAACAACAACAACAACAACAACGGTAATCATAGTTTTATGTTGGCAAACAAACAGGTGCCCTAATGTCAATAATGTTGCTGCTGTTGTTGCTGCTGCTGCTGCTGTTGTTGCTGTTGCTGCCAGTTGCTAGTTGCTAGTTGCTGCTGTTGTTGCCGTTGTCGTCATAGCATATTGACAAATTGCCTACACATTTTGGCCACAGTTTTGTGTGCGACAGACAGACGGACGGACAGAGTCTTGTTAGCTACTGAAGCATGCGCTCCAATCGAATGTTTGCTCGAAACAGTAGCCAAAACTCGCAACTTGCGACTTGCAACTTGACAACAGAGCAACAAAGGGACAGACGGTCCAGCTGACTGGACTGACTGATAAAGCAACTGCCAGTGCAGAAGGATGAGGAAGGCAAGGGCTAGGGTTGAGAAGAGGACGAGGAGAAGTGGCACTGTTCATTCAGACAGCATTGTTGTTGTTGCCGGGCAATTGCTGCATGCTGTCTGTTCTTGTTCTGCTCAAATTTGATTGAAATACTACTCTCTTTTAGCAGAGAGTATTAGATACAAGAATGATAGATAGAGATAGTCAAACAAATATATAACTATAAATCATTTATATTATAATATACATATGTATAATTAAACTATAACTACATAACTAAGCATAATATAACTATAAATAAATACATTTTTGGTTACTACAATATCCGGAATGTTTTAAAGTACACATACATAGATATATTTTTACCATATCCATCTTTTATGATATATTTGTATTTCTGAATGAATTAACAAAGGAGTTAATGGATGTATGTTTAAGTTGTTCAACAACAGCTTCAAAAGTTGAGATGAACAAATTTGATTTGATTTTAATTCATTTACATTAAATTAAATAGTTGCTTGTACTAATATATATATATTGAACTTATATATTACAATGCCATTTTCTATAAATCTCTATGATCTTATTATATTATTATGATTAATATTATTAGCTCGTTCTCTAGCTTTAACATATATTTCTGATTAAAAAGGGCATCGGTAAGTCGTTGATAACTAAGCACATAGCTCGTCTTCGCTGTTCTTAAACTCTATTTTTTTTTTTAGAATTTTTGGGCAGCAGAAATCGTGAGTTTTGTGTGGCTGCCGCTGATCGTGATTTGTTGATTTGTGCGATTGTCATTATTGCGGCAGTTGTTGTTGTTGTTGTTGTTGTTGCTGCTGCTGTTGACATGCAACACACATAAATTGCTTTTGCTGCGGCCGCTCTCTCATAACATGTTCTTAATTATGCCCAGCGACTTTTCGTCCAAATCTCAAACCCAAAAGGAAATTCGAGAGGAAATGCAGCAGCTCAACTTCCACTCAAGATTAGGCAAATATTTGCAACATATCTAATATACAGAGAGAGTGAGGAGGAGGAGGAGGAGGAGAAGGCGGCAACGGCAGCTGTCTGTATCAAATTTCTAGCTAGTTGGCAGCTCTCTACGAGTTGGAAACAGCACCTGTGCTGCGTTCCCACACAAATGCGAATCAAATTGTGTTGATCGATAGGCGCTGAGCAACTTTGCATTGCATTTCCATTCCGGAGGAGGAGTAGCAGCAGCAGCAGCAGCAGCAGCAGCAGCGACGGGCGAAGGATGCGACACAGGTAGAACGCAGCTCACCTGATGTCGATGCTCGAGCAACCCTCGTGACAGATTTGTGATAGACAGCAGCAGCAGCAGCAATGCGTAGGGTGCTGGAACAACTCGAAAGGGTTGCCCTGGGAAACTGAACCCGAAACCTGTCTCGCTCAGAGGAAACTCTTCCCTCTTTTGTTCGTTTCGCAAGTGGAGTAGGGCGGAGCCATCTTTATATACATATATATATTTATATTGTATATACACATCCATTTTATGCCGCTTGTTTTGGGTTAGAAATAACGCCAAAAAAAGTAGAAGAAGAAGATGAACAAGGGATCGTGAAAGACAACGGTTGGCGGCGCTTCTGCAGATGCTTTTGAAACGGAATACCGCGAAGCACTTCCTCATGGGAAACGGATGTGTTCTCTTTAGTTTGTATTGTGGATTCGCTTAGCAAAATATCAGCTGCATAATCAGGAGAAATCAGATAGAACTCAAACTACTCAAGTACATAAGTTATATATTCTTTAATATATCATATGTGAAGCATATTATTGTAGTTAGCATATTGCACTAACTGTGATATGGCGGAGAAGAAGCTCGTATTTGGGCTTACCAAATAGACTCGTGACTATATCTATATCACATATAGAGTATATGTCTATAGCTCGCTCTCTCTGTACCCACTAATACATTTTATCTCTCTCTCTCACTTTCTCACAAACTCTCTCGTTTTATTTTTTCTTGCTTATTTCTCTTTTTCCCTCTTCTCTTCTTCTGTCCGTTTTGCATTATCTTTCTCTTTTAATCTATATCTTTCTTATTTTCTCTCTTTGTTGCTTCTTCTGTTACTTTCTTCCTTAGATTGTTCTTTATTTAGTACCAAATCTGTCTCTTTCTTTCTCTACATAACTTTCTTTTATTTTCTTATTTTCTTTCTCTGTCTCTCTCTTTCTCTCTCTCTCTATATCTCTCAATGCATATATATATATATATATATCTTTCTCTCATCTCTCTCTCTCTCTCTCTCTTTCTCTCTCTCTCTTTCTCTCTCTCTCTCTTCATATCTTCTTCATTCTCTATTTATCTTTTTATCTCTCTCCCTCTACCTCTCCTCATTCGCTTACACACTCTTATCTTACACACTTTTGTCTTCATCTCTTCGTATAACCATGCACTTTAGATTGAGATTAGATTTCCAAACATTGCCTTTGCCACTTGAATGTTTATGTAGTTTCACTTTATCAACTCTACAAGATCTATATAATCTCTTTAAGATATCATATTATTACATCTTTATATGATATCTGAATGAAACTGATATCCAAGACAATGTAAAGAAGTTTCGAAGTCAAGATTTTAAATGGAACAAATTAGAAGTTACATAAAATCGAATCAAAGCTAACATTTTGTGTTTGTTTAATTTTGGGATTTAGCAAGTTTCGTATCGAAACAGAAGCTCATTAGGGCCCACGTACTGCGGCCCCAAGAAGAAAGCCCATCCCAATCGAGAGTATTGAGTATGCAAATGAATGGGCGACACCTTAAAGGTCTGACGACCTTGCTGCACGACTTTAGGCCGAAAACAAAAACTTTTAAAACTCACATTTGGACCAATTAAAAATCTATAAAAATTGTTAACACAATGGTCCAATAGGAACGAATTTTGGAAATTTTTAGGGTAATGGAAATGAAGAGGCATCGCATAGATCTTCCAGCTTCACAATGACAGTCCGAGCGGGGGGGAATGGCATTCATTAAAAGTCAATCAAATAAAATAAACTCATTGGCTTTCTATAGAGAATCCTAATTGGGCAACAAATAACAACAACAAAAACAACAATAGCCAGAAGATACCAACAAAATGATTTCAATCAACCTGAAAAGAAAAGAAAATCTACACTAAAATGAGAGACAATGAATCCAAAACTATATTGTCAATAATATTGAGTGACGAATGCCAAATTCTATCAATGCGAGAGTCCATAAAAAATAATCAATTTACATATATTTTCTGTTCAGAATGTCGACATGAACAGCGAAACGCTCTTCAAAGTTTTTACTACTCTCGCGGCATTTCTTAGCAAATGCCAATAAAGCTGATGCTGTTTCAACTGGAGGGCCAGAACACGTGATTTATTCAGGTTTATATAAAAAATTAATTAAATAAGGTTAGATTGTGGGAAAAATTGCTGTAAGTAAAATTTAATTAAAGGCGTTGAAGGAAGGAGAATAGAATATCGGAAAACAAGTTTTTTTTTTTTAAATATTCGAAATAGAATTGATTTAAATTTTAACATTTGTGTATAGGAGATCTGCTTAAAAATTCTCGTGAATTTGGATCACGTGTATTCGATTGTCAAGAATTTTATGACCTTACCAAAAACTAAGCTCAGCTCCTCCAAACTTCAAGAACTCCCGAGCTTTAGCCAGTCTCTGGCTAGTCCCATGCCAACAATCGAACTTACTCAAAAGACGATAATAAAAACTTGCCTCAGTCAATTGATCAGGCATTGGATCTTAGCCCAAAATGGACAAAAAATAAAAAAAAACAGGCGCATCTCATGCAAAACTGATTTATATGCTAACATGGCTGAGCTATGACACGTTGGCCATCTAACAACAATTGTGAATCGTTTCTCAGTGAAGCATTGAACAGTTTTTAGCTTTGGCTGGTAATGCAATATGGAAAGCACCTGCAACGCTCAGGCAAAGGCTTATGGTCTAAACACACACACACACACATATGCCTCGTATTGTCGACCGTTATTTAATAAGGAAATTTAAAGTTTATATTTTCATTTGGTTGCTCGTGCAGCGAGCTCTGGCTCTGGTCTAGGCTAGCCAGAGGCCAGCCAGCCAGCCACTTCACAGACTCGCCAATCGCAACGTCTCAGGTGTCTCAGGTGTCTGAGCGAGCAGGCGCCAAATGGTCAAAGCGTATTTCATGCCGCACTCTGTGCGCTGCACGCATACAAATTGCTAAAATGCAAATGGCCAAATGGAGTACGAGCCCAACAACAACAACAACAACAGCAACGAATGAGAATGAGAAGCGAATCGCTTGAGCCACGCTCGAGTCTCGACGTTCTGCTGTGGAGGTTCTCGGGACGCAGAAGGCGCAACGAATCGACGCGTCGGCCAAATTGTTCGCACGCTTCTCTCGCCCCGCGCCGCTCGCGCCGCGTCTCGCATCTTGGCTAATGCGTTGCGATTTTCGCGCATTTTCTTTTATTTTTCAATTACTTACAGCAGCCCAGCGCAAGCGCTTCGCTTGGCTGCAGCAACAACAAGAAGAAGCTAAAAAAAAAGTTGATCGGCTGTTAGCTGGAATCATCTTGGCTCTTCCATCAATGTGCTTTGTCAATTAATTGATTGCGCTTCGATGATCAGCAATTGCAATTGCAATCACAGCAATCCCAACAGCAACAACAACAACAACAACAATAATAACTGTCGTATTTTGCGCTTAAATATGTGCAGCTCAATTGGCCATCGGCTACGCGCGCTAACTTGGCCAAGATCATCTTCACCATCTAATGGCATCGTGCAACAACTCTCATCGCGCGCCCAGGTGATTGTCTTACGGTGTCTCCTGTCTGTCGCCCCAGACTGCGACTGGCGTAAAAGTTGTTCCTTTTCTTCTCATATGTCTTATGGCCATTCGCAACGCTCGAGGGTCTGTCCGGCCAACAGCTCCAGCAATTCATTTATCATATTTGGTGCCAGCAATGACTCTTCCTGCAGCCGATGTACCGCAAGGCCGCGTTTGACCCACATGCCATTATTTCATTAGACAAAGAAAATTGCCGATTTTTATGCCTAAATCAAATGGTAATTAGGATTGCATGAAATAGAGAACTGTAGAGAACGGATTGTATTTCATATGGGTTCAGCCAAGTCCTGCATGGGACTTAGACTGCTGCCCCTCTCTTAAATAGAACTCCAAATGACGACTCCTTTGGGTCAAGGCTTTCAAAGTTTGGCCTTGGCGCCTCATACTTATATATGTCTATATCTTTCTCGGTCGTCTTCCTTGCTATAGCACTGCACATCCTTTCATAATATTACCCATCACTTCCCTTTGATAAACCCACATATGATTTCTGCTCGCTCAATCAAGTTTCGATTGATCGATTGATCAGCATTTCTTTCAATTTTAAGTAGAACAGCGATAAGTTTTCATTATTTTAGAACTACATTTGCGCTCGATATATTTAATAATATAATACGTTCATATACTAGATAATTGATTTCCGTTCTCCCATCTATTCGTCCGTCTGTTCTTCCCTATGGCTGTTCTTCAGTACGTTGGTCTTTCTATAACAAAATTTCATAAACTTACTCTTCTTTCCGAAACACTCATATCTTATATCAGTTAAACTATAGATTGACTTAGATATGTCTCAACTTTCCGTACTTAACTGAACAACTAGCTCATGATCGACAGTTTGAAGTTAAGCTCAACTCTACTTCGCTCCTCTAGGCCCTCGACTATAGTTTTCGCTGGCTTCCCTTCGGAGTATTTAGCTAAGTAACTAATGCATAATGCAGCAGAGATTGCCGCAGTCATTGTGTGGACAAGCGCCTTTCTTGTAGTCTGTCTATCGACGATCGAGAGATGGGGCAAGTCAATAGCCCGGGTCGTCGCAGTAGCTGCAGCAGCGGCGCTGCCAGGCGCTGTTTGTTATTTGCATGAGAAATGTGTCGTGGACGTTCGTCGGGCTAAGCAAGTGCGAAAGCGACAACGGACAAGGGACATTAGACAGTTGGATAGTTGGATACTTGGCTTAGAGAGTCAGTGTCGGACGGCAGTGTCAGCATCTGGCTGCACTCTGAAGGCAGTCAACCGCATCATCAGCTCATCATCGATCACGGCGACTCTGTGGTCCGCAACGAGAGTCACAAATGTCCAATGCCAATGGCCTGCAGCCAAGTGCATTAGAGAGATGCCAGCCCTCTCTCCCTCTCTCTCTCTCTCTCTCTCTCTCTGTAACAGTAATTTGGTGTTTTACTTGTTCTTGCGCGCCAGCAATCACACCTATGGGAATGTTTCTTACACATGTCCAATGCCACGGCCAATGCCATGAGGCAGCGTCTAAAAATTCCAGCATGCACTTTGAACAACATTTTCCTCAGGTCTTTCGCACTCACCCTGTGCCCCTAGCATCACTCTCCCCCCTCTCTCCCAACGCGATCTCGTCGCAAGTTGCATCATTAAAAATTTATCAGTTGATTGGAAAATTATAATTCTTTGCTTTTACGCTTCGCACAGTGCTATGATTTTTATAAGTCTTACCGCCTTAGCGAGCTCAACTTCCCCTATGTCTTCGCCTCTACCAGCACCCAGCTACAGATCTGTCGGCCTGTTATGTAATAACTTTTGCTACGATCTTCAGCGTTTGTGTTTCTGTTTCTGATTCTGTATTCTTTTTATTTTTTATTTTATTTTTTTTTTTCTGTTTCTCTCTTATGGTCACATTTAATAACTGACTCGACGACGACTGTGACTGTCTATTGCGTCCATTCGTCTCTAAGTCAATCTGTCTGAATGAATGACTGACTTACCGACTATTACGAGCGATCTAACATCTCCCCACTCCGCCAGCCAACTTGTTCTCTCATCTCATCTGCACTTTTTTCATTACATTTTTTTATATATATATAATCTTTTCTCTTCTTTTCTTTTGCTTTTTTTTTTTGCCAGCTGTAGATGCGGAAATAAATGCGCTCGGATTCTTCGACTTGTTACATAAATCGTAATTTTCTATAGCCTCGTTCTAAGTATATCTAATGTATATTGCATTTAGCTACTCGGTTTTTCTATTTGCCCATCGCCGCTGAGCTGAACCTGGTGGGGTCTGTTTGGACTTGCCACAGAGTACATAACTCACAATCGCACATGTCATTGGGCATTTCTCCTCTCTCGCACTTGAACTTCCTGTATGACCAGCGCTCGCTGTGGCAGTTCACAAGCTCAAGTCTCTTGCACCACTGGGTGGGGTCTGTTGTGGTCCCATGATGTGATTAGCCGCTTTAGCGGTACAGTTCTACCTTTTTTTTCCCATTTCTTTCTCTATCTTCACCTTTCCCCTGGCCACAGGGTCGGTCTTTTACCCACGAACTGAAGTTTAAAGCACAACTGCACAGAAAAAAAAATCTCTTCATAAATTAGTGAGAACCCAAAAGTACAGCTTAACTCTATCGTCCGGCCGATAGTGAGTTAGCAGATTTGCCGGCAAAAAGCAAGTTAGTTGATATTGCCATAGAACTTTAAGACTTGATAACTCCCTAGTAAGCTGACTCTAGGTTGATATTTCTAAGTTTGACTAACTCTTAATATCTGCAGCTTGCTGAAACTTTATGTCTTAGCCGATTTGGTAGCTGGGTCTATCTAGGCAATTTAAAGTTCCTACAATATCTCTACTATCTTTGTCAACTCTTGCCTAGGCGTCATCTACCTGGCTCTGAGCCAAGGATCTCCAGAACTCATAGTTTCTTATCAAACAAGTCTGTGCTCGCATCTCCAGCTACCAAGCTCGAAAGCTCAGCTATCGCTTTATCCCTACCCAGACATCAACTTGGGCCCTTTCTGCTCTATACCCAGGACAATCCTAGGTATCTCAAACCAACTCTTTATTTCCTTTCGTGTTGACGCTATCCTCAACTCTTAGTCTTTATTCAAATAGCAAAGAAACTCTCAGTTTCAGCTTAGCTTAAAAATATTCCTTACTTGACACCGACTCATCGGAAAAATAAATCCTTTACTTCAAGTTCCCAAACTCCCAACTCTTAGTTTCTGTTAAATTATCGAACTAAGTCTCCGTGTAGCTAACTATAATGCCTTTCTGAACACCAACCTAAGCCTTAGTCCATTCACAAGTATATCCTTAATCAAGTTTATTTTAAATTCCTAATTTATCAACTCTTACTCTCTGCTCAAGCATCAAAGTTAAGTTGATTTAGCTCTGTCCGTCCGTCTGTCCATATGCTTAAACGCGTCGATCTCAGAAACTATTAAAGGTAGGGACATGAAATTATTTTGTATTTATTGAAAAAAATCGATAACTATTTTTGTAATAATGCTATCGATTTAAAATCTTATCTCGTACATCTTTAGAGATATAGCCTCCAAATTTTGCATATAGAATCATGTGAGTTATATGTAATTTTGATTTTTGTGTTATTTTGGCTGCAGTCCCAATTTGTAAAACAAATTATTTGGCCAATTATCATAAGCATCTCAGTGGATCTCCTAGTCGAGCACACCCGACTAGAGCCTTCCTACTCGTTAAACTCTCAGTTCTTAATCTCCGCTTGTCTGTCACTGCTCAGTGCCTGCCTAACATTGAGTGAAGTCATTATCCCTGCTCAGTCGCTGGTTTTCAATTAGCATTCGCATAATGCAGCTGACAATCTCTCGCGCGGCGCAACCCACATGAATATTCGCTTCCGCAAGCCGCAGCTCTACCGACTCTAGCAACTCAATTCATTACCAAAAATCGTAGTGTGGCCGATGTGACGTGCAGACAAGAGTCACTCAGCGCTGGGGCAGGCCTCACCTCGGGCAGGGCGAGGCGGCAAGCCAATGGAGTGACCCCATTTGCCTAACTCTAGCATTGAGTTTGCAGTGGGCCTGCGAAATTCCGCAGTGTGACAGCGCGATCGGGCATTTAAAAGCCTGTCAACAGAGATCTGCACAGTGGCCCAAGGAGTAGCACATTACATTATTATACAACACTGCGGGCACTCGCCGTCGCCCTAGCCCCGAAAATCTTGAAAAGCAATTAGCAAGAGCCAAAGTCAAAGTCGAAGTCAAAGTCAAAGCCAAAGTAAAGCTCAAACCTCAGCCGATGCGCAATTGCAATGCTACAAATAGTGCTAGAGAGAGAGAGAGAGAGAGAGGGACACAGAGATAGAGGGAGAGCTGCGGGACTTATCAGCAGACGGCAGCTGAAAGCAATTCTGCGGCTGATGGTTTCGCAGAAAATTGCAACTTGCGGGTAAACAAAGTCAACTGCCAAAAGAGATGGAACTGAACAGCACAAGATGAAGTGGCAGAGGCGGAGGCGGCGGTGCAAGCGAAGGCGGAGGCGGGCACACTCCAGTCCAGACCAGTCAACCCGAAGCTGAGACACACGCCAAACTATGGCGAGGCATAGAGCCCGTGGCTCTTCATGTGAATGTGGGTGCGCAATTATGCCGCCACAGCAACCGAGTAACCATAAATTTTCTTATCAGCCCGAAGAGCACAGGAGCGTATTCGAAAACTAAAAGATGTACGATTGCTCTAGTCGAGACCGCTCGACTAGGAGATACCCTGAATCCTGTGATATATTCATAATAATAATGAATAACTTTTCTTAGCGATGGACTTTCTTGATCAAACATTTTTTTAATGACATTCATATGTGTGTATTTGCCAAAACACAAGTCTCTAGTATTTGATTTGCGTTTTTTGTAAATAGGGGCGATTGGGGCGTGGCATCCAAAATGAAAAATTATAAAATCTCTAAATTATGCGCAACTACACAATAAATTTGAAGTCTCTAGCGGAAACGATGTACAAACTACGCCTTAAAAACGCATAAAAATGATCGATAAATGCTCATAAAATCGAAATGGAATGAGTTATCGAAAAAATTTGATTAACTTGTGCAGCGTATGGTATTAACGAGTATTCATGTAAAATTACAAATCTCTATGTTGCATAATTTAGAATATCCCAGCGTTCACACGGACGAACGGACAGACGGACAGGGTTATATCGACGCGTCTTGTCGCGCAGATCAAGAATACATATAAAGGATGTGACACGCCTCCTTCTGCCTGTTACATACATTTTCACAAAACCATTATACCCTGATTTCCCTTTTCAATGGGCTCAGGGTTTAATGAAATCTAAATCCGGACAAAGCAATCGAGGCATTCGTCGATCTCATTTGGCGTGTAAAAAGTATACAAAACACACTTAAATTTCAGTCGTAGTTGAAAACACAACGCGCTTCATATTGTTATAAAAGTTGTTTAGACTAAATACAAACATATATATATATATTATATATATATAAATATAGATAAATAGAGAAAAAGATTGAGAGAGTGAGAGAGAGAGATCGGCGCACAGACAAGATGGCTATTGTGCTTGAGGACTCCGTGGATAAGATCATCCAGCGACTGGGTGACTGTGATAAGATTCCAGTGGAATATATGGATCTGTTGACCCATCGTGTGAGATGTCGCAAGATAGAAATCTTTCACTATGACGACGAGGTCAGCTTTACGACTGATGATGGCGAGGAGGAGCAGGAGCTGAGCCTGGATCAATTGATGAGCGACGATCGCACCGATGACGAGGATCGCACAATGAAGGTCGTCGGCGAACTGGATTGTCTGATACGACGCATCGAGCATATGCAGCTAGCCATTAAGCATCGGCAGGACTATGTGCGAGGCTCGGATATGAGCTTTGCCACCATCGACCAGGAGTCGTCGTCCGTAACGCCGGTGCCGGAGCTGGGCGTCTTTCAGTTCAAGCAGTGCATGCCCGTCAAGGTGAAGAAGCAGCTGAGTCCGTATCAGGAGCAGCTGGCCGCCAACGAGCTGCCCATGGAGGAACCGTTCCACATTGTTCTCAGCCCCGACGAGGAGCTGGAGGTGCGCAATCTCCAGCACGCCCACCATCGCCTACAGTGCGAGATCGACGAGCTGCTCTGCAACTATCGGCTGATGCGCACTCTGCTCGGCAAGATGCGGCGTCAGATGTGCCACGAGAATCGACGTGTGCGCAAACTCGGCGAGATGACGCATCAGTACAAGGAATGGAGCCAGCGGGTGGCCAAGGAGCTGCCCGCTTGCAAGCAGCGGTACAGCTCAATGATGGAGAAGAAACTCTCCAAGAAGGACGCACGCCACATCATTGTCGCCCACACGGCGAAGGAGGCCAAATACAGTCAAACCTTCCTGACCAAGCGCCAGCTGAAATACGAGATACGTGAGCTCGAATTGGAAATCGAGGAGCTGGAAGAGTATGCGAGAGATCTGCACAAGGAGATGCAAAGCCGCTTCAAGACGTTACAGCACGAGCTGAGTCTGACCGTCGCAACGGGCGAATGTGGAGACGCCTGTAAAGCTATCTAGAGGGACTTCAACAATGCGAATGTCTGCGGACACACATATTCAAATATTGATATTCCGAGAAGTGTTGCGAGGTCCCCTGCGGACTATATATCATGTATCCATCTGCTATATATATATCATATATATTTCAATCTAAATATACATATGCTACAAGGAATTTATATGCATTTGTCAATATGTAAGCATCGGCAGGACTGCCGCATGATATATCTATCTAACATATATCTATTTTTTCGATTCCTACTTCAGATATCGACAATGTCGTGTATCGAATATCTATATCTACATATATATCTATACGTATACATATGTACGCATGTATATATATCTATCATGTATATATCATGTATATACTACTACTACTACTACTACTACTACTACTACTACTACTACTACTACTACTAATAATAATAATAATAATATTAACAATAATAATAGTTCTAATAAATCACTGGCAATAATACATATTAAGATTCTTTGTTGGGCCCTCTTAAGTCACCCGCGCTGCGCTCCTGCTCTGTGCTGCTGCTGCTACTTAAAGCTGAGACACAAGCCAACAAGCCACCAGCAGAAGGTAGTACATCATTTTGGACTTTATCAGCAGCAGCAACTGGCAGCAGCACCACCAGCAGCAGCAACAGCAGCAGTAACAACGCGTGGGCAGCAGCGAGCAAAATTCCTACGCCGCCAACGCCAAACAGCAGCAACAGCAACAACAACAACTGCAATTGCAACTTAATTGAGGCTTGTCGTCTATGTGTGTGTGTGTGTGTTAGCCAAAGTAACTGCGGTTGCTCTGCATCCGTCTTAGTCTTTGTCTATCTCTCTCTCGCTCTTGCAACAACAATTGCTGGGTATGCGTGCTGCGGCTGTCGCCCGTTGCGAACTTGATGCCTCGCTGCCCCAGTGCCTTGATGCTCCACAGACGAGCGACCAGACAACAACAACAACAACAACAACAACGACAACTAGTTGCAACAATAACAGCCGCATAATAACGTACTGAGGGCGTTGAGGCAACAACATGCAACAATCTGGCAACAGTCAGGCAACCAGCCGACCAACCAGCCAACCATCATCTAAGCTCTGTGGCTAATGCAGCTGCAGACCCAGCTCAGCTAACTGCCCGCTCGCCCCCTCACTACCGTCCTCGCTCTCTCACTATCTGTCTCTCTCGCTCTGCCATGCACAATTTGAGCTCATTCACTTGCCGCTGATTGCTGCTGGCGTTGGTGTTGCTGCTGCTGCTGCTGTTGCTGCTGTTGTTGCTGCTGTTGTTGTTGCTGCTGCTGCTGCTGCGACTGGCAAATTCGCAAGTTCAAGTCCAAGTCCAAGTCCAAGAGCAATGTTGTAGGGTTTCAACGAGAAAATTGCATGCGCACACAACAGCAGAGAGCAGGCTTATGGAGAGAAAGAGATAGACAAACATATATAGAGAGACCGAGCGAGAGAGCGAACGACTGACTGCAATTTGCATTTGGCGTTTGCTGAGGCGTTTGTCAAATGGTAGCTAGCAACGCGCTTCACGAATGTGGGTTAAACCTCAGCTTTAAGCCAAAAACAAAACAACAACAATAACAACAACAACAACAACAAGAGCAACAACAGCAGCGCAACAACGACCACTTTTTGGCCTAAACTAGTCCATATCATTGGCTTATATCGTTGCATAATCTGTGTCATTAGATGCCACCAAATCAAATCGCAATTGCCCGCCATTAAACGAACCATCTAACTGCTCCACTGGCGCCTTGAGGATCATCTGAGTCGAACAATTCTGCGCTGCATTAGCTTTGCTTTTGCATTTGATCTTACCCACTTTTTCCATAATTTACATGATGTACATGCACATTCATATATACATCTGTCTAACAGTTCCAAATGCAATTTGAATTCAATGGTTAGCTATGAACCGAAATGTAAACTGAGTTGAAACCATCTATAAGACATGAAGCTTTGGGCACTTGTTTTTATCGATCGATAGGCACATTTTGTCCAGAATATCTTTTTTATATATATTTAATTTTATCTATATACATTCATATCTCTTCAATTAGTTTCTTGATTCAGAGAGAACGAGGGCAAGTGATTATAACAAGGATTCCACTCGCCCTCATTCTCTCTGATCTCTCTCATTGCATGTTAAGTAAACTTAGGCCTCTGTCACTCTCTGTCATTCTCTCTCTCTCTCTCTCTCTCTCTCTCTCTCTCTCTCTGTCTCTCTCTCTCTCTCTATACATCCTCAATCTATACATTTTGCTGCTTCCAATTTTTCTCTCCTATCATACATATACATGCATATACAATCTATATCTCTCTCTCTTTCTTTCTAAATACTTATATATACAATATTAGATATATTGTAATATCTTCCCCCGCAAAAGCCTTTAACTGTATGAAGGATTTGAGGTTCATGAAGCTCAGGAATTTGCTTCAAGTGTTTTGTGTGAATATTTTGAGCTTGAGCTAAAGTGAAGTCTCGCATGTCAAGTGCTCATTTGCTCAGCTGTTGCTCAACTGTTGCGCAGCTGCCATTACATAATGCCATCAACAACAACAATAACTTGGCGAATGCCAGAGAATTTCTCTCTCTGTGTTGTTGTTGTTGTTGTTCTTTGGTCTTGCACTCGTCATTTGTCTTGTGGCTTATGGGAACAAAAAAAGTGTCCTGGGCTCACGCTTCGACACACACACAACGACACACACACACATACACTAGTTGCAGTTGTTGTTGATTTATTATGGTTACATCTAATTAAAACGGTTCTACAGTGCCAGCTAGCCAGCGAGCGATCGCTGAGCGCTCCATGGCTAAGACTCGAAATGGTTTGACGTAATGAAGCAAAATGTTCCGCACTATGGCCAATTGGTATTGGCCATAACACATGGCTGCTTAAAAGATGATGCCCGACGGCCGCTGTCCGCTGGCTGATGGCTGGCTTCAAAAGTTCTATTCTATGCCAGTCTATGGGCACAACAATTTCTGCACACTGCAGAAGAAGTCAATTAAGCCAAACGCTAAAAGGCCTCTGATAAATGACAAATGACGTGTCTTGAAACGCAAAAAAAAACAAAGAATCAACTAGTTTTATATGCCTAAGTAGGTGGCGGGGCATGGCCATTAGATACCCTATAATCTTTCTATCTATATATATATATATCTGTATATATATATCTGTATATCTATATATCTATATATCAATATATCTATATCTATATCTATATCTATATCTATATCTATATCTATATCTATATCTATATCTATATCTATATCTATATCTATATCTATATCTATATCTATATCTATATCTATATCTATATCTATATCTATATCTATATCTATATCTATATCTATATCTATATCTATATCTATATCTATATCTATATCTATATCTATATCTATATCTATATCTATATCTATATCTATATCTATATCTATATCTATATCTATATCTATATCTATATCTATATCTATATCTATATCTATATCTATATCTATATCTATATCTATATCTATATCTATATCTATATCTATATCTATATCTATATCTATACCTATATCAATATCTATATCTATATGTAAGTGAATATGCACTTGCCATATATTTGCTGTAAATTACAGGGTATATGGAAAACTAAAGTAAAGTCAATTTGGCATTCGTGACTCGTCTGGTCCGCAGCACTCGTGTCCATATAATTTCCAACATAGAAATATCGCACAACAAGTGCAAATGCAATTAGTTCCAAGCTTTATTTGTTTAAGCGAATGCCGACACACACACACACACACACACACGCACTCACACACTCACTCACATGCATACGCATACGCATACACCTGGATTTTCTTTGGAACTTGCAACAGGTAGTCGCGACTCTCGGCCTGTTTGTGGTATCAGTTGGCAGCCTTATAATTGCCCAGATTATTTCTCTCCTATTTGGCCTGCTCAGCTTATTAAGATTTCTAAAATGTTTGCTCCAGCAGCTGCTGCAAACCGCTCGTTGCCTTTAAATGTTCGCTTGTAATCGATAATTGCCAATCGATTAATGCTCGCGATTCGGGAACAAAGCCAAAATGAAATCGCAGCTGCTCAGTGGCGCCGCCATGCTAATTATACGTTCATTTATGGCAACTACAATTTGTCGTTCTCTCGCTATCTCTCTTACACCCGCTGCATACTTTTGGGCTGGCATCTAAATTATGTGTGTGAAGTTTTGTTCGAGCTAAAGATGGGGATTTCTCTGTAAAGGCTTTTCTTTTGCTATAACAGGGTATTATACATTAGATGATATTGATATTAAATAAAACTACATTTAGTATAACGTCTTTACTGTATACATATATATCTAAATATCTAGTGTTAATAATTATGTACGCACATGTGTATTACGTATATGTTGAAAGGTTCAAAGTCATAGGAATCACATAATAGTAAAAACGTATATAAGCCAGAAGTAGGCGTGGCAGACCACATAAAGTATATGTATATATTCTGCATTAGATCGAAGTGCTATAAAGATATAGGCAAGTCCATCTATCATGTTCGTAAGCAGCGATCTTTCAAACCAAAATAATTTTTAGACTAGAAATTTCGTTTATATTTATAATATTTTTCTTCTGATAACTCAAATCATTTCCTCATTATCAATAATAGTTTGTTTTTTAAATTTTAGGCTTAACTGGAAGTTTGGAGTGTCTGAAATTGGAACTCTGCATTGGATCGGAATATATCCTAATCGGACACTCCTGAGGTGAGCAGGCAACCCGGATAACCCAAGTCAGCTTGAGCACAAGTCTATATAAAATGAGCCCAAAACAAATTTTCACTCTATGACAATTTATGAAACAAAAAAACGATATATAGTAGTAATATATGGTATATATTTGATAAATCCAGTTGTAGCTCTTTCCGTCTTTAAAAATAATAACAATTAATATATTTTTCAATGAATTTTTTTTATTGTTTTCTTTTTGTGCTGCACTCAACTTAGTTTGATCTGTTGTGAATGCTTAAATAATAAATGCTCTAAAATTTAAATGACAATTTTTGCTGCAGCTGCTGTTCAAGTAGTACGAATATATACATATATATGTATATATATAAACGCAATTTATTGCACATCGAGCTATATACAAAGCACACGCTTGACTATATATGCATATATATATACATATATGTAACTGCTAAAGTTGTTCATATGGCAAATATTTAAGACACTTATGTAGCCCCTATTTATACTAAACATATATAGCTCGATATCGAGGACCTGAACAACAGCTGACAGCTGATCAAATTTCACAAAAATACATATATAATATATATCTAAAAAAAAAAATACAATTTTAAATAGTTAAGATAATACAAAAATACATATACAGGCACACACAATTTACAAAATAGTATGAATACAAAAAAAATAAAACTCAATTGCTTATGGAATAGATAATATAACATATGGTATCATATAGCTAGCTATACACATATAGGAGCATATATAGTTATTCTAATATATATATAGATATATTTTTGTTCTTTTTTTTTTTTTTTTGATTATCAAATAGCTCTAGTTATACCTGAAACTTAAGATTAAACGCTCTGTTGTTTTGGTCTAAATTGGCATTGGCCTGCAGGGGGGGGGGGCGTGGCACACGCCTGCTCGCTTCAGACTGTTGTTGTTGCCAAAAAATAACAAAATATTGTAGACAAATCACATCCAGCACATCACAGGCAGAATTATAAATGTTATATAAAATTGTATATACATATATGTATATAAATCTAGTTATATATATATATATATATATATATATATATATATATATATATATATATATATATATATATATATATATATATATATATATATATTATAAAATATGTGTATATACTTTTAACTTAAACTTATGCATATATACGAGCTGCTGTTGTCCTTTATATATATATAAAAATCTTTATATGTGTTTATGTTGCTCTCTCTCTCTCTCTCACTCTGTGGTTTTGACTGCCTCGCTCTGTCTCGCTCACTCTGCATGTTAGATGCCTGTTTCAGCAATGCCTTCATCATCTGTTGAGTTAAAAAAATTAAATAAAAATATATTAATTATTTATTATATAAATTAAAATATTAAATTTAACTAATTTTGAGTCTTGCAACAAATTTCATTTCAATCAAAATATATATAAATATTTATTCTTTTTTTAACATGCCCAGTTAGTTGTTAGTTTGTGTGTGTGTGTGAGTGATGTGTGTGTGTATTAGTTGGTTTCTATTGTTTTTTTTTTTTTAATTTTACACTACACTACAAGCAACAGGTTAGACAGTGTGCGCTTTTTATATACATTTGTTAGTTTTTTTTATGTGCATTTTTTTAGACTACAAAAAGAGTTGTTGTTGTTGTTGCTGTTGTGTGTTGTTGTTGTTGTTTTTTGGGGGGTGCAGTTTGTGTTGTTGTTGTTGTTGTTGTTTATGGTACAAACCTAAAAGCGGACTCTTATCAATACCATCACCATCCTCATCATCAGTGTCTGTGTCTGATTGAGTGCTAGTGCAAATGTTTGTTGTTGTTGTTGTTGTTGCTGGCTGCTGTACACTATGTTGTTGTTGCTGTTGTGGTTGTTGTTGTTGCTCCTGATTGCTGCTGCCCAAGCTGCTGCTGCTGCTGCTACTGCTGCTGGCCGTGCTACTGGCCGTTGACAGCGTTGCTGTCGTCTCATTATTCAACGGCTGCTGATCATCGTCCTCATCAGCCTCTTCATCATCCTCATCCAGCTGCTGTCGCTGCTGTTGCTCCAGCTCCAGTTCCAGCTCTCTGTCCAGCTCCTCGGCAAGCGCCAGCGAGGCGCGCAGCGGCGTTGCATGCAACATGTTGCTGTTGTTGCTGTTGTTTGTTGCGTGCTTGGGGCGCTCTAAGTAAATTTTAGTCACTGAATTTCGTGAGTTTGCAAACAATTTTGTGAGGGCAGCAGTTGAGAGCAGTGTTTATATATATATATATAAATACATATATATATGTGTGTGTGGGTGTTAGATAAGTGTGTGTGTGTGTGTGTATGTTTAATATACAATATGTGTGTGTGTAAAAAGAGAGAAGAAATTCATTTAATTGTAACAAATTTGTTGGTTAGTGACAAAAACAAGAATAGAAATAAAATATAGAAAACAGCTGCAAAACCAAAAAGTTGTGTGTGTGTTGTTGTTGTTGTAGTTGTCCATATATGTATATATATTTATATATATATATATCTAAACACATATACACACATAGAGCTGAGCGCTTGAGAGAGCCTTAGTACAGCATTAGTCAATAGTAGTTAGCAATTAAATTAATAGAGCGAACGTTCACCAAAGAGAGACACAGGACGTTGGGAGAGTGGGAGGAGTTTTTGGGGCGTGAGGGGCCTATTGTAGTGCTACATCAACCTCAACTTACCCTCATAGCCATCGTTTTCGTGCAGCTCATGCGAATCGGCCAACAGATGCTCCTTGCCCTCGAGCACGGCCAACAGGCACTGATGTATGCAAACATACTGCTGCTCTGTTTGAACCATGAAAACGCGCTCTAAAAACGGGAGGGAGAAGTATTAGATAACTGTAAATATAATAAATCATATATATCATATATATAGATATTTAAATACCCTTGCGCATGGCAAAGACAATGCCAAAGATATCCACGTAGTCGGATTTGTTGATATGCTGCAGTATTCGATCCAGTGCTATGAACGTGCCCGATCTGCCAACTCCGGCGCTGCAGTGCACGATAATCGGACGCGTGTCGGTGCCGATGACGTCGCGAAAGGCGCGCACGAAACGCACCAGAGACTGCGGCGGCTCCGGCACACCAAAGTCCGGCCAGGTGGTAAAGTGAAAGTGGCGCATGATGCGCGATTCACAATTCTAGAAAGGGAAGATGAGAGATTGAATTAGATAAAGTACTGTGAGAGGAGAGAGAAGTTTTGGGGGAGTGCAGGATAAGAGAGTGAGCCTTAAAAATACATAAACAACAAGTAAGAGGGCTCTAGTCGAGACTGCTCGACTAGGGGATACCCTGAGCCCTGTGAAGAGCCAAATATCAAATCATTCTACGCTTTTGTTATGCATACATACAAACAACACATACACACATACATGTGCACGCACGCATAAGCGCGCGCTCTGCCAACTGCGCAGTTGACGCAGCGACTGCGCTTGGACTGCAATGTGGGCATTACTATGGGAACTTAATTATTTAATAACTTTTTTTAGCGATGGACTAACTTCATCAAACTTTCACAACTTATTAATGGCATTCATATGTGTGTATTTGCCAAAGCACAACTCTCTAGTATTTAATTTGCGATTTTTACAAATAGGGGGCTATTGGGGATGAATGGGGCGTGGCATAAAAAATCTAATGATTACGTAATCTCCGTATTCATTCAACGCAATTACACAGCAAATTCGTTCGTTCAAACATACGGACGGACGGACGGACGGACAGACGGACAGACGGACGGACAGACAGACGGACAGGGCTAAATCGACTCAGCTCGTCGCCCTGATCAAGAAAATATATACTTTGTGGGGTCTGACACGCCTCCTTCTGTCTGTTACATACATTTAACAAAACCATTATACCCTGATTTCCCATTTTCAATGGGCTCAGGGTATAAAAACATAGTAAAACAAATTGTTTGGCCTATTATCACAAGCACGCAGCAAGCTGAGGGTATCAGGGGATCTCTTACTCAGACCCACCCGACTACCGACTGGTCTAAGTGTATTCCCTCTAACTTCTGACAGGGCTACCTTCTAGTAACTCCCATTTGAAGTCTTCTCATTCTGTAAACACTGCTGGCGCTCTCTCTCTCCCTGCACCCCATTATCTCTACAACTTACCCTGGACACCATAAACTCGACTATGGACCAGTCGAGTAAGTGCGCGTCGGTAATGAGCTGCACTTTGATGTCGCCATAGAATATGGGCACCCGATCGATGGGCCAGTACTGGTCGCACTTCTCGCGTCCCTTCTCGACGCAGCGCGTCAGCATGACAATCGCCCGTGAGTTGCTCTCCCAGCACATGCGCCAGAACTCCTCGCGCGTCGAGTGCAGCGGCCCCTGCGTCACGATGAACTCACGGGGCGAATTGTGGCCCGGCATATAGTTGGCATTGATATAGTCGGAGCCGTCGTCATCGTCCACCGGCTGCAGCTTGAAGCGCGAGTGATCGTACGGCAGGATGTTGGTGAATCGATTCTTGGGCCGATTGCAGGGCAGATCCGCAAAGCTGCACGCCTGATCGCGGCCCACGTGCTTCAGCTCCTCGAACTCCTCGCTGAACCGAAAGTCCGAGTCGGCCGACATGAGGCGATAGTGCTCCGGGAAGTCTTTGATATGTATCGGGCGATTAGGCGTTATATAGCCATCCGGCAGAGCTGTCAGCTCGTCCGGCATGCGAGCCAGCTTATTGGTCGCTCGCCGCAGGCTATGGCATCGATAGCGATAATAGCCCAGAGCAGCCAGCAGGCAGAGCACACACAGAGCTACGGCCAGAGAGCTGGCCAGCCAGAGGACGTCATCCCGATCCGTGGTAATCGGTTCACTGTACACCGTATCCGTAAACTTGTCCTCGTCTGTAAAGGCGCGTACCTTGATCCGATACGTGGTCGCCGACTTGAGCGGCCCGTTGCAGTAGCCCGTCCGATGCTTGTCGCAGCCGGCGCTGCCGATGGTGAAGTCCTCGAAGCCCATGCCCCGCCGGCTGACATTTGCAAAGGGATTGTATGGCTCGATGGCCTGGTAGGGCAGCCACACCGTATACGATTGTACGTCCTGCCAGCTGGGCATCTCCAGACCGGACGCATTCTTGCCCACATCCTCAGCCACGATGATCGTGTACCAGCGCACCAGGCCGTGCGCATTGGAGAAGTAGCTCTGCCGGTAGCGTATCTGTATGGTGGTGCTGCTGTGTCCCATCTCGATGGGCATTATGTGTGCGGGTGGTGGTGGTGGTGCTAAGATGGGCATCACCTGGCGATGCTCACGCTCGGCACCATAGCCATAGCCCAGCGCGGACTTGGCCTGAATGCGAAAGATGTAGCTGTTGCCCGGGACCAGATTCTCGATGCGCGCCTGCGTCGCATTCGCGGGCAGCTCATAGCTGATCGTGTCGTCAGCATCGTCGGCATTCTGGCAGCTTATGCGATAGTGTTCGATGGGTCCGTGCTGCTCCTGCACGGCCAGCAGCCACTCGAAGCTGATCTCGCTCGGCTGCACGTCGCTCGGCTGGAAGTAGTCGACGCGACCCGGCGCCGCCGGCAATGTCTGGTAGCTGGCCGAGATGGGCGCACTGGTGCGCATCATGGTGCTGCCCAGCTCGCTGCCCGCCCGCGCTGACACGGTGAAGGTGTAGTTGTGATACGGCTGCAGTCGCTGCAGCATCAGCTGTGTCTGCGTCGTGATGTTCTGCAGCAGCTGCGGGCTGTCCGGATCGGCGCTGAGGTATTGCAGCTCGAAGTCTGTGTATTCGCCGGCTGGCGCTGTCCAGCGCAAGGTGATCTCTCGGGCATCCAGCTGGACGGCTTGTAAATCAGCAATAGGTAGCGGATGCAGGCGATACAATCGCTGTATGGGCAGACTGGCCACGCCCCCGCTGACAGTCCACACGGTGATGTTGTAGAGGCGACCCGGTGTGAGGCCCGTGAAGCTAAGTTTTCGCTCCGTATCATTCGCTAACTTCTCCTTGTCCTTGATGAGCGGATCGCCGAGCGAGAAGCGATAGAGATCGAAGCGTGTGCTGGAGGCGGGCGTGGGCGTGTAGTTCAAGATGATGCTATTGCTGGATTCGTGCTGCTGCTCCTGCTGGCCCTGCTGATCCTCGTCGAGAGCATTCGAGATGAACACATCGGACTGTATCAGCGGCATGGTGCGTGTCGATAGATGCGTAATGCCCGAACGTATGCCATTGGAACTGGCTTGCACCTCGAACTTGTACTGGCGACCCGGCGACAGGTCTTCAATGGGTATACGAACACTAGAGGAGCCGACTGCAAAAGGAATATATAATTGGAATCATTTGAATCCCATCTCTCTCTCTCTCTCTCTCATATACTCACTCTCCTGCTCTGCGGGCAACTGCGTCACATTCTTATACTCCACCAGCTGCGGCTCGTCAGTGGCCCACCACTTGATCGTATAGTAATCCACGTGGCCATCGGCGCGTGGCCATTCCAGTGTCAGGTTGCGTGAGTCCACCAATGGCACCACATTGGAGACGGGCTGCGGCGGCATCGTAATATTCAATTCGAGTGGCGTCGGACTCTCCACGCCGAAGCTGAGCGTATTCACTTGCACCAAGTAGCGTTCGCCATAGCGCATGTCCTCGATGCGTGCCTGGGGCTCGTGGACATTGGGCAGGCGCTGCCAGGTGCTCGCCGCTGTGCGATAGCGCACTGCGTATTCACTGAAGTCGCTGCCCTCTGGCGGCAGCCAATGGAGCAACACCAAGTTTGTATTCACCGTGCGCTGGGTGAGATTGCGAGGGGGCTTGGGAACTGCGGGCGAAGAGAAAGAGAGAGAGAGGGAGACGGAATTAGAATAGATGATGAGATATGAATCAAAAAATGAGTGTGATAGATAAACTCTAAAACTCAATATGAATGTTCGATTGACTCATTGGTAATTTCTTCATTTGATGAATAATTCAGTTCAGAATTGCAAATGATTCTGGAGTTTTGTCTTAAGAAATCATTTAATAATAATCCTACTTAAATTATGACTGTGAATAATATTATATAAATCAATTCAATTAATGAGCAAATCCACAAATGAATCACATTCGAGGAATAAATTGTTTTTGTTTTTACCAAATTTTGCAGTTTAAATTTGATTCATAGATTCATACAGCACTTTTATGTCTAATCAGTTCTTAACTTCAAAGAATGATTCGAAAATGAGATAATTGAGTGACTAAATGATTCAAAAATGAATCATTCTTAATTCTAAAAGCCTGAACGATCCTAAATTCAACTTGAATTAGCATTAAAATTCACAATTTGTATTTTATGCTGATTCAGTATCTAATTAATTCACATAAATACGGGCATGATTCGCAAATGAATCATATTGAAATAAAAAATTCTTTTATTTTGAAACTAAGTTTTGCAGCTCTAATTCAACTCATAGTTTGATATAGCAATTCTGTGTCTATTCATTACTTAATATCAATGAATGAGTCGAAAATGAGTTAACCATATGACTAAAGCATTCTTTATTCTACAAGCCTTTCTATTGCTCATCTATTTACTTTCTAGCCAAACTCAAATGGTTCAATAAATATCGAAATGATTCGAAAATGGATTCTCAGCTGAATCAAACTTCATTCCGCAGCTTTAGATATAATAGATATGAAATATCTCTTGCATTTCTATTGCTCTTATTACTTTTTACTCAAATTCAAATAATTCAATACATATCTAACTGATTCGAAAATGGATTCATAACTCCTTTTAATTGCATTGAATCCTTTTAATGATTCAATTCTAATCAAACACTCAATACATTCACAAATGAATCACATTCATATTCCCATTCATTTGAGTACTATTTAGACTCATTTGTTCAACACTTACAGACTGCCTGGAAATAGGCATGCGGTTCGCTGCGCATCTCGTGGCTAATTGCGTAGACCTTGATCTCGTAGCCGGAGCCGGGATGCAGATACTTGATGATCAGATTGGTGCGATTGGTGCTGATGGTGCGCTCCTCCTTGGTGCCATTGCGCTGGTAGTGCACCTCATAGCGATCCTGCTGCGAGGTGACATCGCTGCGCCAGCTGATGTTCAGGCCCTGGCTAATGCTGCGCAGCTCCTGGATGATGGGCGCCGAGGGTCGCGTATCACGCGTCAGGCTGGTGCCATTCGAGCTGATGCCATTGGACAGAGCCTGCACCTTGATGCTGTAGCGTCTGCCCGGCAGCAGCTTATCCAACTTGTACTCCGTCAGCGGTGTCTCCACCTGCTGCTGTGGCGTTGCGATCGCCAGATCCGTAACATTGTACTTCTCGTAGTAACTGAAAAAAAAGAGAACGAGTTTGAGGATCTCTTTCGGAAATTCTCTCTCTCCCTTCCTCTCCACACTCACCTTATGCGATAGCTATCCTGCTTGCCTGTCTCCGCCGGTTCCCAGGACAAGTGCACCGCATTGCTGCGATCATCCAGATAGCCGTGCAGGTTCCTCACCGGCAGTGGACGCAGCGTAATCTCCGCACTTGCTGGCCAGGAGTGAACGTTGTCCGAGATGGTTTTCACCACGACGTCGTAGCTCTTGCCCGGCTCCAGTATCTCGGGATAGTCGAAGTAAACGCTGCTCGCCTCGGTGCGTGGCACAGTGAACACTCGGCGCGTGGTCGATATGGAGATCTCGAAGCTCTCGTATTCACTGTAGGTTCGCGGCGGCTCCCAGCGCACCCGAAACGAGCTGGTGGTCGTGTACTTGGGATCGAAACTGACGTTCAGTGGACGTTCCGGCACAGTGAAATAGCGCGCCGTTGTCGGCACGGACGTCTCGTTCTCGGAGACCGTCTGCACGGATATGTTGTAGGCGCGACCAGGCACGAGTCCTTTGAAGGCCGCCTGCGCCGGTCCAGGCGGTTCGCCCTCCCGCTCCACATACAGCACACTCTCGATGGCATCGTCCGGCGTGATTGAGACCTTGTAGTGAGTGTAAAGACCCGCCGGATATGGCGGCTGCCAGAGCACCAGCAGCGTCGTCTCGTTCCGGAACCAAACGATGAACTTGCCGGGCGTATTGGGTTCTATATGGGAAATGGGGTTTTTTTTTTTTGGGCGGGTGGATTATAAGAATGTTTTACTATACTGGATAGCTAGTGGTTCGGAGTGGACGAGTTGGATAGGTGTGGGTTAGCACTGTTAATATGAAAATTACAGCTAATACAAACAAAAGAATAAAGACAGAGCACGCTGTTGCACAGTGTTAACCCAGGCAGTAGAACCCAATTGCTAACAAAGAGTTTAGAGATTGATGAGTTGAAGAATGAAGGTGTTGTTTATAAGAAGTGTGAAGGGATTAATGTAAAAAGTAGTACTAAGAAACTAACACCAATATAAACATTTTTGTGAATTCATATTAGAAAGGAATTCATATTAGGAAGAAATGGAAGGAATTCTAATTCGAAACAAATTATTAAAAGGAAAAAGCTATTATTAATGAAAGTCCTAAGAGAACTATATTTATATCTAATAAAAAAAAATGTTACAAGTCCAAAAGAAAATGTTTACTGGAAAGTCCATTGATCTAAGTTTTATTAACTCTAAAAAAAAGAGCTATATGAAGTGTTTGTCTATACCGCAAAAGCCCATTAAAATATGAATAACAAAAGCAATTATAATCGTGAAAACTTCCTTAGTTCATCTGAAGCCGGGTTAACACTGTGCAGAGGCGCTCGAATTACTTAAAGAGTATTAAAATAGTCGTATACGCATTTTATTAGCAATAAACACAAACAAGCGACAACAAATTGAGATGTTAAGATGTTAAGACTTAAGGTTACCTTCGAGTAGATCCATTGCACAGGGCTGCATAACATTTAAGAGACAGTAAGCAACACAGAGAGAAAGTGAGTGAAGAGATTGGGTGAGAGAATTTTTTTTTTTTTTTATATTTTTTTTCTTTCTGCTGTTAATTGCAGCCACAACCAATTGGGAGAAATGTTAGGCCAAAGAAAGTTCTTTTCACACCATCATTAGCTTGGTTAGGATTAGAAGAGTTACGGAAAATAGGCCCGACACCAATTTGAATTAACGCGCTTTGGTTTAGTAATTGCAGCGATTGTTCGGACTGCGGGTGCCATTGATCCGGGACTTACTTGTGGTGAAATTGCGACTGGTGTAGGCGACCGATTCCTTGCCCTGGTATACGGTATATGCCTGCACCTGGTAGGTGCCGCCCGGCGTTAGCTCCTTGGCGGACAGCTGCAGCGTATCGTTGCCGGCGAGCAAATAGCTGCGATTGTATTCGCTATGCGGCGGTTCCGTAAGACCCAAAACTTTGATCTTGAAACCGGAATATTTGCCCGTGCTCGGAGGTTTCCAGGTGATGAAGGCGCTTTTGCTAGAGCGCAGCTGTACGCTGAGATTGTCCGGCGGATCGGGTGCTAAAAGAGAGTGTGTGAGAGAGAGAGAGGGAGGGAGGAAGAGGGAGAGGGTGAGGTGAGGAGCAGTTTAATAAGGTTTAATCTCAGCCTAAAGAAACACCTTACCTGTCGTTATATTCACCGTCCAGGTGAGTAGCTCGCGATGCGTGGAATTTGTGTAGTACAACCAAAAATTGTACTCGCTGCCGGGCAGCACCCGGGATAGTTTGATATCCTGTCCGATCTCGCTAGCCGGTATTGTCGTATTCGGTTCCGGATAACCGAAAGGCGGGCTGTAGTCGATGCGGTAAAAGGCATTGTCATTGCTGCTCGCATTTGGCACGCTGATGACTAAATCGGCGCCATCAGCAACCTACAAAAGAGAAAGAGAGAGAGAGAGAGAGTTGGTGAGTGAGTGAGTGAGAGAGGGGGGATTTCAGTTGTTGGAAGCCAGTTCCGTTTGATTCCGTTTCATGGAGGAGCTGTCTGTGTGGCCCGGTCAAAACTGACCTATATTTTGAAACATTTAATCTTGCGCCGTTGCACGCTGCTGTTTCCCAACCCATTAATCATAGCGATAAGCTGCACACTGAAAGAGGGAGAAGGAGAGAGAGAGAGAGGGGGAGAGGAACAGACGATAAGAGTCATAGAGTGAGAGACATTTGCACCGTGGCCCAAAACACACACAAACTGAAAGTTGAGTCACAATGTCAGGGCTAGAGTGCTGCGCTCATTTGTATCTCTCTCACTCTCTTTCTCTCTCACTCACTCCCTATTAGCTTGCACATCGTGCGCTCGATAGGCTTTAACATTAATCTATATATGCGATTATGATAATGACTCTGAAACTGTCAAATGACTCAACTCAACTGTGTCAAATGCAGTCGCGTGTTGCATAAGTAATACGCTACGTCTCAATTTATAGAGCCTAGGGGGCTATATCTAGCTAGCAATATTCGATTAACTTATTTAGTTTACAAAGATTTTGGGAAGACGATATCAAAAGGAAATTAATAAACATGAGCTTAAATGCGAGTTTAATGGATTAAGTCAACTTCTGTGACTTATCAGATTAAGATACATATATATATATATATATATATATATATATATAACTCAGCTGATTTATTTTCCTATCAATCAATACACCCTGCAATCACCTTCAATGGAAACAACTGCAAATCGCATTATATTTCTTCTTCTATTCTATTTTATCATCCAAGCGGGGGCTGCTGCCAGAAGCAGAACCAGTTGAAATACGTGTTCGGAAGCTAAAGAAAAACAAATTGCAATAATACGCAGTTCGTACCATATCTAGATTCAAAACGATAATGAAGCGAATAATGATTAGCAAATCTCTGCAGGCCTGACTCGATAATTTAGTGGCATATTAAACAACAGCGGATAATACGCGGATCCATCGATGACGCCTATCACGAATTCCAAAAGAAATATCGAAAAAAAAAAACAAAAAAAACTACAACAACAACAACAAGTCTTGAGCACGTGACATATGGAAGCGAAGTGAAATTGAAGTTCAGCTACGACTGGTTCGAGTCCGGGATTTTGATGAATGTGAATGAAATAATTTCCCAAGCTGTGGGTGCACCGAAGCGGAAAATCACAATGATTTTTCCAATAGATTTGAATATGAATATGAATATAAATAGGGATCCGATTCGAATTATATTTCTCCATGTGACATGCAAACAATGGAACAATACGGAAGTGCATTTAGCAAAATTTCCGATTTTATTGTCTATTTTTTTTTTTTCGTTTTTTTCATTTTGTTTTTGTTATTATTATTTTTTGATTGGAGGCCTCAATCTGGCATTGCGCCATTAAAGCCCGCCTACACATTTGATGAATAATTTGTTAGCTCACAATTTGCAATTTGCAATTTACAATTTGAAAGCAGACGCGTTCTAAGTGGAGTATATAGCACTGTAATTGAGTGTGAGTAAGCAATTGAAGAGATTGTAAAAGCAGCTGTTAGATGATATAACGTTACAGGAAGTGGCATAGAGAAGACTTGAGATCAGTAAAAGGTAATGTAGACCAATGCCTAATGCATAGAAAGAGTTAGATAGAGAGAGAGAGAGAGAGAGGGGGGAGTAAATGAATGCACCAACAAAATAAGCAACACAGCTGCAGCCAGCAAAACATTTGCGAATGCTGAACCTAAAGCAAATTTCAAAACAAGAAAAGAATTCTTAAGGGAGAGTGAAGTAATGAGAAGAGAGAAAATATATATAAAAGCTTATTGAATGAAAGTTGAAAGAGAAGAGAGAATTTAGATTTGAGACTGTATAACATGCAGAGAAGAGGAGTAGAAGGTAAAAAAGGAGAAAGAGAGAGATAGAAAGATAGATAGATAGATAGATAGATAGAGAGAGAGAGAGAGAGAGAAAGTAAAATATATATATATAGAGAGAGAGAGGGATAAATAGATAGAGAGGGAGAGAGAGAGAGAGAGAGAGAGAAAGTAAAAGATAGAGAGAGAGAAAGAGAGAGAGAGAGAGAGAGAGAGAGAAAGTAAAAGATAGAGAGAGAAACAGATGAGGGATAGAAAGAAAATGGGAGAGATTGAGAGAGAAAATGAAAGAGATAGAGAATGAAAATAAGACGAATAAAGAGAAAGCAGAAGAAAATAAAAGAATGAAAACACAAAGAGAGAAAGCGAGAAAAACAGATGAGAGATAGAAAGTAAATTAGAGAGATGGAGAGAAAGAAAAGGCAAAATGAGACAACAAGGGATAGAAATATAGTAAAGAAAAGGGAAAATGAGACAAAAAGAGAAAGAAATATAGAGAAGAAAAAGAGAAAGAGAGAGAAAGAAACTCCTATAAAGAAGAATTCCATATAGACATAAGCCATAAGACATCTCCTTCGAGTACCTGCCGCAATTGGATTAGCTCATATGACATATAACAGTGTAAACATGGATTAGGTCACATTAATTTGTATTCATTAAATATTGAATAATCCCTAAATAAATTTGTTTAATACCAGCAATCCAACAACAATTATGTTTAGCCTGCGCAAGCGAAATGTGAGCTCGAACTTGAAGTTTGTTTGGTTGTTTGGACGCAGTAAACGGCAAATCAGTTTTAATGATACATTGTGATATTTACGCACTATTTATATGCCTGGACTTTAGGTGCTAATCAACGGAGATCGAATAACATATTCTAAATGTGGACAAATTGTTGATTGTTTATTATTATAATTATTTATTCGCGCGGCCATGCGAAAAGCGTTTCAAGATTAACTGAAGTTAGTTGTATGTGAGTGTGGATGGATTATATATATGAATGTGTATATAAGTATAAATATATTTTATATATATATATATTTTTTTTTTATATTTTTATATCTTTCTATCTACATGCAAAAAGGAAAGTAAACTTAAATCATATTTCTCTTGGAGCTTACGGCAAAGACATTTGCTGGCATTTGACATATGCGTTTGAAGTGTTTAGTTATTGACTGTTATAACTAGGTGTGTGTGTGTGTGTGTGTGTGTGTGTGTGTGTGTGTGTGTGTGGGCGTCTATTTGGGGCTATTTATAAAGCACTTGCAGTTGACATTGCCCACTTATCTGATCTGTTGTTGTTTTGCCTTTCACTTTTCGCTTATGATATTTTTGTATATATATGTTTTGTTTTTTGTACTTTTTTGGGCGCCTCTGGGAAAGTTGCGCGAGTGCGCATAGCAGTCAGCTTGTGTCCGTCGCTCGACTGACAGCTGACGACTGGCGACTGCTTTGGCACTTGGCACTCGATTCGCATTAATGAAGCGTCGACCTTGTCCGCTCATTACAAATGCAATGCAATTGTCGCCCATCGGCGGCAATTGCAGCTGCAATTAGTTTGTTTTGTTTTTTTTTGCATAACTGAAACCTCAAGACGAGGTCGTGAACCAATCAAATGAACCGAACACACGCACACACACACACACACACACACACACAGAGAGAGAGTCACCAGCCCAATGAGTGACCCCTGCTGTCTGTGAAAAGAATCCAATGTCAGGCGTCATCTGATGCTCATGATGAGAGAGAGAGCGGGAGAGAGAGAGGGAGAGAGAGAGAGGGGCGAGAGAGGGAGGCTACTGGCAGATATGCTCGACTTCAAATAATTCCATGACGCGCCAATTTCCTGACCATGCGGCGCTACTTAAATAATTTGTAATAATTACAAAACTAAACAAAACCTTTTTTTGTTCATACTTTGTGTTTTTTTTTTTTTCGTTTTTCTTTTTTAACACCAACACAAAAAGCACTCACATAACAAATAATAAATAAAAGAGAAGCACAACAACAAAAAAAGACAACTAAACGCAGCGCAAATAAAAACCACAAACGTAAATTTTTTGCGTTGAGCTGGCAAAAAAAAAATAAATAAATAAAAATAAAAAATGCCGAAAATCAACGTAAAATAAAATAAAATCAAAGAAATTTGTTTGGAATTTGCAAAGCAACGCAATTTAAATACTCTAACATAAACCTAAACATAATTGAGTTATATCTAAATGTTATCTAAATGTTAGAACACACACAAAAAAGAATAGACAAGATTTCATATACTCGGTTCGAGTCTCAAATCTTAAACGTGCTACGCTTAGTTCTAATTGACTTAAAGTTTGAGCTGAAAACGATTCTTATGGAATCGTTCGACATATTGTGACAATAAGCATGAACATTAATTATAATAAGGCAAATTAGTATGCTTCTTAGTTATTGAAGCTAATCGAAATAAAGTTGTTATGTGTCGCCATTTTCAGGTGGAAAACCCAATTAGAGTTGATAAAATCAAGTTTTTAAAATCAATTTTATAAGATATTTCTTGATTATTTATGTTTTCATAAGATATTTCTAATTCAAGGAGCTCGGCTTCAATTTAATTACTTTAATTCAAGCCCTACTTCTAACAACTGTTAGAACAAGGCATACATATTATGCGAAACGTTTCTATTGCTTTATAAACATGGATCTACATACAATATATCATCAGGTCTTATGCAAGTTGTATAACATCGTTTGCAGATTAGAAGTATCTCAGCTCTACCAATAGATAGCTTTAACTGAAAATGTCCATGTGATATAGTATATATATATAGATATAGATATAGTATAGATTCAGTCAAGATTTTTTATTGTAAAGTAAAAACTATTTAAACTGGAATTCATTGTGAAACAAACGGCATATACATCATCTGAGCTTATGCAAGTTCTATAACATCGTTTGCAGATTAGAAGTATCTCAGCTCTACCAATAGATAGCTTTAACTGAAAATGTCCATGTGATATAGTATATATATATAGATATAGATATAGTATAGTTTCAGTCAAGATTTCTTATTGTAAAGTAAAAACTATTTAAACTGGAATTCATTGTGAAACAAACGACATATACATCATCTGAGCTTATGCAAGTTCTATAACATCGTTTGCAGATTTGAAGTATCTCAGCTCTACCAATAGATAGTTTTAACTAATAATGCCCATAGAAGTCATATGATATAGTAACTGGAGAGATTTAGTCAAGATTTTTTATTGTAAAGTAAAAACTATTTACACTGGAATTCATTCTGGGACAAACGATTCCCTAGAGATATCTCCATATGGAGAGCTATATAGATGATTTGGAAATAAACACTATTTGAATAATATATTATTTATATGTAAAGAGCAGAGCAAGCTTAGACAATATAACTAACAAAAATAATTGGTTCTATTACATAATATACATAATACTAATTAAATATTTGCTTGTTATATAGTAATCCGATCTGGCTTATACCTAAACGACAAGTCGAAAGTCTAAGCTGATTTTCATTGAGTTTTGGATTTGGATTTTGCCAAAGCATATTGATCAGACTTATATATGCACATATCTCTATCTATCTATATATCTATATCTGGCTATATTTTCAGCTCGATGTGACGCAATCTAAATACTCTCTTTGTGGAGGGTATAGACCGACGCTTGCATTAGTTGTGGGCAACACAGCGGGCAGGTGCGCGCCATGTGGGTCGGCGCAGACGCAGGGGTGCAGGAGGGGAGCTGTGGGGCCGGTCGTTCGTGCTGTGCGTGTGCATGTATTGCTGTATGTGTGTGTGTGTGTGTGTGTGTGTGTGTGTGTGATTTATAAAGCGTTGTTGGTTTTTGCTAAATATTTATATGGCAGCCGCCGAAACCAGTTAGGCGAGCATCAAGTTTTATTTATTTCGTTTTGTATTTAATTTCTTCTTCTTATTTTTCTTCTTAAACATCATCAGCTACTTCTGCTTCTTCTTCCTCTTCTTCTGCGCCGTCTTCTACTCTTATTAAATCACTTTTTTTGTGGTAGATTTTTCAATAAACAAATCGAATTTCGAGTAAATAAAATTTGCAATTTACAAAAAAAAAAGTAGAAAAAATCCCAACTAGATATGCTCTATGTACTTGGCTCTAGTGCTCCCCTCCCTCCATCACTTTAAAGACCAACAAATTGTTTAACGTTTAGTTTTCTTTTTGACTTGGCCCAGTTATTTTTGCGCATATATACCCTGTATTCGGTGTAGTGATGGCTGTTGGGCATGCATGCAGTTTGAGTCAATGAATATGAATATGAATTGGATATAGTTTAATGATTTTAAATCTTCTTTTCATTCACATCACCTTGAAGGAATTGTTTATTGTGTGCTGTTTACTCATAGATCAATATAGATATAGATTTATATATAATTCGTATATGAAACTTTGCTTAAACTGCTTGGAATCTTGAATGAAATCAGAGTTATTATTAACTGATTTTAGCCTAACTGATTTTAAATTTTATGTATATACTAAGAATAATTTTCTTTTATCTTTTCAGCTTCTAACAGGTATGTACACTATTCTTTTCTATAAGAACGAAAACTTCAAATCAAAATCTTTGTTCGATTTTAGTGCTGTTTACAGGGCAGCAACTAGTCTATCAGTCTATTGTTAACTTTTTTTTTTTTGAGCTGCTGTAAAAGGCCGTCGCAATTAACATTAATTAATGCAGAGGTTTTTGCTGCAGCTAGTGCAAAATCGCTTTATAGCCAATCATTAGCCAAAGCGTACTGCATATATATAATATTATATATATATATATATATATACATATATATGAATGTTTATGTTCATATCTTTGATCAATCAGTCGATTGGCGCGCCACACTTACAGCAATTATATAACAGAGCTTTAGCCACAATTGCCCAATTAGCCGACTCTGTTGGCCATTTATGTAGGCCCAAATTACAGATAATGAGGCATAACCTTATACAGTGTACCACTTAAGTCACCGTACCCCCTGTTCGTTTTCACAAAACACGCTGTAACTTCGTCAAATTTTTATATAAAAAAAAAGATTTGATGGTAGTTGATAAAGTGATCTATTAACTACACAATAGCATTTTAATAATAGTAAAATATGATTTTAGTCTAATATTATAACTAAAAAACTAAAAATATTCACATTTTCGACTCCACAAAAGTCACCGTACTCTTGCTTGCTCTGCGCTGTCTGGCGCCAATGTTCTTTTTAGACCTAACGGGGATTTTCAAAACATGTATGCAATGTCTTCAAAATTAATACTACTTTGTGTGAACTCTTCGTGTTGGACAAAATTGGCAAATTTCGTCATAAAAATGACCAGTAAAGGGATAACTGTAGAATAAGGTGGGCGGATCTTGCAGCTCCACACAAAGGAGCAAACGTCGTATGCAGAGATGGCTAAACTAATGTCTAGAGCCAAGCCAACCATCCAAACAGTAATTGGCCGTTTTAAATACGAGGGACGTATCAAAAATAATACCAGATCTGGCCAACCACCTTCACTTTCCATTCGCGACAAGCGCCAAATAAGGCATTTGGTGGACAAGGATCCATTTTCCAGCGCAGTAAAGATTGCATCAGAGATGAGTTATATTTCTCAAAAGGATATACACCCGGAAACCGTTCGTAAAGCCATAAAATCATACAACTTTAGGTCTTATACTCCTCGCAAAAAACCATACGTACATTTAACAAATAGGAAAAAGCGTATGGAGTTTGCTAAGGCGAATGTAGAAAAATCGGTTGACTTTTGGCGAGTCAGATGAGTCAAAGTTCAACATTTTTGGCTCGGACGGGCGCGTACGCGTGTGGAGAAGACCTGGAGATGCCCTTAATCCAAAAAATACAAAAAAGACCATAAAGCACGGCGGCGGTGGTCTTATGGTTTGGGGTTGTATAGCTGCATCTGGCGTTGGAAGCTTGGAGTTTATTGACGGAGTGATGAACCAACATACCTACATTGACATCCTCAAAAGAAAATGGATCCTTGTCCACCAAATGCCTTATTTGGCGCTTGTCGCGAATGGAAAGTGAAGGTGGTTGGCCAGATCTGGTATTATTTTTGATACGTCCCTCGTATTTAAAACGGCCAATTACTGTTTGGATGGTTGGCTTGGCTCTAGACATTAGTTTAGCCATCTCTGCATACGACGTTTGCTCCTTTGTGTGGAGCTGCAAGATCCGCCCACCTTATTCTACAGTTATCCCTTTACTGGTCATTTTTATGACGAAATTTGCCAATTTTGTCCAACACGAAGAGTTCACACAAAGTAGTATTAATTTTGAAGACATTGCATACATGTTTTGAAAATCCCCGTTAGGTCTAAAAAGAACATTGGCGCCAGACAGCGCAGAGCAAGCAAGAGTACGGTGACTTTTGTGGAGTCGAAAATGTGAATATTTTTAGTTTTTTAGTTATAATATTAGACTAAAATCATATTTTACTATTATTAAAATGCTATTGTGTAGTTAATAGATCACTTTATCAACCACCATCAAAACTTTTTTTTTATATAAAAATTTGACGAAGTTACAGCGTGTTTTGTGAAAACGAACAGGGGGTACGGTGACTTAAGTGGTACAGTGTATATATTTAGTTCATATCGTAAAAGCGTGCCGATTGGGAGCAATAGGTGAGACAACATTAAGAGCAACAGAAACAGAGAAAAACAACCGAATGTGTGTTTCCTATGGAGAAATGGGATTTATAAGTCTTGTACAACGGATCATTTGAAAGCTGAACTGTACTGAAATCGATCAAATTTTATCGTATTCTGAACTCTAGACTTCAAACTCGTTATGTTTCAATAGAAAACTATCCAATCAGTGATTGCATTTTCCTATATCTATATATAAACTAAATATATCACTATATAAACTATCGCTTATGTGAGGTACATTTATTATATTCTCGATAATTTATCGATATCGATTAATTATTTATTTAAGTAATCACAGAAAACTGAATATACAAAATATAGACTTCATTCAAATTTAGTTCAGTGAAAGCACAATATGATCGATAATCTTAATCATGTTATGTTATCGTTATGTTATCGATAATATTTGATAATTGACATCAAATATCTCGAGACTATATTATTTGACTATAAATGATAGAGGCACCGCTATAACTATCGTTTACGTCAACTTTGCCATCTCTAGCGCTGGGCCAATGCCAGCGCTGTGCGAAACTCTGCCCGGAAATGGTTACGATAAGTGTGAAAGTTATTTCAGTGGCAAAATAATAAAATAAATAAATATGAAAAAAGGAGATGAAGATGACGATGACGACGACGAGTCGAGAGTCTGGAGCAAAAAAGTTTGCATATTTTGGCTTTTTGTGACGCACTCAACAGTTCTGGGAGGAAGCCGAACGAGAAGAAAACACAACAAATGAGGGCCAAGAAATAGAAAAGAGGGAACACCCCGATTCCTTAGCGAACATGACTTTACACAGCACTCGCTGCCTGACAGCGACAGCACAAATAATTTGCCGCTAAATGGTGGGCTATTTTTAAAAAGGCACTTCATCAAGTGCCGCCGGATGGTTGCATGCCACACACACACACACGCACACGCACACATGTGCATCTACTCCAGTCTAGGAAGAAAAAATGTATCTCTGTGTGTGTGTGTGTGGAAGTTGGAAGTTCGGCATATCCACGCCACAGACAACAGAGACTTTAGACTGCAGACTCGACACACAAATGACAATCCACTGAGAAGGCATACACTGTGCGAAATGTTAGGGTTTAAAAGAATGTAATCGAAATTTAAATAGAAAATAAATTTAAAATATTTATATTATATATATTATTTTTAATTTTATATATTTTATTATTATTACATTATTTTAGATATATTATATTTGTCTTTATGATATATCTCAAATAATAAGTATGTATTTATAGTTAGAAACCACTCAAAATGATCGAAAGCAAATGCTATGCCTGTCTGCTATGAAGTGTTTTGACAGTATCAGAAGGAAGCCAGGAAGGGTAACTCTAAGCAAGGCATGCCTCAAATTTATAACTTAAGGAAAGCGCAATATGCTGGGTATCTGCTAGTTCGTCACTCTTAGTTTTGTGAGCTTCAAGTCAGGCAAGCCAAACAATGATGATTTTATGATAGCACAGGGTATTTTCTAGTCACCCATGCTTAGTTATCTGAAAATATCAAGGTATTTCCCAGTCAGGCATGCCCAATTTTGAATATTTTATACAAACGCATTATCCAGGGTATTGTCTAGTCTCCCACAATAGCTCTTGAGAATTGAAATTTTCCAAATAAATCGAATTATAAAGAGTTGATTCAATTATCTTCCCCTTTTTTGCAGTGTACGCCTAAACGTTTTTCGTACAGATAAGGCTACAAACAGAAGAAGAAGAAGAAGGAAGCGGCAACAGCTGCCCGGCAACATAAACTGAATGATTTAACACGCGACTTTAACAATCGTTGTCAACCCATTTTTGGGGGCATTTTTTTTTCTCTCGTTGCCGAAGTTGCCACCCGACAGAATCGAGTGGCCAGCCCCCACCCCGCCCCTCCTTTGAGGATGTACAGCTACGTCGTGCATAACAATTAGCCCTACTCTAATCATGCCTATGCCGCAGCTCCTCCCTCTCTCTGCTGCTGCTGCTACTGCTGCTGCTGCTGCATTCCAATAAACAAAAAGTGAGCCGCAAGTTTCGACAAAATGCAGACCACACCCTATAAAAAAAAAGAAGCCACAAGTGAAGGCAGCGGGCGGCGGTTTAATCAATTAAAATTAGATCAGACGTTCGCTGAGCAAGTGCAGCGCAAGAAATCCGAAACAAGTTCATAACGATGCAGGCCAACATAAAACAAGGCATAACAATAACAATTCCAAGTTAAACAACAATTACAACAATCCAAATTTATGGGCAATATAGATTTTTATGGTCAGCTGTGCAGATACCCTGTACATGCAGGCAACACTTTGTTCAGTTTCTAATTTCTACAATTTGCTGCAGTTTTTATGTCAAAATTTAGTTTGACTATTGCCTGTGCAGATACCCTGTAAGTTGTGTAAACTCTATATAAGCAGATATTAATTTGAAAAAGAAAAGAACTTTGAATTTATTTGATACCCTGATACCCTGTAAGTATCTAAAAAGATTATATATTATTATTATATAGTCAAACTAATATCTGATGTTTTTTGTAGTTGTCTCTATTGTCGCTCTATTATAATCTAACTTGTTTCGCTATGTAACCTCTTACCACTTAATCAGTTCTCAATAGAACTAACAAGCTCCTTAACTATTAGTTAACATTTTTACAATAGCATTTGCCACGCATCTATCTAACTCATCTATATTCCCAAACTATCTATTATTATCCAACTGCTAGTAGCTTCAAACCATTGTCAAAAAGATCTCTTTTCTAAAATATTGGATAATACCTTTATTATTGAATTGTTCGTTTGGGGGTCGGAATCGAGACCCCATCGAAGGGTAAGGCGTTAAATGCTGAGCTTGCACTTTGCTTTTTATGAGCAAACGCAAATTGAATGAACTTTCATTTGATTAATTGAAATGGCGGCGCGTGGCGTTTGATCAGTGATTAAAGACATACATGTAATGACAAATGGCGTTGCCAGATGGCTTAAGAAACAGACAGCATATCATCACACACACACACACACACACACAAGTAAATAGACAAACTTTGGTGCTCTGATGTCATCGGACTTTTTCGGTTAACGATTAGTAATGCGTGCGATCGAGTACGTAAATAATCGCGAGTAGTAAGCATTGATCATCGCTGTAAGTGAATGGCTGAATGAGTGTGGGTACTTCTCAATAGTTGGAGAATGATAAGTTAATGATTGAAGAGTGCCGATAAGAAAGCAATAAGCGGTTGAAGTAGGGGAAGAAAGTAATACGAAAGGAGCATTGGCTATATATTAATAATTGATGTATGATGAGCAATGAGATATAATAATGAAATGAGCATTGGCTATAGATTAATAATTGATGAATGATGAGCAATGAGATATTAATAATGAATTATGGAAAATGAAAAACAAGTTTATTAAGTTTTAAGTAATGAATATTGAGTAATGAATAATGTTGAGCCTAGCATATTGATTATTATTATAGGCTGTGAGTAATGACTAATGAGCAATGAGTAATGCATAATGTTAATAATGAGATTTTAATATTGATCATTAGATATTAGGTATATTTTAATGAATAATGAATATTGACTAATGAGCAATGAGTAATGAATAATGTTAATGAGTTTTTTACATTGATCATTAGATATTGGGTGGGTAATATGGTAAATTGAATAATTTATATCATTAAAAATGTAACGTAGAGTCGAGTAGAGTCTAGAATAATGAATAGCTATTAATGAATACCAGCAATTAGCAATGAGTAATGATTAATGAGCAATGAGTAATGAGTAATGCGTAATAAGTAGTAAGTATTGAGCTACACATAATAAATATTTAGATTTGATTGCTCATTTGTAAGTTGTCAGCAAATGATTACCAAGTAGTTAGTTTGTAATGAATGATGAGTGAGCGGTATCAGGTATCGAGTGACGAGTATCGTGTATCGAGTGCGTTAAGCTGTAAAGTTTCACTGGATTCATACGCCAGCACGTAACGATGCGACGCATCTGATATTGTGATTAAGTCAAGGCAAGGTTTCGCTCAAATCTTGTTGTTGTTGTTATCGTTGTGATTCTTCTTCTTTTATTATTGTTATTCTTATTATTATCGTCGTTATTATTATTATAGTATGTTGTTGTTTTGGCACGTGAGCCAAGACACAAAACAAACAAGAGTCAGCGGCCGCATTCCGAGTGACTTTAATTGCAAGCTGCAAAAACAACATTGAGGCAAACTTTATTTATGTCTCTGGAGGAGAGATAGAAAGAGAGATGGGGAGGCGGGGGAGGGGGAGTGAGAGAGCTGGCAGAGATTTAACTGAGAACAGGACAGCTTTTAGTTATCGCTGCGACAGCCCCACACACATCGATCGTGAGGAACCACCCAACCTTGAGCGATTTTTTAGATTTACGCATATCTGGTTTCTGTTTCTGTGTCTGTTTCATTCGCATTTCGAGTTCTGATATACGCTAAGAACCGGGCATTTTAGCTACATGGAATATATGAATATGTACATATATAATATACTCGTATATGCTTAAAGTTTTTTAGTTAAGTTATAGACGAGTTTTTGGAACTTAATAGAAATAGTTCTCGAGTAAAACCTGAACACAATTGGTTACCTATATAGAATAGTAGAGTATATATAATAATAGAGTATAGTATAGTATATGAAATATATATTATTTTATAAGCTGCATATAGTGTATATATATACACAGATACACATATAACATATATCAAAACATATATCTTTTGTAAGAAGTATTTCTTAAAAATTCTTAAAATTAACAATCCTTCAACGCATCATAGAGCATTCCCACTCCGATCTTACATCATTAGCTCTTCCACCTGGTTTCTTCTTTGCATTTATATATATATGCACAGATATATAAATATATATATATATATATATATAAGTATATATAAACATGTCGCATTGAGCTGTACGAAATAACAAACGAGTTTTGTAAAAAAGTAAATGCAAAAACGAAAACAAAAACAGTAAAAAATGAAACAGAAAAAGAAGACTCTCCGTGATAAGTTTGGAAGAGAAAGGTTTATCGTGCATTAGCTAGGAAACAAATCGAAACATGAATATGAATATGCAATATGACCAAAATCTGCATATACATATAGTGTTTGTCTGTATACATATATCAAAATCGAACTGGTTGCCGACATTTTATGGCACAAAAAAAATACCAAACAAGAACGAGTTCTGCGACGTACTATAATTAATTACTGGCATTACGGACTTACGGAATCCCGGGTTAAACCCCCCACTTACAGCAACAATAAAACCAGCTGTGATTAAAAAGTTTATGACACCGCAACAACAGCAGCAGCAGCAAAAAGAACACAAATAATGAAATTTGAGTTAAGCGCGGTGCCTAGACGCGGGCTTTAGGGGTAAGGCGTTAATTATTGTAATTTCGAATTGTGGGTGGGAGCCATAAAGAGAGAGAGAGAGAGGGGGGAGGGGGCGGGAGAGAGGAGGGGCTGAAGAGAGTGACTGTCAAAGATTGATTGAGTTATAGAAATAACCCCCAATTAAAATGCATCAGCTGCAGTAAATAACATCAATCGATTTTTTATGAGGCCCACTGACAGAGGAGCAGCAGAGGGTGGGGAATGGAGAGCGGGCCAAGGGGTGGCAGGCAACGAACGGTACATACATACATGTACATGTATGTGTGCGTGTGTAGCGGAGGAAGCGCTGCACTTTTGTTTACATAAACAATGCTAATGGGCAATTCGAAGCTGGCAGCTGGAAACTGGAAAATGTCTTAAACTAACAGTTGCTGTGGATGGGGGTGATGTCTGATTACCTGGAAAAACCCCATTGGCCCCCAGTTGCCGGGCAGATGCCACCGGCAACTAGCATTTTCAAATTGTGGTTCGTGCTAAATAGACGACTTAATTTCTATGCATTTAGTCATCAGTCAAAGCTCTGCGTGTCCCCATCGAACTATATATTTATATACAGCTAATCGTATGTCTCGTAACGCCCCCCCCCCACGCCTCTGATATTTGCCTCTAATTACAGTCAAGTTTAGTCAATGGAGCGAATTATTTCACGCATTCCATGAGATTTTGTTGTTGCTTTCCCCTCTGCATTTCAGTAACGCGACCAAGATCATTTTTAGCGAAGCGATAAGGCGTGACGAACGTGATACAAAGAGGGAACAATGGATACCCTGTAAGAACATTGAACAGTGCAACTGATGATCGAATCATACGTAGCTCTATATACTTTCTATTCGAATATATCTTCAATTACAATAGAGCAAGGGCATCTTAGTGTCGATCGTATTATCAATTTCTAATTATAGGTCATACTATATAACCTCTATAAAGTTAGATTTGATATAATAGTGCTTGTTTTATATATACATATATATATATATATATATATATATATATATATGTATGTAAATAGTCAGGCTTATCAATTGATGGAAATTTACTATTCATTCAATAAAATTGTTTAAAAAATATATTATATTTTTTTCAATGGATTTCTGATAGTATATAATTTTATTAAATAAATATGTATATTTTTTGTGTTTTTGATTATTTAAAATAAATATTTTTTTATTTACAAAAAATACTTTTTTATTTCTTGAAATTTTTGTATTATTTTTGAAAATAGACTTTTTTTTATTATATATTTATTATTATTTCTTTTTTTTTTATTGAATATATATATATATTTTTTTAAATTATTTTTATTTTATTTTTTTAACGAATATATATTTTTTTTATTATTTTTATTTTTGACGTTTACTAAGAGAAACCAATAAATAAATGCATAATAAATGCTCTTTTCAAACCACCTCATTCACACATATATTATAGGGTATCAAATGCCGCTTACCTGTGCCCAGAATATTGTTAAAATTCCAAAAACAAGCAGCATTATTTGCGTTTTCTGTTGTTGTTGCGGCTGCTGCTGCTTCTTCTTCATTGCGAGTACAGTGGTAACCCGAAATCGCTGACAATTGCGGCCGTGTTGCTTCTTGTTGATTTCTTTTGCTTCTAATTCGTTGTTGTTATAACATTATTATTCGTCTGTCTGTGTGTACGCATGTGTGTGTGTGTGTATGTGTGTGTGTGTGTGTGTAAATATTGCTCTCCCGATTGGTCGTCAATTAATATTGCACTTGTTTACGGCGACTCAACGACGTCGACGTCTGCATAGGCGTCGGCAGCGTTTGTTTTTATTGCTTTCTGCAGAAAAAAAAAAAATAAAATAAAAGATGCAACGCCGCGCGCTTGTTACAAAATTGTTTTTGCTGCTGCTGCGGCTGAGACAGCGGCGGAGGCTGATGCAGTCACCGTTGTTGTCATTCGCTTTGATTACAATTTTCGCTGTCGCTGCCGCTGCCGCTGCCGCTGCTGAGAGAATGACGCGACAGCCGCAATTCATGGAATGCGCCCATGCCAAATGCTTTTTATGGGCAAACAAAATTATAACGGCACTGTCACACTGCCTACTGCTGCTGCTGCTGCTGCTGCTGCTGCGCTCTCAAAAGAAACAAAAGAGAGCGGGCCGAGCGGGCAAGAGAGCGAGAGATAGGAAGAGCAGCAGCAGCAACAAGCGAAAGCGTCGCAACGTCACGGCTGCAGGTAGAAAGCAAACGAATGAAACGGAAAACTAAAGAAGTGACAGAGACGCTGCCTGCAGCGTACGGTTGTGTGTGTGTGTGTGTGCGTGTGCATGTGTGTGGTGCAATCAGGGATGCCAAGTCAAAATTTGAGAATTACGTAGTCAGGCTTCAAAATACGTAGCACAATTTTGCTGAAATACGTAGATCTATGTACTTTTTTTAAGCTTAAAAACAATAAAAAAAAATTAATAAACCATTACATTTGTAAATTAACAGTATTGTACTTTGCTGCTAACCCAATATAAATCATATCATCTTTTGCATTTATTCATATTATATTGATAAGACGGACGTGAAAAGACGGAGGGTTGGCAACCCTGCATCTCACTCTCACTGCAACAATTATCCTCTTTCCTTTTGCTCTCTCACCACGAATCAGCGAAGCCAAGAAATGAGAGGCGTGCGAAAACAAAAACACAAACTCACAGGAACAACAACAACAACTATTCAACAACTGCATGCATACATGTATGTGTATGTATGTATGTATGTATGTATTTATGTACGTATGTATAAGCTATTATGACAACATTTGAAATTGAATAGTAAACTGCAGACAATAAAGAGCCGCCAGTGCATCACGAGTGAGTTGTTGTTGTTCCTGTTAGTTTGTGTTTTTGTTGTTGCAAGTCCTTCATTTCTATTCGCTTATTCTTGCTCAGAGGCAAAGGGAAAATATAGCTGAGTCTATCGACTTTGAGTCTTATGTATTTCCGAAACGCTCATTTCGTCTTCAGCCTCTCTTTATACACTCAAAGCAATATCGGCAACTGTGCTCGGTAACAGCTATCTCTCTCTTGTGCACACACCAAACGAGAATTAGGGGAAAAAAAAAACAAGAATCAGAAACGCACAACTAAGCTCTCAGCGCAAACTCACTCAGACTTTCATAGCAGCTCTATGTACATATATACACACTCAGCAATTATAACGAAATTGATGAGAATAAGAAAACTGTAAATGAAGAGAATAGGAGAAGCACTGTTAAAAGACCCAAAGCCTATCACCACGATTGAGGGACTAGGAGGTTATGCAAATACCCCTGTTATCTTAACAGTGAAACGTCACAGACATGTCAAATGTTGGCGCGCGTTTAAATTTTGTATGAAAATCCAGCAATTTTGACACTGTTATCTGTCTTGCAGCCAGAAGCAAAAATAAAACTAGCAACGCTTCTAATTACAAGTTCTATATAGATTCAAGAATCGGACAATATAAGGGTTTTACTACGTTTCATTCATGAATACCGTTTTTAAGCTGTTATTGCTCACAGACTCATATGGGAGGGTCATTTATGAGTCTTATTTCGATCACCTAGGAGAATCATACTTTGATCATTTATGAGTCTTCTTTCAAATCATACTTTGATCATTTATGAGTCTTCTTTCAAATCATACTTTGATCATTTATGAGTCTTCTTTCAAATCATACTTTGATCATATGGGAGGGTCATTTATGAGTCTTATTTCGATCACCTAGGAGAATCATACTTTGATCATTTATGAGTCTTCTTTCAAATCATACTTTGATCATTTATGAGTCTTCTTTCAAATCATACTTTGATCATTTTTGAGTCTTCTTTCAAATCATACTTTGATCATTTATGAGTCTTATTTCGATCACCTATGAGAATCATACTTTGATCATTTTTGAGTCTTCTTTCAAATCATACTTTGATCATTTATGAGTCTTCTTTCAAATCATACTTTGATCATTTATGAGTCTTCTTTCAAATCATACTTTGATCATATGGGAGGGTCATGTATGAGTCTTTTTCGATCACCTATGAGAATCATACTTTGATCATTTTTGAGTCTTCTTTCAAATCATACTTTGATCATTTATGAGTCTTATTTCGATCACCTATGAGAATCATACTTTGATCATTTTTGAGTCTTCTTTCAAATCATACTTTGATCATTTATGAGTCTTCTTTCAAATCATACTTTGATCATTTATGAGTCTTCTTTCAAATCATACTTTGATCATTTTTGAGTCTTCTTTCAAATCATACTTTGATCATTTATGAGTCTTCTTTCAAATCATACTTTGATCATTTTTGAGTCTTCTTTCAAATCATACTTTGATCATTTATGAGTCTTATTTCGATCACCTATGAGAATCATACTTTGATCATTTTTGAGTCTTCTTTCAAATCATACTTTGATCATTTATGAGTCTTCTTTCAAATCATACTTTGATCATTTATGAGTCTTCTTTCAAATCATACTTTGATCATATGGGAGGGTCATGTATGAGTCTTTTTCGATCACCTATGAGAATCATACTTTGATCATTTTTGAGTCTTCTTTCAAATCATACTTTGATCATTTATGAGTCTTCTTTCAAATCATACTTTGATCATTTATGAGTCTTCTTTCAAATCATACTTTGATCATATGGGAGGGTCATTTATGAGTCTTCTTTCAAATCATACTTTGATCATTTATGAGTCTTCTTTCAAATCATACTTTGATCATTTATGAGTCTTCTTTCATACTAATCATACTTTGATCATATGGAAGGGTCATTTATGAGTCTTCTTCTTCGCCCAGGAGATTAGTCGCTTGCTGGGGATTGACCAAGCAAGAGTGATGCTATTTCTAAATACTATATTTCAGCAACTGTTGCAGAGATTCTACTAATCAGTTGTTTATTTATTCAATATGATTTGCCATTTATATTGTGAATCAATTTATGTTAAAAATAAACTAATTTGAGCAAAATTTCGGCTAATATTTTAATATCTTTACAGTGAAATGATTAAAAACTGGAAAAATGGGGCATGTTTAATTAAAAACTTGGTAAATAAATTAATAATTTTAGTCTCATCACATGTAGGCACGTAGATCTTCTTTAAAATACGGAGATCTACGTGAAAAGACGGAGGGTTGGCATCCCTGGGTGCAAGAGAGCCACGCACAAGTGTGTTTATCTGTATGCGTGTGTACATGCGTACAAATGCTGCGAGTGCGAGCGAGCAGGCAGGCGCGCGTGCGTGTGCGTGTGCGTGTCCGTGTAATAACGGCGCTTTACAACCGACGCAGTTGCTGCGACTGCGACAGAGCTGCTGCTGCTGCTGTTGTTGTTGCTGTCAGTGTAGCTCTGGCATTACGAAATAACTGCTCGTCCGCCATGACAATTACCAAGCAATTGTTGTTGTAGTTGTCGTTTAGCTGCTGCTGCTGCTGCTGCTGACACTGCTGCTTTAGCTGTTCTTCAATTATTGCACCCCCATTTGGTTGTAATTGTATTAATGCTAATTGCACGCATTTATTTCAACAGAAAACAACAGCAATCCCGCACACTCATACACACACGAGCGCGCAGTCGCCACCCAGTTACAATCACACACACACACACAAACACAGAAACCTAGTGCGACGGCGCGACAGCGACGTCAGCTGCGCACGAAAAAAACAAAATTCACTTGTAATTGTAGTTGCTGTTGTTGCTTCTTCTTCTTCTTCTGCTTTTGCTGCTGCGTTTGCTGCATTAATTAAACTAGTCACGTTTCGTTGTTTTTTTGGTTGGTATAAAATGATTTTTTTGTTGTTTTTTTTTGGTGAAATTTTAATGGCCGTCGCACTGCTCTTTCATATGTACACACATACATTTATATACTTCTTTTTTAACTTCGCAAATTTATGCTAAATTCCAGCACAAACACAAGTGCCATTAGCTTAGTTATTAACTAAACAAATACAAATAGCACGCATTAATTCAGGCAGCAGCAGCGGCAGCAGCAGCAGCAGCGTTAGCGGCGGCGTTCGCATTTGTAAACAGACACAAAACAAAAACAACATTAAGAAAAAGTAACCGTACACAATCCGCTCCTCTCTTTCAATCGCGCTCTCTTCGCACACTCGTTCACTTTTATTTGTTGCTTTAATTGTTGACATTAACGAATTACTTTTGAAATTTACATTGAGCCAAAAAAAAAACACACACAATACACAACGGTAGTTTAAAACATTATTATTATTATTATTATTATTATTTTTTTTTTGAATAGAAAAACAAGACAGAATACAAAAAAAAACGTTTGTACAGCGCGTACAGAGCGAGCGACAACAATAACCGTACCGAACGAAGAAGTGCATAAAAATGAACAAAAACAAGTGGATAAAACAACAAAAGCAGTGTGCAGAGAAACACTTGCTGTGCGATGTATCGATGTATCGATAGGCTGCTCAATGTTGGTATTTTAGTATTTATCGTTAGAGCTGCTCCACAGCAATGAGCTGGAAAGCGACACCTGTGGTTTAAAAGTATACAACTTTCACCCGCATTGATTTAAATTTGAATATGAATAGTTTTCAATTTGATATAGAATCTTAAGTATCAAAGCATCGGTTGACTTTTTTCCTTATATATTAATAGTATATTCCATATTATTACAAAAACAAACCATAAATAAAATCAGAGTATTATGAAAGTGCGGAGAAATGAAAATGGAGTGCAAAAGCATTTAATACACTAAGACAAAAATAAAGAAAGTTGAACGAAATTGCTTAAAAATCAACAACAGCAAATGTTAATGCAGCGTTAAAGCCCGCTTAAAAAACGTTAACAAAAATCGATAGGCTAAAACAAAAATGTGGCGGTCCGTAAACTGCAAGCAATCGATAGTAGTTAACTATCGTTCAAAATTGCCAATAAATAAATTTAAATAAATACCAAATTAATTAGCTGAACAAAAATTGCACAAATTTTGAATACATAAATAATATTTATAAATATAATACAAATACATAAATAAAAGAAGTAGTAAAAATTGAGTTAAGTGAATCATATTGAATGTATTTATATTCATGGTTTTTAGTGTAATTTTGGGCAATCAAACACAAGTTTTTTGTAGTATGATTTTTATTAATAATATTAATTTTTACAAAAATTAATCCATATTTCAAATGCAAATTTTCGCGCGCCTATTGCTAGCGCATCTGCTCAAAGCGCTTGCTGCTGGCATTTTTAGTGCTAAAAAGTGCGTGCATATCGATAAGGCCGTTCGATACATTTGATTAAGCTTGCCTTCATTCTGGCGCCAAATTTGAATTTCAAATTCACAATTCAAATTCAAATTGAGATAGAATATTAGAGAAGGCAAAATTTAAGAAAGATTAAGCTAAATTTGTTTTTCTATTAAAATCTTATATATTTATACATTTTACATACAAGAATAAACAATTTGTATAGAAGAGAATATAAATGAAAATATATGAAATATAAAACAAAATATTGAATTATAGAATATTAGCTCAATAACTAAGCTTTTGCAGCTGATAAAATGTTTCTTAAAATTGTGAAAAGTTGAAGGAAACGACTGTTAATCGATTTTAATAAAAAAAAAAAAAACAATAAATTTGGCAGTTAAATGAGATTTCTATGTGATTCTCAATGCTGAAACTTATATTTTACTAATTCATTTTTAGTCTGAATATGCGATTTTTATATGAATCTGTGTAGATAGATATTCAATACATTTATATTTGTTGGCTTTCTCATGTTCTGTCTTTATCACTTTCTCGCTTTTATTTACTCTCTAAACTTGAGTTTCTTTTTCGCATTTTGCTTCTTTCTCTGTCTCAAACTGTAATATTTTTGTATAAGTTATCTTTCTCTTTCTCTTTTTCTCTCTCTCTCTCTCTCTTTCTCTTTTCTAGTTCTTCGTTAGATGTCATTACTCTGTCTCTCAGTCTCTCTCGTTCTCTCTTTATCTCTCTCTATCTCTATCTCTCTCTCTCTCTTTCTCTTTCTTTCTCTCTCCCTCTCTTTTCTAGTTCTTCGTTAGATGACATTACTCTCTCACTCTCATTCTCATTCTCATTCTCAGTCTCTCTCTCTCTCTCTCACTGTCAGTCTCTCTCTCTCTCTCTTAGTCTCTCAGTCTCTCTCGTTCTCTCTTTATCACTCTCTATCTCTATCTCTCTCTCTCTTTCTCTTTCTCTTTCTCTCTGTCTCCCTCTCTTTTCTAGTTGTTCGTTAGATGACATTTCTCTCTCACTCTCACTCTCATTCTCATTCTCAGTCTCTCTCTCTCTCACTCTCAGTCTCTCTCTCTCTCTCACTCTCAGTCTCTCTCTCTCTTAGTCTCTCGTTCTCTCTTGTTCTCTCTATCTCTCTATCTCTCTCTCTCTCTCTCTCTCTCTCTTTCTCTCTTTCTTTCAGTCTCTCTCGTTCTCTCTCTATATATATATATCTCTCTCTATCTCCTTCTCTCTCCCCCTTCTTTCTTTCCTTTTTATTACGTTCTTCTTAACTTGTTAACTGGCATGTTAATTCCTTCCATAATACGCGTGTTCATCATGTTAAACACTTAACATGGGACATGCGTGTATTAGCGGTGGGTGTGTCTGTGTGACACACACACACTCACTCGCACACTCACACTCACACTCACACAAGCCTCGCTGACTCCCCCCAAACAATAGCTAGATGAATGTGTAACACACTAATTAGTCTTGTATGCGATTCATAATGATAACAGTCATTAAAATACACGTGTGCCTCGCCACGCAGGTGCGCATGTGTGTGTGTGTGACTCTGTATGTGTGTGTGTGTGTGCGTCGCCTGTCGAGTGGCAAGCGCAACAGCCTGTGGAAGCTGTTGCCGGATAAGTTGTAAGTTGGGGCTTCTGATGTTACACGCTTCAGCTTTGTCTTCGTGTACTCTTGATGAGATGGCGCGACTGGTTCTTGCCACGCGGTGTTCACTGTACCGCATGCCAGCGCAGCGCCGTTGCCTGCCTTTCGCTGCCTTCAGCGTTTGCTAATGCGGCCGTGTAGACGTGCAGCTCCCCAGCCCCTCGCATTTGTCTATATAGCAAATATTAACACTCACTCACACTCACTCACACACCCACACTCACGCACACTCACACACACGCACACTCATCGTTTGATTCTCGGAGGATGACATGTCATGTTTTCATTATGCTCATGTGTCTAAACAATTATCCTGCAGGCATAATTATGTCTGACATTTATAAGCCTTGACACTTTCGGTTTTCGGTCATGTCCCACACATACACACACACACACACACACATACACACACACACACACACACACACACACACACACACACACACACACACACACACACACACACACACACACACACACACAAACACCTACACAACACTACAGTTAAAGCTCTCAGCTGCTTATTAAAAATAATAATTAAAAAATAATTGATAAGCATTATTTAAAGAGTTTTATTTAATAGGCGAAGCTATTATATATACATATACATATATATGATTGATTGATTGATTGACTGATTGATCAATTTATTGACAGATCTTGTATAGCTTAAATTCTAAGACTTAAACAACTGCAGATGCTGACTTGATTGATTGACTGTTCTGCAGTTCTCCAGTTTTTGAAAAACTAATAACGAAGAACTCTTAATTCTCATGTCCTTCATCAGCATATTACTAGCCCTGTAGCATGGCTGACTGTTTGAGTGATTGATCAATCATTGTTTATAATCATTTAACTTTTCATTTGACACTAAATAGGGAGATTTATTATATATGTATCCAAAAGACCAATATGAGTAACAAATATTCGGAATGTTTATTGAGAACATTTTATAAAGTTTCAGTATTGAAGTAATATGATTGATTGATTGTTTGATTGATCAGTCAAAGCTTAAGGCTCATTTATACTCTTTGCCTTTCACTTAACATAGGTATTTATCATAGTTTCAATAATTGACTGATTGATTTATTGATTGATTTGATTGATTTGATTGATTGACTGATACACCTGCTTGGAAACTATAAATTTTTACCGAAAATACCAAAATATTATAAAGAATTTTTACTGCCAACTCTTTAAAAAGTTGCACTAATTAAGAACTATGATTGATTGATTGATTGATTGACTGATTGATGGCTTGAACATAGCATTAGAGCATTAAACTTAGACTAAGACTAAGCGCAGCCTGACCCTTCTCCCATCAATTAAAAAGTCAGTCAGTACTCCTAATGTAGTTTCACTAGTTGATTGATTTATTGATTGACAAATTTCCTATCAATCATAGCTTAAAAGCTTAAGCATTTCCTTGCCTTTTACAACTAAAAGCAATTATTAAGAATCTCCCATAGCGCTTTATTACTTTACTAGTCTTATGACATTGGCTTAGATGATTGATTGATTGACTTGACTGATTGTCAGTTACAGCTTTCAGCTCATATAAGCTCTAAGCTTAAAGTTAGTTCAGCTGTTAGCCGCTCAACGCCGGCTAACACTCATTCAGCTCAGATGCTTCGCTCTGTCCGCGCCTTGAGTTGAAAAATTACGGGGCCTGGGCAAAAACTTATTTTGGCGTAAAATTGAAAAATTCTTTTGGGGTCAAAAGAATTAAGCGCAAGCTGATTGTTTAAGTGTTTGCCCTAGCATGAAAAGCTAAATGGGGTATAGCCAAAAAGTTGAGATGTGTGTAACGAACAATATTTGAATATTTAAATATGTTAATAATATATAATAATGCTGCTTCTGGAATCATCTTTATAATAGTATTAAGATCTGATAACTATATACTACAGTATACTACATAAAGCAGTAGATATTAGTGTAAAGTAATGTATGGTGGTGTAGAGTAGTATTAAGTATTATTTTAAAGTTTATAGTAGTATTAGAAAATAGTAGCATGTAGCATTAAGGAGTATGTTTGTATTATGTTTGTAGTAGTAGTAGTAGTAGTAGTAGTAGTAGTGGTAGTATATAGTAGTATAAAGTAGTATATGGTAGTATAAAGTAGTATTATGTAGTAATAACTAGTAGTATTAAGTGATATATAGTAGTACATAGTAGTATATAGTAGTATATAGTAGTAGTATAAGTAGTATATAGTAGTTTTTAGTGATATATAGTAGTATTTAGTGATATATAGTAGTATTTAGTGATATATAGTAGTATATAGAAGCACATAGTAGCATTTAGTTGCATATAGTAGGCTAATGTAGTAGGCTAATGTAGTATATAGTAGTATATATATATAGTAGTATTTAGTAGTATATAGTAGTAGTATAAGTAGTATATAGTAGTTTTTAGTGATATATAGTAGTATATAATAGCATATAGTAGCATTTAGTAGCATATAGTAGTCTAAAGTAGCATATAGTAGTATTTAGTAGTATTATATAGTAGTAGACTATAGTACGCCTGATATCATTAGATCTGTTTGATCTTCAACAAACTTATAGCACTTGCAAAAAACTCTTAGCTCAAGTCAAGTATTGATAGCGGCAGATCACCCCACTAAATATAATATAATGTATTATATATGTTTTCACTATCTGTTGCTATATATACTATACTGTGTACTTCAGTTATTTACACTATATACCATATCAAATTGCAACACTTAGAGCATTTGTGATTTCAGTAAACTTTTTTTTCTCTCACTCTTTGCCACATTTGTCGTCTTTGTCTTTTGCTTTTGGGTTTTATGGTTCTAGTCCAGGCAGTGGAACTGAATGCTGTTGCTGCTCGCTGTCCTGCGGCCCCTTTTGTGGTGGAGGTGGTGGTGTTGGTGGTGTTGGTGTGGCTGCTGCTGCTTACCGTTATTTTATTATGCAAGAAACAAAAGTTTCCATTTGTTTGCAGCGCTTCCCGTTCAGCGGCAACCATCAATCATTCGCCGTGTTGTGCGACGTCTTTGCAGGACGACAAAACTCGGCTAAGAAATAGAGAGAGAGGGAGAGGGAGGGAGAGCGGTGGTGTGTGCTGAAAAAATGTTTCATTTTCACACACTAAACAAATTGCAAGAGTCAGAAGGAGACGGACAAGCAGGAGTAGGAGCAGCAGCAGGAGGAGGAGGGGTAGGAGAGAGGTGCAGCAAGGACAACAAGAAGAAACGACTAGGACGAAGTAGAAGAAACAGGACCAGGAGCACAGAGCCGGAATGAGCAGCAGGAAGCAGGAAGCAGGAGTCGCAGCAGGAGCAGCAGTTGCTGCTAGTGGGCAGACGCTGTTTGGAATATGTCCTGGCTGCCACTTGCCACTTGCCACGTGCTGCCTGCCTGCCTGGCTGCCACGTGCTGCGTTTTGCCTCCTGCCCTGTGCTGCGTCGCCTGCCCACATCAGCTCAGCCGTCGCATTCCTTTAATCTGCCGCTTCCTTCGGCTACGCTGTCGCTGCCAAATAGTTTTCCCTTAATATGTTTCAACTCTTTTCTTGACTTTTCGCTCACATTCCCCAGTTTGGAACTCGTCTCTCTCTCTCTTTATTTTTATTATTTTCAGCTGATCGGAACTTGACTTGAATTTAAAAATTGTAGACAAATTTTAAGTTCTATTTTTATATCAAATGTTGAACTTTATTTTTATTGCAAATATTTATTATGAATTTGTTTTTTTTCTGACATATACTTATATATACTTGACTATATGTTAAAGTTAATACTAAATTTTGACATTTAATGTTACAAAAATTAAATTTTAATTTAAAATAATGTTCAATTAGCTGCAAATAGTCTGGCAACATTATATTCTGCTAAGTTGGCTACATTATCATACTTAACTTTCTGCTGTTTGTTAAAGTTGATGTTAAATTTAGCAGTCGGTTGTAAATAGTTATGTTTAAGCTGTGCATAAATTGGGAATGTGTATGACTGACCTATCTGACTTTACATTGCGGCATAGACATATATTAACATATTTCAGTTTACATTTGGAATACGTTTTCATACCCAGTAAAAATGAGAAATCAGGGTATAATGGTTTTGTGAAAATGTATGTAACAGGCAGAAAGAGGCGTGCCACACCCCATAAAGTATATATATTATTGATCAGCGCGACAAGACGAATCGATATAGACCTGTCCGTCTGTCCGCCCGTCCGTCCATCTGTGTGAACGCTGAGATCTTCCAAAGTACATAAGTTAGAGACTTGAAATTTGACATGATAGTGGTCAATATTGATGTTGAATGAGTTTTTAATTTTTTTTTTCGATAACTCATCCTACTTATTTTTTTCGACATTTCTCGATAATTTGAATTGGTTTTTTAGGCGTGGTTTGTATATTGTTTAAGCTAGTGATATTAAATTTGCTGTTTAGTTGCGTGTAATTAAGACGGAGATTATGTAATCTTTAGATTTTGGATGCAACGCTCCATTTGCCCCCTATATGCAAAAACCGTAAATCAAATACTAGAGACTTGTGCTTTGGCAAATACACACATATGAATATCATTAATAAGTTGTGAAAGTTTGATGATGAAAGTCCACCTCAAAGAAGAGGTCTTCAACGATTGGGTTTCCACAGAGCGTGCGTATCTGTTTGTGCGTATGTGTGTATGTATGTGTAGTTTGTGTGTATGCATAAAAGAAGCGAAGAAATATTATCTCTTCACAGGCTTCAGGTTATCTCCTAGTCGATCAGTCTCGAGTAGAGCACTATTACTTGTTTTAATTGAAATCCGCTTAAAATTCTAGCTAAAATATAAACTAAACTCTATTTATTAAGTTATCCAACTGTCTACTCCAAGCTTCAGCTTTGAAATATAAATGGAATCCTTCAATATAAAAACATTTTCTATATATATAAAATATAAAATCTCAACGAATCCATGAGCAAAAACTCCGCTCAATTCTGTGCGAGAAAAAAAAAAAGAATACAATATGAGCTAATCTCTAGGGGGAGAGAGAGCGCAACTTGTGCTGCTCCCCAACTTTGTTAGCTAGTTAGAGTCAGTTAAAGTCCAGCTCTGCGCCTTTGGTATTCATTGCTTATTCACTTTCATTCGCATCCATTCATTCACTTTTGTGCAGTTCGCATTTGACCTTCAAGGCGCTTCTCAGCAGCTGCTGCTGGTTTGAAGGGCTCAGCAATTTATTTTGCAACTAATAGCAGACATGCCGCCAAATACACAGCAGAGCCTTAGCCCCGCCCCTAGTCCCCTTAGCCCCCTTAACCCCTTAAACACTAACACTAACACCAGCCCCTGCTTTAACGCACTGGGAGTCATGCAACTGGAATTTATAGAGGCACATTAAACTTTTAAATGATAAATTGCTGAATATAATTTACGTAACGCTGGCCCCAGTTACCCGCCACGCCCCCTCTCCACCTCCCTCCCTCCCTCGCTCCACTCAAATGAGCAGCTTATCGGGGCGGGGGTTCGGTGTTGTGCTAAGGGTTGATGGGGTTAAGCGGTGCAACTGTAGAGGTGCGACGTTTGCTGCCAGCCAAGTTAATAACTCTTTCGCCAGCCTCATTGTGTGTGTGTGTGTGTGTGTGTGTACGAGTGTGTTCGAGTGTGCGTGTGTATTGACTGGCTTTGACTGTTTAATATGCACGCAATGTCGGCGTAAATGTTTGTTGATTAGTGTGTCCCGAGTCCAAAGTTTTTAGTGGCTTTCGATACCCAAACAAAATATTTAGGACTAGAGATGGCAGCGTGACACGACACGAAAATAAACAAAAAATGAAAATAAATGAATAAATAAATAATGATAATAAAAAAATAATAATAAAAAATAAATAAAATAAATAAATAAAAAAAATAGATATTAATTTTTTTTAGATATTAATTTTTTAAATTGAAAAAAAAAGCGATGCAAGCTATAAAAAATAAAAAAATGCATATATATTTACATTTATTTAAATAAAGTAAAGTATAAATTCTTTTTTTTTTTTAATTTAAATATAAATTAATTGCTTAAAAGAAAGTTTCTCTAAAAAAAAACTCCCTGCTCCTGCAATTGCTGAGATTCAAGCCTTGCTCAAATCTTCCAGAACGGCACTAAGCGCAACTCGTGTCACGCACGAGAAGAGAACACGTTCAACTCACAGCTCTGGCGCTCACGCAACAATTGACGAATGTGTCTCGTTCGACAGGCGACAGCGAATAGCGCGTGTTGAAGGGGGTAGTTGTTGGGGGGTTGGGGGATGGTAACTGCTGACTGGGAGGTAGTTGTCGTAGGCGGGGCTGTTGTTTGGGTCTAGCTGTCTAGAGCTGGCAGGCACTTCGCATTCATGCTCATTGACAGCACGCTAACGGCATATAAATTGACAGAGCAATAGCGGCAAAAGTCCTTGTTGTGCTGTCCCTGTCCCTGTCCCAGTTCCTGTTTCTGTTGCTGTTGCTGTTGTTGTAGCTGTTTCTGTTTCGGTTCCTGTTTCGCGCGTTCTAAGTATTACATCTATTATTGGCTGCCATTCGCAATTGTTCCTCTCGCTCGCACCAGCTTCGACTTCACAGCTCGTTGGCAGGTTTCCCTTTCGATACCCTGTAGAGGTGGAGAGAGAGTGGGAGAGTAAGTAGTCTACCCTGCTCCATTTGACCTATGTGAACTCGGAGACTACTAATCTGATAGCAGTCAGACTTTATATATAACTTCTCATATACCCAAGCAATTTATATATTATATATCTCTCTGATATCTCAGCTGATGTGCATTATATCAGACATCAAAATATTTTACTTCACTTTTTCTTTCCCACTTTCAACCCTGACTCTCTTTAATCTTTTTACAGGGTATCTCTCAGTCAAGCTCGTTGCTTCATTCTACTGGTTTTTTTTTGTTGTTGTTCTCTGTGCTTGTCGGCATATCCCTTTGTTGTTGCTGCTGTTGTTGTTTGTTCTGCATTTTCATTTTCAATTACAAATGACACAAGTGCCTCACGCTCCAGTTTTCACATCCTGAACCGCATCCGCATCCGCATCCACATCCGCATCCGCATTTGCAAAAACCAGGCTCAAGTGTGTCTCCCACTCTCTATCTCGCTCTGTGTGTTGGCCATAATAATAACGAGTACCGCAATTTGTTGCTTTAAAGAGCCACCAGCAACAACAACAACAACAACAACAACAACAACAACAACAACAACAACAACAACAACAATTGCAATTTAACACGTATTCTTCAAGGTTTCTTTTGTCTGCTTGGCATTGTTTGCCTTAATCGTTATTGTTTTAGTCGACCTTATTTGCTCGTTGTTATGTACGCATTGTTAATAATACGTTGTTATCTACTCGCTATTATGTACTCGTCATTCGCTCGTTATTTACTGCTTGTTATCGACTCGTGTTGTATTGCCAATCAACTATTTTATTTATTGTTATCTACTATCTTATCTACTTTTTTAATTAAACTCATTATCTTTTTATTGATATGCACTCGTTACTTAGTCATTCTTCTTTACTCGTTGCTATTAACTTTTTGCGATCTTGTTTTTTAATCGTTTTTAATTTGTTCATTGATATTCGCTCTTTTCCCTCGACTCGTTATTATGAAGTCGTTCATTAATCGTTATCTACTCGCTGTTATCTACTCGTTGTTTTCTACTCGCTGCTATCTACTTGTTGTCATGCACTCGGTTTCTACTCGTCGCTTTGCACCCGTTCTTTTCATTGCTCCTCACTCGTTATTATTTACTCGTTGCTATCTGCTCGCTATTATCTACTCGTCGCTCTACACGTAGTAACACAAGCTGTTATTTCCCAGTTACTACAAATTTACTAGTTGTTACGTACTCATTGTTATTAACTCGTTCATATATTTTCTCAGCTTAAGTATAATTGAAAAAGATTATATGATATAGAGTAGGTGGTGCGAGTGGTGCAAAAGTCAATTGAGCTAGTTGTTGCACTTGTTGGTGGTGCACTTGTTTTTTTTTTTTTCAGTCATCTTCATCTACCTGCCTAGTGTCTATAAATAACTCCTATGCCTATTCCGAGACTTCTTCCCTGCACTTCAAACCACATATTCGAACTTTTGTACAGGAAATTGTAAATCTTTTCCCAAAGGCATTCAACTTTTTGTACATGTGGTGTGAATTGTTTTGCCAACACCAAGCAGCACCACTTTAGCCAAAACAGCTCATTAGGTAGCTCAGCTTTTAATCTGCTTTGTCTGATTGAAGTGGGTGGTGCAGCTGCAGGTGGTGCGTGTGGCTCGACTAGTTCAATTGAAATTTGACTTGAGCCCAAAATAGAAGCGTTCCATATGCGTGCTGACCACAAGTCGAGCTAGTGCATACAACAAGCCCCCACCTCCCTTGTTCCCTACCCCCCATTATCTAACCACCGACACCACCACCCACTGTGGCAATCAGCCTTCCCGTTGGCTTACAGCCCAGAGCTTTTGCTTTCAAGTTTCGGTTCGTTGTTTGCTTAAACACAATTTTTGCAGCAACCACAGCCGCCCTCAGAGCCCCCCACCAGCCGTCGCCTCCCCTTGCATTGCGGTTTCTTGTTTCATAGTTTTCGATTCCGCTGTTCCCCACTTTCCCATTTCCCATGTTCCCCATCTCGGCCTCCTCCTCTGGTCAGCCCTTTCGCTCGCTTCCAGCTTGCAGAACATTTCCTTATTTTTCCAGTTTTCAACTAGTTTTCTTTTCGAGCTGCATCTGCTGGTATTTCGCCCCTCCCAGCCCCACAGCCGCCTTCGCCCCTCCCTCACATCCTGCTCCGGCCTTGCGTTCCATTTCGAACGAATGGCTAACGAAAATTTTATTACAAGTTTTCTATAATCGACTTTCAGCTTGTGGCCGTCGAGCTTTTTGGCTCCAGTTTTGTTTCGCTTATCGCAAATATCGTTAAGCTCTTAGTTAGCGTTCGCCCAGACGAAGTGGGCACAGCAGCTGTGGCTATTATGGCTTTTTATCGAAATCCACATTTATCGAACTGCCGCCACAAGCCACATCAATTTGCGAGTTAGTTACAGCAGTCCAGTTACGAAAGTCCAAAAATATCTTGCTGCACTCAAGTGCTCTACTGGCAAAAGTTGGTTTAATGAGCCGATAACTGAGAGATAGCAATGGGAGTTCTAAGCAGTTACCACAACTACAGCACCTAGGAGACTATATAATATTAATGTGGTGCAAATGAGCCAAATTAGCCAGACTGCCGTACCACCCAGCACCCACGCCAACTATGTCTACTGAGCTGAGCTGATGAGCTTAAAAACTGCACTTTTTGATGAAACCCATTGAAGTTTTCTAAGAGTGCGCCACTAACACCACTTCAACTAACAAGCAATTGTGGTTTGAATGAGTGCGACTAAACCACTAAAACCTCTATAATTAAACCAGCCGTGAGCAAAGCTCGAGTAGTAGAAGGAGTTAAGTAAACTGCTCCAACCACCCAACCACTCTACCATTCTATCTAATGCCAACTGCACCACCCACCCATTCTCTCTAACTAACACCAGACGCACCACTAAACCACCATTAGCATTCAGCTAGCAGAATTCATAAATGAAGCCAGATAAATAACAGTTGCTATGATGCTGAGCTCTGTTATCAACCCACCTGCACCACCCATCACCCACCACCCACCAACTAGACGAGTGTTTAAGGCAAGTAAAACCTGTGCTTTCCTAAGTGTTACGACTTCTATAGAGCACACTCAGCCAATTCACTTAACTAGTTGATTAACCAGTCAAGTCAAACAAGCAGCTTCATAACGAACAACTCATACACACACACACACCCACACACACCCACACAGACACTCACGCGCACTCAGACAATTGAAGACCCACACACTTGCATAATTTTCAATTTCATTTCAATTCAACGGCGCTTTGTCAATGTTCCGTCTCCTTTCGTTCCACCCCTGTGCCATCATAATGATGATGATCAGCTTGCAGAATGATTTCATTATTGGGTTCTACGTCATCGTGAATGTCATCGGGCGCAGCGCTGTTGGCATCGTTGACATAGAAAATATACAGGAACAGAAATCCGGCGTACGTGATTTTCAGCCTTAATGCCAAAAAATTTCTTTATTCCCCACCGGGAATACTCTGTAGAGATGTTGTTGTTTCATTAGGGTATCATGGAGTTGAATGTTTGATTTTTAGCTTTTACGGGCTTGAGTGATAATATATAATAATAATAATATAATATATATAATATTATTACATATATACACATATAATATTAATCTTTCCACTTATATGACCTTATTGAACTCAGGCAGCAGAACTTGTAGCCTTTTGAAATTTGATAAGTGAGTTCCTTATATCATAAAGTTGAGTTTTTTTGTTTATTTTAAAATTAAAACCATCCATACATCTAAATGGTCTATATGAACTCAGTAAGTGGAGGTCGTAGAGTCACGAAATTTAGTATTTGAATTCCTTATGTCATCTTATTTATTATATTTATTAGCTTAAGATCTTATCTATCTATACATCTATATAATCTATATGAACTCGGTAAGTAGAGTTCGTAAAGTTTCGAAATTTGGTATGTGAATTTATTATTTGATGTTGCTAAACATTTTCATTAGTTTAAAGTCTTACCTATCCATACTTCTAAATGATTTAAGTGAACTCAGCAAGTAGAGTTCGAATCTTTACGAAATTTGGTATTTTAATTTTGTATTCCTTTAAGGTCTCATCTATATATCAATTTGGTCTATGTGAACTTAGTAAATTGATTTTCCAGTTTTATGACATTCCATATATGCGTTTCATATGCCTTACTTAAACCAAATTGGATAGGGTTTGGCTTCACTTATAGGGTATCGCAACTAGTCGCACATACATCATAATTCAATCTCTTTTTTTTCTATTCCTTTGGTTGACAACCTCTTGACAATTTGGCACCCCTTGCAATCACATCGTCAACCTTTGGCTTTCTTTTATTTGGCGCTTATTTCACTTTGTATTTTCATGCTTTTTCTTTTGCTCGTCTTTCTTGCGGGGCATGCGAGCATGCCCTTCTACCCGCTTCTCACAACTGACACTGAGCACTGAATGAGTGAGTGGGCGAGTGGGTGAACGAGTGCCCCATCTCCTAATCCATCTCCGCCCCAGCTTTGGCTTATCGTGCAAAGTTTTTAAGTTTCGTGTCGTGTTTGGCATACGTAATAGAAAAATTCTTTGGTTTGCCTCGCCACCCATCCCCCGCCCCCTCTCACCCCTCCACCCTCCATCTATCACAGTCCCATTCATTCTAGTCGCAGATTTTCAAATTTCTATTTGACTCTTTTTCCATTTGCTGCCACTCGCTTTTGTTGCCAGCCGAACGTCATCATTGCCAACTTAAAGTCCCCCCCGTAACCCTTCCATCTCGTATATATAAATCATTGAGTAGTGCGCACTCTTTATATACTTCAGCATCGCATCATAACGGAACGGGGCGCCGTGAAGTGTGAAAGGATAACGCTTTCAACAGCCAAGCAGAGATAGTCCCTAATCAGATTAAAGACAATTCGTTTGGCATAGTTCTTTAGTTAGCCCTGGATTCCATTCGACTTGCTTTAGAAAGGGCCAAAGGAGTTGCATTTCTCAGTTTCACTGTCGCACAGGGTCACAGTTTATTTGACCCTTGCAAGGCAGGAAGAGAAAGAGACAGAGAGAGGCATGATGGACACCAAAAATATAGATATTTTGAATAATGAGAAAAACATATTATTATTTGTCAGAGTCTATCTTTAGGGCTCTGTCTGATATAATAGGTATACGATGTTTATAATGAAAGTTTTCTATGTTAAGGAGAATTTATAATAATATATTTTGTGATTTTGTTAAAAAGTTATTTTTTCAACGATTTTTACAATGTTGCAAATATTTGAGGTCTGCTCAGAAAGTTGAGCAAATTTTCTAGATTTTGTTTCTTCTGCGTATACTTAATATTTAATATTGTGAAATTATATTGTTGCATATGCTCCTAACTATAAATTACTAAAAACACAGCTATATTTAAACAACTCAGAGTTAGAGGGTAAGTCGCAGTGACTAAAAATAGCCTTAACGCAGATACGGACTGCTAAAGTCCTTCATATTTTCACAAATGAAAACTTGCTTTGCATTTGCTTAATGATCGTTATAATAATTAATAATATTTAAATTTAAAATATATTTTATATTTATATACAATAAACATTAAAAGTATAACTTTTACATTTTCGCTTAACATACTTAACTATTTTATCACTTACCAACAGACAGAAGAAGAGGAGAAGCAGGAGAAGCACCGCGCTTCACTGGACGACCACCAGAAGATAAAGAATGCGACTGAAGCTCCGCTGCAGCAGGCTTGCCTTTATATAGGGCAGCGATAGCTCCACTCAAGTCAAGCTCAACCCTTGAGTCTCTTTCTGAGTCAGTCTTCACACTCGATCATTAGGCGACCAATCAGAGCACTTTCTGCTACTGCTGCTGCTGCTGCTACTGGAAGGAGCAGCTCTTCTGATCTTCAGCTGCCTTTATATAGGGCAGCGAGACTTTCACTCAAAGTCGAGCTCAACTGTTGTCTCTCTCTGAGTTAGCATAAGCTAAACTCTCTATAATTTAGCGACCAATCAGAGTATTTTCTGCTGCCTTTGCTGCATACAAATGCAAACTAACATCTCCTCTTCAGAACCTTAACTCTTTTTCTGCTCTTCTTCTTTCTGGTCTATTGATTCATGTTGAAACTTCTTGTTCAAACGATGTACATACCAGGCCTTATATATATTGCATAAATCCCACATTTCCTATATATGTACATACTCTGCAACAGATAATGAATAGCATTTCCAATGTCATCTTCAGTGTCTTGTCAGCCAGCGAGATTAATGTGCAACATTTCAATTGTAAAATTTGAATTTAATTAAATTGTTGCTGCTTATCTAAAATATTTGCAAAAAATAAAATAAAATAAATGTATTTTGTAACGGTACTTATCGGCCTTATAAATGCGGATTGCGGGTTGGCTGAATCAACAATCGAGTTGGAGCCAAATCTGCGGGCAAATGTGGAGCTTAAAGAGGCTTATAGCAGAAACAAAAAAAAAAAAAAAAACAAAAACAGTCTGCAAATCAATGTAATCAACATGAAATCAATCGATTTACGCTTTTAGGCTCATAAACACACGCACACACACACACACAGTGAAAAATCAAAGTAAATAGTAGGAAAAAAAGAACTGATAAAAAAAAAACACAATTGAAAAATGCCTTTGTTGGCAACTGGCAGACAAAGGGCACAGGACACAAAAACAATAACAGCAACAACAACAACAACAACAGCCTAGATGGGCGTGGCTTAAAGTGGGCGTTGCCAGTGGGCGGCTGGGTGGCAGCGGCTTTAAGGGCAGCGCAAATAGAAATGCTAATAAAAAAATTCCAACATCAATCTGTGGAATTTGTGTTGAACATATGCGCCAATAATGTGCAGCCCCCCGAGCACCCAACCCCCAAACCACCCACTCCACCCACGCATGCATAGAGAGAGGGGGAGGGGAGGGCGCCACACTCGATGAGAAGGTCGATATGTTTGCTTAGCTGAATGTTGGTGATGATGTGTAAACATTTACATGACGTGTCCCAGTTTATTTTAACCTTTGATCCGCTCAACAGTCGCCCTCGCCGTCGCAGTTGCCATCGCAGTCGGCGTCGCTGTCAACGTCGCAGTCAACGTCAGAGCGTTGCTAAAGAAGATGATTTTCAGACTGAACTGTAAAAATAAAGAAAAATATTTGCATTAAAAATGAATTGTTTGCGTAGGCAGGCGACGACGTGCGAGAGACATGTGGCATGCAGCACCACCAGCAGCAACCACTGGGCCCGAGTGCCACAAAAGGTAGCAAGTTGGCAGCTGTCGCTGCGGCGCATGAGGGATGCGAGCTTAAAGTCTGCATGCATAAGTAAACACCATACACCTTAAGACACACAACACACACACAACACACACACACACACACATACACTCACGCACGAAAAGCGCAATGAAACCTCAAGCGCACAATAAATTGTCATCCTTAGCTGCTGCAGAAAATCAAAGGAAGAAGCTGTTTGTATATGAGTGCGTGCGTGTGTGCGTGTGTTTGAGTGTGTGTGTGTGTGTGTGTACTATGGACACCATTGGAGTCAAAGCAAATGGCGCACGAACAAACAAAACGTGCCAAAAATAGACGAACAACAATAAAACCATTGCGTTACAGCTTCGCTGCTCCTGGCGCACACTCTAACGACAACAACAGCAACAAACAAACAACAATAACAACAACAACAACAACAAACAAACAACAACAACAACAACTCAGGGTCAAAGCAATTGGCTTTGGCTGCGACCCTAAGCTCAGGCAACGTAGCCACAGCGAGGTTCGTTCTTAAAGTTTCACTAAAAATCATTTGCAATTTAATTTCAAATGAAGAAAAGTTGAGGAAATATACCCTATTTTCAGTTAGAATAGTAGTGACTTGATAGGGTAAAAAGAAATTCAATTAAATTTGAAATTGTTACAGTCCTGTTGACCTTAAATTGAAATGCACTTCATTATATACCCTGTAAAAACAAATTTAATTAAATTTGAAACTGTTACAGTCCTGTTGACCTTAAATTGAAATGCACTTCATTATATACCCTGTAAAAACAAATTTAATTAAATTTGAAGCTGTTACAGTCTTGTTGACTTGAAATTTAAATGCATTACATTATATACCCTGTAAAAACAAATTTAATTAAATTTGAAATCTTATAAATTTCAAAATTTAAATTCATTTCTTTTTTACAGGGTATATATCCTAACATGATAATTCTCGAAATTCATTTTCTAAATTGAAATTAAAATTTTGTAGTGTGTCAAGATAGACTTAAATATAGTAAATATATATGGTAGTTACGATAAGATTAGACTATAGATTCATATGTCTTTAAGGCACATCGTTTGAGCTAGAAGTTTTAGAGCAGAAAGAAGATCTGAAAAAGAGTTAAGGTTCTGAAGAGGAGAGGTTAGTTTGCATATGTATGCAGCAGAGGCAGCAGAAAATACTCTGATTGGTCGCTAACTGATAGAGAGTTTAACTTACGCTAACTCAGAGAGAGGCTTAACAGTTGAGTTCGACTTCGAGTCGTAGTCTCGCTGCCCTACATAAAGGCAGCTGAAGATCAGAAGCGCTGCTCCTTGCAGCAGCAGCAGCAGCAGAGAGTGCTCTGATTGGTCGTCTAATGATCGAGTGTGAAGACTTACTCAGAAAGAGACTCAAGGGTTGAGCTTGACTTGACTATATAAAGGCAAGCCTGCTGCAGCGCAGCTACAGTCGCATTCTTCATCTTCTGGTGGTCAGTCGTCCAGTGCAGCGCGGTGCTTCTCCTGCTTCTCCTCTTCTTCCGTCTGTTGGTAAGTGTTAAAATAGTTAAGTATGTCAAGCGAAAATGTAAAAGTTATACTTTTAATGTTTATTGTATATGAATATAAGATATATTTTAAGTTTAAATATTATTAATTATTATAACGATCATTAAGCAAATGCAAAGCAAGTCTTCATTTGTGATCAAGTACTTTAGCAGACCATATCTGCGTTAAGGCTATTTTTTAATCAGGCAAGCCCGACTAGTACTTCGACTTCCCCTCTAACTCTTAGTTATTTAAATATAGCTGTGTTTTTAGTAATTTATGGTTAGGTATATAATTTGTATAAATTAACTAGAAATCATAAACATTTACATATTGATGTTGCGTGTAATGAAAACGGAGATTACAAAATCTTTAGATTTTGGATGCAACGCCCCATTCGCTTCGCAGGGCTAATACTACTTCAAACCCTCGTTAACAGGCAGTTGAAATCAATTTCGACTCCTAATCTGCCTGCTTAATTTACCGATCAGGATTTGGCCTAGTTCTGGCACTTGCCAAAGACAAAACTCCCGCAAAGCTGTTTATGGCAATCCTAAGCCCGCACTCGGCGCTAAGAACTCGAAAAGCTGTCGCTCTACGCGCACGCAGTCAGAGACAGCAAAGGCAGTTAAGCAGCAGATGGTAAATGCCCCACGACGGGTTTATGACAGTGGGGAGCGAGAGTGATGATGGGGTAGGGGGTGGCGTTTGTCTGCCGCTGTTGGTTTTGATGATGATCACATGGTAATCACAGCGCGACGCGTTCTCAGCTTTTTATATTTTTTTATTGCTTGTTTATGACATTGGCCCCACTGCCACTCCCACTCTCACTTCCATTCTCATTCCCAGTCCCCCCATTGGGCACAGGTCCAGGCCTCGGTGAAACATATGGCTTTTGTTTCGTTGTGTGGACAAAGGATATTTGTGTGGCCCCTCGCAACAAAAGCAACAAACGAGCCAACTTTTACGAGCACATAATCGAAAAACTTGTCTGCCCCGGCTGGGGCAGCACGCAGAGGCTTATTGTGGGGCTGGGGGCGTGGCAGCTGGACCTGGCCTAAAACTGTCGTCGATTTTTTTGGTCTGCTTTGAATGTTACAGCAAGAACCCCATAACCCGAAGTTATGCCTCGTATGTCCTTGTCCTAGTTTACTAATCGCTATTTTCTACTCGTTACTATCTACTCGCTACAATATATTCGCAATTCGCTTTTCTATAATAGCTATTTTCTTCTCTCAATATGCTACTTGTCTGTCGCATTCACTACTCGTCGCTCGCATTCGCTACTTGCATGCTCGCTATTCACTACTCGTTCGTTTTACTCGCTACTAGTATCTTATATACTTGCTATTCTCTACTCGCTAAACGATATTTGCCACTCGCTACTGTTTACTTGCTAGTTTCTATTTTCCCTTTGCTACTCGTCGTTCGTAATTCCTACTCGCTACTTATATACTCGCTTCTCGCTACTCATATACTCGCTTCTCGCTACTCACTACTCTATAAACTCTACTTCCAATTATTATTGTCTTACTTCTGCCAACTCTCCATTTGTTAATTCATTCGTTACTCGCTACTTTCTAATCTTAACTCTCCATTCTCCACATGTTAGATCCTACTTGCTAATAACCAGTTTGTGATCGCTATACAATCGTTACTCTCTTCCTGTAGTTTGTATATTCAATTAAGAACTGCTGATTATAATAAAGTCTATTTTCTAAAATACCTTTAAGAAAACATCTCTCTCTCTCTCCATCTTCCTCTCTCTCTCTCTCTCTTTATCTATTTCTCCTGTATTCCAGTCTAATTAGCTGCTAAAAACACAAGTCCCATTGCTTGGGGCTGGTAATTTGTTCGATTTCTCAAATCGCGCTGCCATAGAAATAGTTGTTAGCGAAATTTGGTTGCAGCTTAAAAAGCAACTTTATAAGCTGTTCCGAGGGTGAGGAGAATGCAGAGGAGAAGCCAGAGAAGAGGGAGAAGGAGCATGAGCATGAGCTTTCAGCTGATAAATCCCTCATCTCAGCTGTTGACACGCGCCGCAAAAGTTGGTCGTCTCATATTTATCATATTTAATTAGTCCGCAGTTGCAATGTGTGCGCTGCGTTGCAAGTTGCAACCGAATACCGTTAAGCCAAAGCCCCCAGCCGAGAGACCCAAGCCCTCCAGTCCCCCAACCCAACCCCGATAACTCGCTGCAAAGCGTTTGCAACAGTTGCAAAGTAATATTTGACTGAATTCGCAAGTGAGACTTTCGGAGACAAGTCAACAATGTTGTCACACATGCCACGCCCCCATTTTCGGTGTGTGAGTGTGTGTGTGTGTTGTCAACAAATATTTGGCGCGTAGATTGCAATATTAGTTAGATGAGTTATGAAAAGTTAAATAATTGCAACAAAAATTTTTTTATTTTTTTTTTAGCTTACATTCCATGTGTATATAGATCTGTATATATATCTTTGTATATCTTTATATATCTTTCTATACATATGCTTGCTTAGGAATAGTGGGCGTGTCAGCTTTGCCAAGCTGTAAGCAAGTTTGCTGTTGCTTTTTCTATTACGAATACCCTAAAAAGGTTGGGCTAAGCGAGTATATGTGTTTTGTGCAGATATGAGAGAATAAAACAGGGTATATTTAAGTGTTGCATAGTTCATTAGATAAAGCTATGACTAGCCGCAAAAAGCACGGTATATTTTAGTTATTATAGTTCAATAAATAGATGGAAAAGAACGGTATTTTAGTCATGCACACTATGGCCAGCATAACAAAACAGGGTGTTTTTAAGTCGTGCATAGCTCATTAGATAGCATTAAGTGAAGCTCAAGAAATCAGGGTATATTTTAGTCGGTCACAGCTAATTTGACAATTTTATGGCAAGTTTAACAAAACAGAGTATGCTATAGTCGAGTCTAACTCATTCGAGCCCTCGCACTTGTCTGCCCGGCATGCTTCTTCTTATTTCGTTTTTGCGCCCTGACAGGCATCGTGTTGCGCGCGTCTTGAGCTCAGTTTCGCCGTTTTCTGCTGACACACGTTTTGCCTTTTCGATTTCGATTCGCTGATTGCCAGAGACCTGCTCTTCTCTGCCTCTATACGTCAGATGAAAAATAAAATAAATAAAAGTTAAATAGTTAACGACGAAGTGTGAATAGTAGATGCTCTAATCATGAGCAAAACTTTCAGAAGAGTTCTGGACTACCAGACGATCCAATCCAGTACAGGAATAGTTAAACAGAATTTGAATATGAAAGATTGATATATGTGTATTATATTATATTATATTATATTATACTATATTGTATTATATAATAATATTTTAAGAAAACTAAAAATGTATATTATACGATACGATAGATTGAAGCTGAGCTACATATCTTCAGCTTCTTCATTTTGAGCGCTGTTTGAATAGATGTATTATACTGAAAATCTGTGTCATATGAAAATGCAATTCAATTAGTTTGAATATATACAATATCTGTAGCTCAAAGAAGTATCTCTAGCAATTTGCAGTGATACGCGGAGTTCAGCTTAGGCAACTGCCAATTAAATTGTTTACACAATTCATAGTCAAGGCTGTGTAACCTTTGCTAGGGTATTTGGGAATTTGAGCAAAGTTCAAGACGCCGCAAGAAAGTATCCACAAGTTGAATGCCGAAAGAGAGAGAGAGAGAGAGAGAGAGAGAGGGATGCGTGGGCTGTAACAGAGGGCAGCAGAGGGCCGAGCATGCAGACAGCCGGGTCAGTGGTGCGGGCAAAGACTTTCAGCTATAAGTTAGTGCTCCCCAGATAGTAATTATCAGTAGATTGTCGGCCAGGCAAACAACTTTGACAAGTTTTGTAATCGGTTTTGCCTTTTTGATTTCATTTATTGTACATGACAGCCAAAGTGGAAACGCTGCCAGCCGAGCCAAGGGACGGGAATGAGCAGCCGACTGGACAGCCGAAAGGGAGGCAGGAGGAGGTAGAGGCATGCAGGTAGAGGCACGAAGTGCGAAAAACCATTTTAAAGTTCAGATTTGATTTGATAATCAAAGTTTATGGCCGAAAACGTAACCAAATTAAGTTTATAATACTTAAACAATAATCATGCGAAAGAAGTAAGCCAGATACAGTTGGCAGAGATAGACTAGGAGGTATTCTAGCTCTCATGAATTGGGGAATTTAAAAATATATATTAAAAATTATAAAAAATATATATACAAATTTTGTAGAAAATATATTAAAAAAATATTGAATAATGAATTTAAAAATATGGAAAAATTAATAAAATAAAAATAGTTTAAAAATATAATAAAATAAAAATATGTTTAAAAAATACACACAAATTTATTAAAATTGATAAAAATGATATTTAAAAAAATATATATATATATATATATATATATAAATATATATATATATATATATGTATACAAATATACTATAATAAAAGCATAAAAATATATATAAAAAAAATATAAAAAAGAAACTAAAATATCTAAACAAAATGATCTATCTAAATAAAATTATTTTTGAGCTCCATATATATTTTTTTTAAGAATTCCTCCAATCATTAAATAATTTTTGAGGTTTTCAAATCATTCACAAAATTTGTTGAGTTTTTCAAGTTTTTTTTTTCAAAATTTTAGAATTTTGAAAAAGTTAAAAATTTTAATAGAATTTTTTTTTTTTTAATTCTTTCAAGGTTCACAATGAGTATAAGTATATGAATATAATAATAAAAATAGGAATATAATATGAAAATGATTGAAAAGAATTTAAATAATGCTTCAGTTTCATTTGGAATATTTCAGAAACTTGTATTTTAACATTTCTCATTTCAACCTTTGTTGAGCTGGAACTCGGTATGTATGGTTCGAGTTCTGAATTTACTCTGAATCTTAGATTCAATCAAATTTTCATGGCAATAAATCTATTTTATTCCAATAACTTTTGGTAGATAGTTTGATGAAGATGTTTGGCAATGCAAACGCCTTTCTCACTGTGCCTAAATGAAGGAAATAGCTCAACTACACAGCTCCATATATTCATATTGCTTTTCGGAGATGCCTGCAGCATATCTGGCTGCGTTACATATTAGCCCAAGCCCATAAGATTTCCAGTAACTTAAAGTGGCTGGCAATATCCGCCCCCATTTGAAGTATTTGTAGTTGAAGTGGCCAGAAACTCAGTCCATTGGCGGGACACTTCATTGGCTGTCACACATATGACAATAAACCGAATACATAAATGATATACGAACGTTTCTCAGCTGAGGATATATACAAACATATATACATATAGATATACATATATATAAATATATATATATTGAATCGTCTGAATGGGACAGCATCAGCATTGAGATTGCGTAGTGGCAAGAGGTAGGGATGCTGGGACACAGCAATAATATCTATGGCCCCTCCCAAAACCAATCCCACTTGACACACACGCAGCGTAAAAGGAAATGAAAAATTCTTAGCAAAATTCCCATCATCCCTTATTGGGCTCTGGGGCATTTTGCTGCTGCCTTTTCTTACTATAGTTATATACTCTTAAAAGGGAGTGTCCATGCACTTTTAGCTGAAGAAGTTTTAAGTGAAGAATTCTAAGGAAGTCACTGAAATTACAGACTAGAAGAAAGAAACTTGAATCAACGTGGATTGAAGAAGTTATATAAATGTCTTTCACTTAGGTATGAAGAATGCCGTAGACTTAGATTGATTTCATAACTAATTTAATAATAATATTTAATTAAATAATATCAGCAGAGAACCTCTTTAATATTTTAAAGCATGCAGAGAGAAACTTGTAGCAAGTTTAATGTCAAGTCTATTTCGAAACTTTGGGTAACAAATACCTAGCCTTATATATAAATCATTGGCATAACTAATATCTAGCCTTATCTACTGATATATACATTAAGAATAAGTTTGCATTCCATTTAACTTAACTTTTCTATAGAAACTTATCTTTTAGTATATACTTTACTCTACTTCTATCCATAGAACCCAAGCTAAAGCGTACACAAACTTCACATTTGCTGACTTTTTCCGTCGCACAAATAGTTTTCCCATTTTTATATATTTTTAACAAAAATTGCCCTTCTGTTCGCGTGTGTGTGTGTGTGTGTGTGTTCCGACAATAAGCACTCAATATGTAATAAAACTGAACACATTATGGGAAAGTGCCGCGAGCGCCATCAAGAACCTATAACAAATGCCGCATTCACTGGACAAAAGTGCAAATAAAAAACCGCCAAAATACAGTTTCATTGCTGGACACATATAGGATCGTAACTAGTCTATCAAATTGAGTCTAGGCTAAGGGTAAATAATATATTTTAGACATTTTTATACCCTGAGCCCATTGAAAATGGGAAATCAGGGTATAATGGTTTTGTGAAAATGTATGTAACAGGCAGAAGGAGGCGTGCCACACCCCATAAAGTATATATATTCTTGATCAGCGCGACAAGACGAGTCGATATAGCCATGTCCGTCTGTCCGTCTGTCCGTCTGTCCGTCTGTCCGTCTGTCCGTCCGTCCGTCCGTCCGTCCGTCCGTCCGTGTGAACGCTGAGATATTTGTAAGTACGCAACGTAGAGACTTGAAATTTTACATGAATACTCGATAATACCATACGCTGCACAAGTTTATAAAATTTTTCCGATAACTCATTCCATTTCGATTTTATGAGCATTTATCGATAATTTTAATGTGTTTTTAAGGCTTGGTTTGTACATCTTTTGAGCTAAAGACTTCAAATTTGCTGTGTAGTTGCGTGTAATGAATACGGAGATAACGTTATCTTTAGATTTTGGATGCCACGCCCCATTCGCCCCCAATAGCCCCCTATTTGTAAAATGCGCAAATCAAATACTAGAGACTTGTGCTTTGGCACATACACACGTATGAATGCCATTAATAAGTTGTGAAAGTTTTATGCACTTAGTCCATCGCTAAGAAAAGTTATTAAACAATTAAATTCCCATAGTAATGCCCACATTGCAGCCCAAGCGCTGCAGCCCAGTCGCTGCGTCAACTGCGCAGTTGGCAGAGCTCGCGCTTATGCGTGCGTGCATATGTATGTGTGTAAGTGTTGTTTGTATGTATGCATACAAAATCGAAGAATGATTTGATATTTGGCTCCTCACAGGGCTCAGGGTATCCCCTAGTCGAGCAGTCTCGACTAGAGCACTCTTACTTGTTTAAACTAAGGAAGTGAGCCGAAGTTTGCTTCGGGCTCTTTAGAAACTTTTATGGAGTATGAAAAGGTGGTTTGAAATAAGCTAAAAAAAAGGGCTATAGATTGAATAGTTTTATGAGTAGTGAATCTAAGATCAAGTAATGAGTTAAGTTAATATAATATATAAGGAGTAACTGATATATTATCGCAGGCACTAGCAGTACTTCCAATATTCTGCTAACATTTCCAACACAATATTGATAACAGTGTCAAACCTAGCTTTAACAGTCCACTGTTAGAAATTTATGCTAAGTAGTTGTCTCACTCTAGCACACGAGATCAAAGGCAAAAACCTGGATCATCTAAAATCGGAAATAACTAGAAGATAAACTTGATGTGATGTAGAAAAAGTGACTAAAGCAGATGCTATAAGTTTTTTGTATGTTTTTCAATAAACTAATATGATATGTAATATGAATGAGGAAGTGTAAGATCTGAGAGTAATATTTTATATCTAGAGTCTATATAGATTTAAAAATAATGAAGTAGAGTTAAGTTGACCTCATAGAGGAATGAAGGAAGGGTTAATAATATGTATTCCCTTGACATTTGTTTACCGCCAATTCGACAACCAAACAGACGAAGACTGAGAAGCGTATTATTTTTGGATCGTCGAGGAACTATCTATACAAATTCTTTGTAATACATAAAAATATAAATAATTATAATGTATATAGCTCAAAATGTCTGAATTGGTCGACTTAAGTGTGGGAACTGAATAACAATATGAATTCACAAAAAGAAACAAAAGAAAATCTAACCCGAACAGAGCCCCCAATTTATAGAAACTAGAGTTTACTCTATTCTAACGAAGGCCAATTCATTATATTGAAGTTCTAATTTGCCGAAAATATGACAAAACGTTATCGAACAAAAAGGAAAATATATAATTGAATAAAATTCAGTCAAATTTTTAAAAATTTCTTTCCCAATAATTGAATTCCATGAATTGGATTTTTATTCATAAAAATCAGTTATACAATCCATTAGCCTTAACACGTATTCAAGACTGTTTCATTAAATATTGCATCAGCTTAGGGAATTATTGTAGCATCAAATTAAGTTTTTATCAAAATCTTAACAAACTGCAATTTATTTTTCATGGCCTAAATCTCTTTGCATCAGCTTTAACTTTTGCCAATTGGATTAGAGAAACAATGAGAAAGTTGGCCTAATCTAATTGGCCTGGTGAGAGTTGCAGCAGAGGCAATTAGCTGAGCATAATTGAATTCAATTGTTGATATACGTATTTGTTTAACAATTTATATATATATTTATTTACTTATTTATTTATTTGTTTGTTCGTGCACTCAAGTGCTCTGTGGCCTTGGCACACAAACTAATTAAAAGGGCCAGGCGCATCGAGAGCATCACCAAGAAAAACGCAGCAAACACATGAGATTGAAAGCCAAACAAACTGTTGCAATAGCAGCAGCAGGAGGTGGCAGCAGGAGGCGGCAGCAGGAGGCGGCATGTGGCATGTGGCAAGTGCAGCACAAATGGCAAACAAATAAATATTAACTGCCTCGTATTTGCAATTGTTGTTGAATTTGCCAAGTGAAATGGCAACAGCAAAAGGTAAAGGCAACGGTAAAGACAACGGTAAAGACCAAAGAGCCCAAACAAAGACTCGAGATAATAAAGCAAAGTACTGGACGTTCGCCCACAAAAGTTTACCATTCTAATTGTTGTGCAGTCAGCAGCAGAAGCTGAAGCTAAAGCTGATGCAGAAGCAGAATTAGCAGCCACCACGCCCAACCAGGGACGCAAAAAAGTAATTGAGGCAAGTCGAGCTGAATGCGATTTGAGTACCGAAGAAAGCTCAAGGAGACTGTACGGCGTATTGTGCTCGTTTTGCAGCATTTTCCATAGTTTTAGCTAACACTTCGGCTATTTCCTCACGGATGTTGTTCTTGAGCTCTTCTATGGTCTTTGGCTTATTAATATAAACCTTTGATTTTAAATATCCCCACAAGAAGAAGTCAGGTACAAACGTTTAATGGTGTTCTTAGAAGGCGCATTTTTCACATTATTTAATTTTTTACACGCACGTTGAGTATTTACAATTGACTTCTTTTGTTGAATGTAAATTTCAACAATTTGGGAGCGCGTGATTCCATGGTAAAAATCTGCTTGGACTGACGCTTCCAACGCGGTATGTCATTAAGGGATCTGACGTCTCTGTCAAAAGATACAGGGTTGCTAGATGGGTCCGTCGAATATGAGCAACCCTGTATATTACACTAGTATCTTATTCATTCCATCAATTTGATAATATTCCAAGTGTTCATCTCTCTCAGCTTCTCTGAGTCCCTGAATTGACTGCGTATTTGGTCTTTCAATGTTGCACACCGGAGACAAACTTAATTTGCCACAATGTCTCCGATGGTAAACCCATCTTCTCAGCTTTTCAGCTCCTCATCTCATCTCCTCCCACCCCACTCCCACCTCTCACCCCCCCTTTCCCCATGCTTCCTTCTGTGTAGAATTCGAGCGACCTCCCGCAGCTGCACATAATTTAATTACCACAACGTGACAAGGCGTTCGACTAGATTTCTCAGCCCCCTCCCTCTCTCTCCCTGTGTGTGTGTGTAGGCGTGGCCCTTAAATGGCTGACTGTTGCCCAGGCGCTGGCATCATCGTGTGGCAACAATGAAGTGCAACATGTTTAGAATAGCAATTAAGTCAATAGAGCCGCAGACAAAGCCAATGCCAAAGCCCTGTTCAAGACTCGTTCGCTCACTCTCTCTCTCTCTCTCTCTCTCTCTCTCTCTTTCTCGCCCTCTGTCTCTCTTTTGTTTGCTGTCAAGTCAAGTCGAGTCCTCACCGAAACGTTTAATACGTACACAGTGCGTGCCACGTGCCACATGCCACGGCCACAGCATGTTGCATGTGCGAATGACCCCCACAGTCTCCCCCCCTCTCTCTCCCCCTCTCTCGCCCCCTCTCCCTCCCCCTTACTCTCTTTCTATGTGCTCACCTGGCTGACATTGCGCCTTGGCTTATTGACGTGCTTCCAATTTCGATTGCAGCTGCAACTGTTTGTGGCATGCGGCACCTGAGCTACTTATACATAGCTGGCCCGTCTCATATTTTCCATTGCATGTATGTCTCGCTTGTCGACTGCCACGCCCCCCCCCTGCCCTATGCCGCCTCCGTAAAAATGTCGCCACATGCTGCAAGCCGCATTCCGCATGATTCGTTTCGTGTTTGATAATTTACAGCTCTGCTGATTGCTGCCACATGCAACGCGACTGCGGTCATTTTGTCCATCCAAATCAGCATCAGCTCAAGGCTGCCACGCCCCTACGCCCTCCACGACCGTCTGCCTCACTGCGTGCATTTTGCATTAATTTGCTTTAATTGCGCGTCCGCAAAAAGTTTTAACTACCATTTCCGTTGCATTTGCACCGCATGTAAACATAACCATGACATTTAGCCTTATTCGCAGTTTATGTGCCTGCCCCTCTCTACGTCTCTCTCTCCCTATTTCTCTCTCTCTCTCTCTCTCTCTCTCTCTGCCTTTATCTATATGCCTGCTCTGTGCCCTTATTCATTTTGGCTTTTAACTTTCTCAATGAGTCGCCCCATTTGAAGTGCTGCTTGCTTGCGCCCCCTTGCTGGATGCTGCTCGTATCTCTGCTACCCTTTCAGCCCCTCCCCCTCCCCCTCTCCTTCAGTCTGCTGCGACAGTTACCCGAACGCCGCCATTTGCCATTTGCCATTATCCGTTAGTTTTGCGCATTTCCGGCTCGGGCGATTGCCGCTGCAGTTGCGGATGAGCCAGCAGCAGCGACGCATGCTGAAAGCGAGCATGCACGACTAGCAGATACCCCTTATTTGTTATCTGTCTCTATATAACTATCTCTATCTCTATCTCAATCTCAAACTCTATCTCCATCTCTATCTCTATATCTCTATGTCTCTGTATCTATAACTCTATATCTCTTTATCTCTATATCTCTATATCTCTATATCTCTATATCTCTATATCTCTATATCTCTATATCTCTATATCTCTATATCTCTATATCTCTATATCTCTATGTCTCTATGTCTCTATATCTCTATATCTCTATATCTCTATATCTCTATATCTCTATATCTCTATATCTCTATATCTCTGTATCTCTATATCTCTGTATCTCTGTATCTATATCTCTATATCTCTATATATCTGTATTTATATATCTCTATATATATATATACATATATCTATCTACCCTTTTCACTCACACTTATATTCAAGGGGTACAGGGTATAATACCAGGGTTGAATTGAGCTGAACTCTGGACTGTACTGTCCCCCACTTCCATTGCGGCAAGTGTTCATGGACAGCTGTATCTGTTGAGGGGCTTTCAATAACCTGACAGATCTCCCATTTAATCAAATCAAATTACTATATATAAATTTAGTTATAGTTATATATTTTAATATATAGATTTATCTATTTTTCTTAACTCCTTTCCTTTAATCGGTATTCCATCAGCTTCCCTCTACGCCTTTGTTTTCGGTCAAATCTCGTGACCTCCAATTGGAACCCAAGCACAATTCTTGTTGCATTTTTAATACACAGCGAGAGTTGTTGTTGTTTTTATTGTTGTTGTTGTACGATTTGTAACTACGGCCACAGCTTTAGTTGTTGTTGTTGACATTTGGAAAATCGTAGACTTTTTTTTAGATTTTAATTACATTTTTATACACATTTCCCTTGGCCACACATTAAAGCTGAGCACTAAAGTCGTTTTGGCTGTGGGCTAGTCAAGGTTGCCACGCCCACACACGCCTCTTTCAAAAGCACATACGCTGCACTTTTGACGCGCTGCCCGCGGGCCCCCATGCCCCCAACGTTCTATGTATTTGAGCTGGGACGATGCTCGCAGAGTTCTCTCGCTTTGGCCGCAAGGCAAGTGGCATGCGGCATGCGGCATGCGGCATGTGGCATGTGGCAGTGTGTCTGGTTGACATAGATGTATATCGGAGCAACAAGAACAAAAGGCATTAACACCATCAAACTTGGTAAACAGAGATACAGCACGTATCTAATAAAAGGCCACAACGTGCTGCCAACGCGGTCGCGAGTCGAGCGCAGGGGCGCTGGAATAAAGGAGTGTGAGGGGGGCGGGGTCTAGCAGCGGCTAGCGGGTGCGTCCAGAATGTGGACATACTCTCTGTCCCTCTCTCTCCCTCTCTCTCTCTCTCTCTCTCTCTCTCTCTGTGTGCTTGGCTCTTTGGCATTGTCGCTGAGATTTGCGCCTTTTGCCTCAGCCTCAGCATCAGCTTATGTCTTCGCCTTTGTCGCCGCCTCTGCTTCCGCCTCTGCCACCACCACCATTTCCATCACCTCCTCCACCAACACCACCACCTCCACCACCTCCTTGCTGCCTGTTGTTACAACTACAACTAGTGCGACGCTCGCAACGCTTTTGCCAGTTGATATCCTGCTTAAGGATGCGCTCAAGTACTTTCAAGTCACTTGGCAGCTGCTTGAGTTAACTTTTGGCCCCGGCCAGGGCCAACTAAGGTATATCATCTGCTTTGTCACATCCACAACTCACCTGAGCGCTGCGCGCTGACAGCTCGCTGAAATGCTGAATGGAATCAACGTTTACGTTTCGCTCCAGACTCTCAGCTGGCGCGCTTCGCCCCAGCCACTGGCGAGACAGTTGCTTCTCGGTTGCACTTGACTTGAGTGTCCTTTGCAGCTACAAAGCGAGAAAAGTGTTGCGGTTACAACAACAACAACAACAACAATGGGAACAACGACAGCTGCAACAAGCGAAGCTAGAACCAATAAGAAGACGCTCGTCTTTGAGCGCTGTCAAAACAAATCCAAAATGCGTTTACACTCAGCGAAATGGAGTGTATGAAGAGAGAGTTATATAGAAGACTGTGATAGTAAAGCAAAGATCAACAACTTTACTTTAGCTTTATCGCTATGTATATCTAAGAGTTACATCAAGTAAATGGTTAAGAATTTTTGAACTGAAGAAAAATGCCAAAGAATATCGAAATCGTTTTCATAAACTTTTCTTTGATTTTTGCAATGTTGCAAAAACCTATATTACCTATATATATATACTTATAGATAGATATACATACATATCTAAAACCATAAAAAAAGAAAACACAGCTAAAGATAACGAAAAGAAGTCGAGAAATACTTGACATTGCTTTCAAGTTATTTTCGCATTGTTTGATTTCACTTTCAAATTTCGTCGTGCTTGCTCAGACGATGGGGTAAACAGAGAATGCTGCGCCCGGCCAGGCCTTTGTCTGGGCCGCACCTGCCGTGGTAACGACGACGGCGGCGGCGGCGGCAGCGGCGACGGCATCCTGAGGCAGTCGGGCAGCATATCCGCATCCTTGTGTCTAGTCGGTCCTGCGACTCCCTTTTGCGCCATTTGTATTTGAATTTGTTAAAACATTTTAGTGGAATTACTTTCAGTTTAAATTGCCAAAGTGGCCTCCAGTTGTTGTCTGCCTCTCGCTCCCTCTCTCTCTCTCTCTCTCTCCCTCTCTCTTTCTTTCCTGCACTTTGCGCTTTTTGTATAGATAGTTGTTGGCTTGCGCTTTGGCTATACAAAGTCTGTTGACTGCGCTTCGTTTGATTTGATTAACCATTCGCTAGATATTGAAGTCTCAGAATGCATTCACTTGATGTCAAGTTAGCGCCGAATCGAATTCACGAATACCGCTTCAAATGCTCTCAATGCAGCATTTCATACTAGATTAGATAATGTTTAAGTGTTGTTTGGATGGTGCTTAGAAGAGATCTTGCTCGGTTTTAAGTAGTCGATGCATCTATTGAGATGTACATTTATCAAGATACATAGATAGATATGTATAGAGATGGATAGATATATATGTATCTGAATAAATAGATAGATAAATAGATAGAAAGATAGATCTTATCTGGATACATAGATGTATATACGTAGATACATATGTATCTGGATATATAGATATAGATATACAGATTCATATGTATCTGGATACATAGATAGAGATACATAGATACATAGGTATCTGGATATATATGTACATATAGATACATAGGTAAATATGTATCTGGATGCATAGATAAAGATACATTGATACTTATGTATCTGAATGCATAGATAAAGATACATATATACATTTGTATCTATATACAGGGATAGAGATACATATAGATACATATGTGTCTGCATGCATGGGTATAGATAAATAGATACATATGTATCTGGATGCATAGATACAGATACATAGATATATTGGTATATGTACACAGATACATAGATGTGGATAGTAAGATGTAGACACATAGATACATATGTATCTGGATGCATGGATTGATATAAGTATATATTTATCAAAACAGATAGATACAAATCTATCTGAACATTTACGTATCCATGTATCTATGTATATATTTAAAGATAAATATGTATCTAGATTCTAGATTCATAGATATGCAAGTGTTTATAAATATTTTACTATCTATTTATCTATTTTTCTATATATATATCTAATTAAGATACAAATCTATGTTACGATCAATGAATCTATATATTTTTATATATCCATATATTCATATATATATATATCTATCTCTGTTTCTCTGTGTGATTTCAATGTCAGATGCTTACGCAATCTCCGTGCACGAAATTTGTACTCGACTTTTTGGCTTTTGTTGCTGTTCAGCCGAAGCAATTGGAGAGGTAGGCCCATCTGAGGAAATGAGCCACAGGTAGAAGTGATTGGAGGTGGCTTCAGTTGCCCCATTGGGCACCTCAGTACCTTCTCTCTCTCTCTCTCTCTCTCTCTCTCATTCTGTTTTTCTCTGGCTAAAGGTTAAGTCGAGCCTTGTTTGAGCTTGTTTCTGTTGCTGGTTTTGGGTTGCGTTTGGTTTTTTTTTCTTTTTGTTTTTACTCTTCTTTTGACTGTTTACCCTTTGGTGTAGATATTGGAGGGGTATTTAGCTTTGCAAGAGCTTAGGGAAGAGATGATAAATTGATATATGATATATGTATATAATGTAGTCTAGGTCTAGTCTAGATCTGGTCTAGATCTATGATTGTTTGAGTGACTTTCCCTAAGCTTTTATTATCCCTTCATTATAAGTAACATATAAGTAACATATATAATAGATTGTCACACCAGATATATGATGTTAGATGTACATATGATTGTAGATGATGAATGAAGGTATGCTTGTGATGGATGTAAGATCATCAAATTTCTAATCAGCTTTATATGATCTTATATCTTACCAAGCACTTCTTCATCCATCTACTCATACATTTAGTCGTCTCTCTTCACTAGCCTTTTCTTTCACATACAGGGTATCTAATGGTCGTGCACTATGGTTTTGTTGTCTTTTGTATTCGACTAGTTTTGCTGCTGCTGGCTCTTCTTCTTCTACTTCAACTTCGTCTTCTTCTTCTTCCGGCTGTTTTCGGGGCATTTTTGTTTGCGATAGCTGCCACCCGCATTTGCGCTTTGCGTGCTGAGAAATGCGCGGAATGCAAAGGAGGCCGTTTGTATTGCGTGCTGCTGCTGTTGCTGTTGCTGCTTCTTCTTCTTGCCATAGATACAGCCGGAAATACTTGAAATTTTTGCAGCGCGTTTAACTTGCAACTTGGTTCGCAGCACCTTCGTGGGGGAGGCGATGGGGGGATCTATGCTGGCAGCGAAATTGAAAACTGCAATTGACACTGAAACTGGATATGAATATGTAAGCAAGTGGGAGAGGGGTGGGGGTAGTGGGGGATAGGGAATGGGGGGTGGGCACTGTCAAGGTGAATTTCGGGCTGTGCTTGCCACTTGCCACTTGCCTGTTTGGCGCTGCAACGAGCACTGGTTGCACAGCGGATGTCCTGTCACAGGAGCCGAAGCTGACGTCGCCGAACGAGCGACGAAGGCAACACGAATCGCTCTGCCAATTGGGCAGCGCAGCGCGCTGGCAACATTTGCTGCCAGGCGCCTGGCAACATTTCCTGTTGCGCAACATCTGTTGCAACTGATTGGGCCCCATTAGCAATTATTAACGCAATTATTATTGCAGCGTGGCCCGGCGTTCCGTCACGTCCCGTAACTAACGAGCCAAAATTAGCTCAGCGAATTATGAGACTTTTGCGCAGGCGAAGTTTGCTTAGACGGCTGCCACGCCTCCATCTGTTGCACTCCCATTTCTCCCTCATTCTCCAGTTGCATCTTCATTATGTTAATCATGTGCGCCTCTGTCTGCAGTTAATTTCTGTTTCTTATTGCACTTAATTAAGTGCAACTTGAGCTCCGCCCACATTTTTCATATTCGCCCCTTGCCACGCCTTGCCTCTTCTCTGCGCTGCTTAATTTATGCGACAAGCGCTGCCGTCGCATCCATTGCTAATGATGTGCATGTCAAAGCGCGACTGACAATCGGATGACAATGCCGGCATCGGCCATGATAATTCCAGCAATTGGCCCAAATTTTGACGTCAATCAACTTGCTTGAAGCGTCTGAAAAATTAGTTAGGGCGAGGTCTGAAGGGGGCGGTCTGGGACTGGGAATAGGAGCTGCAATCGAGCAGCTGAAAGGGCCTGAAGCGAGCTAAATGGATGCAAATTGATGCCTGATGCATCACTAATCTATATGACGGATGATTGATGACTGATGACGGATGATTGATGACGGATGATTGATGTCTGATGATTGATGACTGATGTATATGTAGCATAACCTCGTTGGCTAGTTGAAGTAAAGGTAAGAGTTGACATTTTGCCTGACTCATTGAGGTATAATTGATTCCTCTCTTGATTTATACTTTTTGATTGAATGATGTAACAGTCCATCAATCAATCAATCAATTCATTGTTATTATAAATAATACTCCCATATAATAAAGACAAATTAGCTCTTCAAGTTAATCTAGAGATGAAAACATTACAAATGTTTTCTAGTTAAATGATGTATGGCTAATGTGTGATTGATTGATGTCTGATAACTGACTGATGTATGTTTGATTAATGTGTGAGTTGTGTGATGAATACTTAGTAAATAATCAGTGACTTATGTATGCTTGATGGATGTGTAATAATTGGTCGGTGAATAAAAAATGACTAATGGTAGATGGCTGATGAATTTCTTACTGATATATGTCTGACTGATGTATGTGTTGACTGATGTATGCCTGGTGACTGTTTGCTTAATGAATGATGATGTGTAACTGACGAATGAATAGTGTTATACTGACTAAAGTATGACTGAGCATTGATAATTGATGTATGTCTATAGCTCATGGTTACCTGTCTGATTTATGTGTGATTTATGGCAGTAAGATACTGAATTCAGTGATGAAAGACTTCAGATTGAAGAATGACTGATGAATGGCTAATGTATTACCGGCAAATTGTCAATTGGAAGACTTTTATAGACTGATAATACTCGAATGGATTGTCTGATTGATATATTTGATGTATATTACCTGCCCAATTGAAGTTTGATGAATGCTCGCTGATAAATAACGATTAAAGTCCTGTGTAATGCCTGGTCTAGCCACTGCAGAGGCTTTATCTCTATTTGTCGGCCTTTCAAATGGCCGCCTGTGACTTTATTAACTCTAGAGCCGAAATGCAATTTTTTGCTCATCCGTTTGATGTTTGCGTCGCGTCAGTGACTCGCTAATTGCGACTTTTAAGTTTGCGCACTGTGAAAAATGTCATTGAACGTCGCCTTTGTGGACATCGAATATGGAAAAGTTTTTAATAAATGATAAAAGCGATTTTATTTGCTTGCTGAACTGCAGCTGACGTGTGGACATGGACGTGGATGTGGACGTGGATTTACATGTAGTCAACGCAACGGAAGTGGATGACCGACAGATTGGCCATACAACTACTTTTTTTTAAGCGAGAGACAAAGAGAGAGGGAGGAAGAGGGAGGGAGGGAGATGGGTGAGTGGGGAGCCATTCGCATTGGAATTGGTCAGCTTTGAGTCGAGCTCCCATCGTGTGTGGCCCCATAAAGTATGCAGCACAACGCAGCGTCGTAGGCGACGCTCATTGAATCTGCAAAATCTAGCAGCTCGCATCGAGCTCCTTGCTGAGGATAATCGAAATCCAAATCCGCATACCATGTATAATCATCATAATGGCAAATTATATATAATAATAAAATATTTCGTGTTCGAACTACCAAAATGCACTCGCTGTGCGGGCGTGTGAGCAACGTATCGAGTTGAGTGCTCGCCGGGATGTGGATGTGGATGTGAATGTACATAAATACATGTATATATATGTACATCTATTTTCAATAGCATATGCGTACGTGTTAGTGGCAGTCCACAGACATTTGGCAGTCACTGTAGCTTGGAAGCTTAAAGCCTGACCAGCGTGGCAGCACTTTAAGTCTCCTGCTTTCATCTAGTTGAGTCACCGCTCTCGATTGTGTACGGCGTGACAATGGCCCGTTACCAAAATCAATCGTCTGCGTGACTGTGACTGTGACTGCGACTGCGACTGTGAGTGGGACTGCTGCCCCGTCTACCGATCAATAGATGGCGCTGCCTTTTGTGCCGCTGCCAACTTCAGTTTTTCGTCTGCCTTTGTGCGCTGCATGCAAAATTAGTCTGCCGGCAAATCAAATGCTCGCCCCTGGCCAGGACCTTGAGTGGAAGGCGATGAGACTGAGACTGAGACTACGACTGCGACTGCGAGTGCTGCGTGCGTTCTCCATGTCGAGAACTAAGAATTCGCCACTTCTTTGGCATAATTTAGCTGGCTAGATGGGGTCTTGCGTGCTCTTGGCCAAAAAAGCAAGCTGAAAGCCTTTGCCTCCGACTCAATTTGCAACTTTCGAGCGAGAGGCGAACCGCAGCTGAGGCAGCTGAGGCAGGAGTGCTCCGGTTTCCTTTGTGTGGGGCGGCTGGGTGTTAACTCTTTAAGTGGCGCCTGTCGCGGCGTCTGCGGTTCAAAGTTCAAAGCGTACATTTCCGATTTTGCCATTAATTAACGCTAGTAAATTAGCAGCGCAGCTGCAACTGCCACAGCAGCACCTGAAGCAAAGGGCCAGCACTTCAAGCCGCTGGCTGGGTAGCAGTAGCTGCCGCCTCCTGCTGGCAGAGCTTGCTCGACTTCATTGATTCGCAATCAACGCCAGGGCCGCATTTGATTTATTTTACCAAAGAGAGAGAGAGAGGGAGGGGGAGTGAGGGGCAGGGAGACAGAGAAATGGTTAAACTTTCCCAACAGTGCCAAACGCAATTTAATAAACAACATTTTACAGCCTCCGAATTCAATTAAGTGCTTCGCAGCAGCAATTCAAATGCGTCGAGCGCTGAAGGGAGAGAGAGAGATTCAGAGTGGGCCAAAGGCCACCTTACGCAGCAGGTGCTTCTATGTATGACTATCGCTTAATGGAATTATTATCAAAAGACTTGAGCTTCGAAAATTTCTTTGCGATATCTGAGTAGAGTTAAGTTTCTCTTGCAACTGGTCATTCACACGTGTCTTTGATATCTTCTGTCTCATATCACTGTCTTCTTCGTATTTTGGCATTCCATTCATCTCTCCTCTTGTCTATGTTTCTATCTATCTATCTCTCTCTCCTCTATTCCTTCAGCTTATCTCTCTTTCTTTACCACTTTCTCTCTCATTCTTTATACTCTCCTTTATCTTCCTTCGCTCTCGTTTCTTTCAATTCTTATTCTCTCTCTCTATCTGTGTGTGTGTCTCTCTCTCTCTCTATATTTCTCTTTCTTTTTGATTTATTTTCTCTCACACTGCTGTGTTTTTCTACTTCTGTTAATTTTTCTATCTCTCTTCTTGGCTCTCTTTCTCTCTCCCCTATCTTTCGCAATTCCTATCATTCTTTACCTCTCGCTTTATTACTCTCTTCAATCCCTCTTCTGTCATCCTTCTTTCTCAAATCTTCGATCATTCTCTCTCATTGCTCTCTCTCTCTCTCTCTCTCTCTCTTTTTCTCTCCCTATCACTCATACTATCTATCTTTTTTGTCTTTCTTTTTTTCTCTTTATTTTCTCTCTCTCTCTCTTTACCCCTCTCTCTCTCTCTCTCTCCCTTACTCCCTCTCTTCATCTCTTCCTTCTTTCTCAATCTTTCATATAGCTTTCTTGGCCCTTTCCACCTCTCTCTCTCACACTGTTCTTACCTCCTCCCCCTTTTTCTTCCCCATACCTTCACACTTTCCTACAACTCCACACTCACTTGTTACTTAGATATAACTCATCCCCCTTCTCCGAGCTTCGCCTGCTAACCGATCTAATGACACGAAGCTGACACTAAAGCTAAATTGCGAAATGTTGTATGAATTATGTTTTGCAATATTTTATTGAAGTTTACGCGAAAACTCATCAGGAAATGTGTGAGGAGGAGGAGGAGGAGAGAAAAAACGAAATCGCAGATAGCAACAGCTGTCGATGCTGCTGTCGTCATCGTTGTTATTGTTGTTGTTGTTGTTGTTGTTGATAATCAGCTGTGGCAAAGGCAAGCTCTGATGACAAACTGATATTAAAGACGCATCAGAATTTATCTGAAAACGAAAAATCGACAAAGTCCGCGCTAATAGAAAAAGTTGAGTGTTTTGGTCGTAGCAGCAGCAGCCGCAGCCATTGATGGCCATGAGAGGGTGTAGCAGAGTGGGGTAGCTTGCTGCAGGCAGTCGGTTTGCCATTGATATGAATGGAGAGCTTCTACAACTACACTCTCTCTCTCTCCTGCTGCTGCTGTTGCCGATTCCTGTTGCATGTGGCATGTGGCATGTCGCTGGCCATAAAAATGATTTAAATGCCGGCGCATTGTTGCATTATGTTCCAGCAGCTAAATGAATGACTGACTGACTGACTGACTGAATGATTGATACACTGACTGACTGAATGAGTGACACGCTGTGTCCCCATTTGGGCCATGCATCAACTTGATGGCTACTGGCAACTTGGTAGCATCTTTATTTACTCCGTTTCGGACAGCGGCCTATCTCCCTCTCCCTCTCTCTGTGTCTCTCTGTCTCATTCTCTGTCTCTTTCTCTGGCTGTGCATACTTAATGCATTTGCATTTTCATTTTATTTCATTGCTTTAGCTGTGCACTGCCTCAACTTGTGCTTTGTCTTCCAGCAAAGGACCTTCTTCCACTTCCTGCCTGCATCCTCCTCCTCCTTCTCCTCCTCCTCCTGCTGCTCTCCTCTCGACTAGATTCTTTGGCTATTTGCTGTTTGCCTTGTCTTGTGTTTACTTACTTTCATTTGTTTACTTGTGTTTCATTCGGTTAAGTGCTTCTCTGATTGTTTCGCGACAGCCCTCGCTTCTCGCTTTAACTTCTTCATTTGCCGGGGATTTGGAACTGAGCTGAAACCGAAGCATCCACCATTCATCTCACCATCATCAACATCTTTTCATGTTCAAGTGCGACCAGTTATTATCTGCTTAACAGATATTCGCTTCGCTAGTTGTTAACAACATTATTGGGCATTACATGTGCCACACCCACACACACACACTCTCGCACACAGTCGCCCTTTGCTGCGGGTCTTCGTTGTTATCGCCCAACCATTGGCCATAAATATTCATCCTTTATGCATACATTATTTTAATGAATTATTGATTTCGTTCAATTTAATAGCATTGAGTGCAAGTTCATATGCAATTAGAGTCGCACCTAGAATACCCTATTAATTGGCTATAATGATATAGAGTTAAAGTTATTTGAAGTCGGCATCTCTCTATACTTATGAAACTTACTTTCCAGCTAATCTTACAGTCTTACAAATTCCCTTATTGATCTTGCCTTCCAACGAGCTACTTTTGCAAATGCTTTCTGGTCTTATCGATATGACTATAGCAACTCCTTCAGTCTTGAGCAACTCTTTCTGTTCTTATCGATTTGATCTTTAAGGAAGTCGTTCAGCATTACAATTGAGCAAGTCCTTTTGCACGTATAGATCTTACCTTCTTCAGCTTGTACTTATACTATATCTGGTTTATAGCTCGATTGCAAGAGTATCCCAGCAAGTATTATGCATTTACAATTCGGCTACTCTCTCTCTCTCTCTCCCTCCCACTCCCTGCTCTACCCTACCATATATATTCAATTATATATTATACACGCAGCCTTTAACTGTCCGTCTAACAATACCTGTTTGTCTTAACTACACTGAGCAGTTAAATTTTTCGCCTCTCTTCCTCTCTCTCTCTCTCTAAGTCCCATTCTCTTCCTCCCCCATGCTTCTTTTGTTATCAGCCGCACTCCTGGTCCCCTCTAGTATCTACTTGGGTTTCATTTTCATATAATTTAATGCTTAATGCTTAACACGCATTGAATTGATTTTAGTTTGGGGTCACGGCGCAGTTCGTGGAGCCAGTAGATAGCGTACGGTTCGCATTCGCTTTGTGTGTCGAATGTTTTGTGTGGTTTTTGTGGGTTCCAATAGCACTTTGTGTCCCTTGCAGAACGCATTAGCAATAAAGGCGCATCTATTCAATTATATCGGCCCTCGCAGCCCCTCCTCGGCGTGTGCCTGATATGAAAGTAAACTAGCCCCCACCTCGAATTGCTTTTAGGCCAACAACATTTTTCTTCTTCTTCTTCTGTTTTTTTTTTCGCCCTAATCGAGGTGCTATCTCATCAACTCCTTCACATGTATATGTAGCCTCTGGCATGTGGTCTGTGTGTCATTTTAATGGATGACAAGAATATTTTTTATGTTGTCCCCAGAACCAGTCGCCCTGTCACTCCTTTGAGCTCAGCTCCCGCTGGCTGCATATTATTTATTGTATTAAAAGTCCATTAGTGATTTTTGAAGCTTGTGGTCGCCATCTTTCATTTTCGTTTTCAGTTTCATTTTCCATTTACATTTTGACGTCAATAAAATTGACAGTTGCCCCGTCTCGCCCTCTGCCGTCGCCATATTGTGGCCACTAATTGCATTTTGGTTGAGGCCAAGCCTGCTGTTGCAGCCGATCAAATGGGGCACTTTGTCGAGCGCTGTCCCTTGCCCAATATCTTCTCTGAGGCTAACTAGTTTAGCAGGCAGCGAGTGGCTTATGGCAGCAGATTGAACATGAAGTTAGGCAGACAGAGAAGCAGCTGTAACGAGAGAGAATGGAAGATAGGCAGTTAGCTAGGGATTGTAGGACTCGTATGGACAGAGAAAGAAAGATGAGAGATAAGATAAGAGTGAGAGTAACAAAAGACACTGGCGAGTAATGAAAGGTAGGAGTAACGAGGGATGAGATAATATTAAGAGTGTGTAGCGAGTAGTGAACAAAAACTGGCGAGTAATAAGGCTTGGTGGAATAAGACCTAGATTCAAGCGAGAGGTCAGAGCGAGTAGCAAGAGAAGCTATTGAGTAATAGAGGAAAAAGTCTTACATAGGAGTGAGTAGCGAGAAGCCATAGCGAGTAACAAGAGATCTTAGCGGGGAATGGGGGGAAATCTTTCACAGAAGGGAGTAGCGAGAGATCATAGCGAACAGCGAGAGATCTCAAAGAGTTAGTAAATAATCTGATGAGATAAGATGAGATGAGAAATAACGGAAAGTAGAAAGTAAGCAGTGATGATACCGAATAAAGAGAGAAAACGAGATGAAGTAGTCGGATGTAAGGCTGTGAATTTAGAGAGCTGTAACTACGAGTAGGTGAAGAAATACCAGCGAGAGATAAAAGAACCAAAAGGAAATAAAAAGAGTAACTAGATCAAATGACAACGATTGAAAGAAAATATTGCTGAAAAGAAAATATGAAGCGAGAAGGAGAGTCGATTGATAGATTAGATGTTAGATATTTAATACGGAAAGGCTTGACGACTATATCAGAGAGTACGTGTGAGCGAGAGCGAGAGAGAGAGAGAGAGAGAAAGGGAGAGAGAGGGAGATTAAATCATAGCGACTGGTTTAACTAACTGTAGAATTACACTTACTCAATTCCTCGTTTGATTGCCAACGAGTTAAAATCAACGCGAAGCTTCCCTTAAGTAACGAATGTAACGCGAAGTCTCCCTTGAGTCGATAGTGAAAGGCAATTGCCAGACGAACGACTGCGCCGACTATTGCCAATCGATGCTTCTGGCCGGACGAGTTCTGACCAACGAATGCAGGCTAACAAGTAGCTTTAGCGAATCGCTCGACTAATTGATTGAGCATCACAGACTGTGCCGCAGCTAGGACTGCGCTTAATTTGAAAAATGGAGTGCCACGCCCACAGCCATATCTCCGCCTCGTTGCAGCTGAAGGGGCGCAGGCATCAACGACAAAGTCGTGCCATTTATGCATAAAGCAAGTTGCAGATAAGTGTGGGAGGAGGGAGACAGAGAGAGAGAGAGAGAGAGAGAGAGAGAGAGAGAGAGAGAGATGGCAGCTATGGGGGATTGAAGGCAAGTGCTAATATCTCGTGTCGGGCATTTGCCTGCTGCCTGTTGCCAGTTGCCTGGGATTAAAGTTGCTTGCAAATTTTCAGGCGCATAATGAAGCGAATGCAGCAGGGAAAACAAAGGGAGAGAGAGGGAGAGTGGGGAGAGAGGGAGAGAGAGAGAGTGGGGAGAGAGGGAGACAGTGGGGAGAGGGGGAGACAGTGGGTAGAGGACATTTCTGGCTATATAGCATCAGCAGTCAACATCAGACCGTTCGCTGGCATTAATAAAAGTTTTCATTCAAACAATGCAACGCAACCCAAAAAGGAAAACGAAGAGAAAGTCCCAGCACCCAGCCCCTATCCCCCTCTCATCCTCCCCCAGCTTCAGTACAAACAAACGACGCCTTGTGGAGTGGGGGGGGGGGGGAGGAGGAGATTTAAGCTGGGACCGTTAAGCCACTGATTGGGGTCATTATTAAATAAATTGAAAGGCATTTCTGTTGACATGCGAATGGGCCATGATGGCCGAGCCAACAACAGCAGCAGCAGCACAAAGAGGGCTCCCAAGTGCTTTAGTTGTCTTTTGTGGCAATTCAAGGGGCTTCATTCAATCTTTTAACGTGATAAACAACCTAATGTACACAGGGAAAGCAGGAAAGAGAGAGAGAGGTGGAGAGAGGTAGAGATGAGCTGAGCGCACATCAATGGATTTCAGCTGAAAGGCATCGCCTTTTCTTACGCCTCTATAGAGCACTCGGCATCTGACTAAATTGGATTGCAAACTACTAGATAATGCGCAACAAAGGCCATGAAAACAATCGATAAAATTGGCAATGTTATCGATAGATTCGAAGGAAGAAGGATGGAGAAACAGCTGGAAATTGTATGGAGAGTTGCTTATTTCAATTTAACATAAAAGGGAAATACTATATAAAGATATATGTATATATTATATATAGTAAAGCTTCAGTTAAAAGTGCTAGGTTTGAATTTTTGCAAATCTTAATTGAAGTCTAGTCATAGTCTATATAAAATAAATTCCGATCAAAATACAGAAATTTAAAGTGGTTTAGACTAAGTAAACGCTATGTAAGTTTAGGTTTACAAATGAAAGCTTCACAAACAATCGATAAAATTGGCAATGTTATCGATAAATATATCGATATATAAAATCTATTTAGATCAACATACCGAAATTTCCCTTGCCTTAGACTAAGATTATAGGCAGTTAAAATATATGTATTAATTCTTCAGTTGGAAATTTATATATGGTAATATCTTTGATCTCAACTCAATTCTAATTTCAGTCCATATAGTCTAAGTTAAGGCACAGTCCTAAAGCAGCTGACAATTAGCCCGTTAATCGGCCTTTGAGCCGCAGTTCGAACGATTCAAAGCAGGAAGAGCCCATCGACGGGCAGTGAGTGCACAAATATGTGGTTGATTATGACATTTGTGAGTCGAGTCGAGTTGAGTTGTGGCATTTGCCTGGTTTGGGGCGCCCAAATGGCGCATAAGAAGAGTTAATTGGGCCGTTATGCGGAATGGGGCTGGTGCTGGGCAATTGAATGCCGAGTGCTAACTGGGGAGCCGTGCGCGAAATGCTAACGCCTCTCGCACCGCCAGGTAGGGTTGACAATGCGTCGAAGGAGGCTCTGCGGCTCGATGCTTTTTAATTGAAAGCAAACAACACTTTTGCCCAGCGTCCAGAAATACTTTGTTTGCATGCGTGTCGCTGACAGGCAGGAGACGGGGCGGGCCTTCAGCATTGGCTGGTTAGGCATAAAAGTGAAAAACAATTGAACCCTTGGGCAAAATTGGTTTTGACAATGTAAATAAATAAAACACAAGCATAAATATTTACTGCTGGCAGCAGCAGCAGGGAACCCCAAAAAAAAGAGAGTGAGATAGAGAGAGAGAGAGAGAGAGAGGAAGAGGGGGAGAGAAGAAGAGAAGGTAGCCAAAGCTGGCGCTCGACTAAAGTATTTACAGCCTATTCCACAAAACTGACGTAAGCGTACAGATTACAGCGGCAAGCCTTCGACTCGAAAAAGGACTCTCTGCCAGGAGCAGCTGCCTCCTGCACTCCGGCACCCGTAAGTGGCTGACCTTTAACATTTAGTCTTCAGGCATGCCCCCTTCCCGCCTTGAATGTTGCCAAAAGGATTTGCAGCTCATTTCATGCCAAACGCACTTGTGCCCTCTGCAGGCCTCGGCCACCCTCAACTGCCCCCAACCGTCCCCAATCGTCCCCAATCGCCCCCAGCCGACCCTTTCGGCTTAACCCTTGTGCTAATATTTGATTGTGCTGCCCGTTTAATAGCCAGCTCAAATTTTCAACTGTGTGTTTTCCGCATACGCAGCCCGAAACAACATTTCAGTTCTTGCCACAAATTGAAAAGAAAATGGAGAAAGCGAATAACGTTAAATCGTAAAATGATTCCAATTCGAATTGACTCTGCATTCGCTTCAAATATGAAATTAATCTCCAGAGAACAGACAGGCAATAAAAAGCTACTGAGAGAGAGAGAGGGAGAGGGAGAGAGAGAGGGAGAAAAAGAGAGAATCTGTATCTATATCTATATCTATATCTATATCTATATATATATCTATATCTATATCTATATCTATATCTATATATCTATATATCTATATATCTATATATCTATATATCTATATATCTATATATCTATATATCTATATATCTATATGTCTATATATCTATATATCTATATATCTATACATCTATATACCTATATAACTATAATTATAACTATATATATCTTTATCTATCTCTATCTTTATCTCTCTCCCTCATTCATGATATTTGAAACTCAGCTAAATTTGAGCTGAATCCGAAGAATGCTTCGCATTCTAGTAATATCTGCTTAATTTCGAACAATTGCAATTCGATGCCAGTAGATTATTAATACATGAACGGACCACAGCCGGCCAACGCAACAGAATCAGGCATATACATTTACCTACATATATATATATATATGTATATATATATACTGTAACTGAACAGTGAATGCGATGGCGTAGCTTGGGGGCGCCTGGAGCTTTATGTAAGACCAGCCACGAATCGGCCATAATAATTTTCCGCGTAATTTATTTGAGCGCCATAATATCATATTTTACACGCACACACTTAGGGAGCGCAGGCCTTTGCCGTGGGCCCGGCTGTAGGCGGCTCGTGGAGTTGCTTCCGTTGAATAATTTAAACAGCGCACATGTGCGCGAAAAAGACGCCCGCCCTGAGAGAGAAGGGGGGGGGGGTGGGGGGCGATGGAGGTCACGTTAAAATAGGCGGAAGACGATTATCAGACAGTTTGCACACAATGTTGTCGTCTGCAGCGGAAGGAAGCGGAGATAGCGGATGGGGGATGGAAGATGGGGGATGGTGGATGGGGGATGGCGAATGGGGGCTTCTAGCACACATTTATTGCCAAAATTAAATGACAATGTAGTTGAAAAGCTATAAGGAGCTGCAGCTGAGAGAAGGAAACAAAAACCAAAGGGAGCGGTGGGGCAACTAGGACATTTGCCCAGTGTGAAGGAGTGGGGGTTGGGAGTTGGGGCTGTTGTAAGCGAATGCATATCGCTCATATGGCAGCGCAGTCAGCACTCAGCCGAGGCAGCAGCAGCAACTCAAGCTGAACAATTTTTCAACAAGTTTTATGCAATTTCTTTGGGCTCAACCCCCAGCCGTCAACCCCTAAGGGCTGTGTGTGTGTGGGTGTGTGTGTGTTTGTGTGTGTGGCAATCGCGGAATCGGTCCAAGTGTAAAGGAATTTTAACGCTTTGCCGTTAAATGCCGCTTGCTCGCAGCTGCAGATTGTTTGGTTTAAACTGTGGCAGAGAGAGAAAGAGAGAGAGAGAGAGAGAGAGAGGGTGCTCAGGGCTAAGGGGTAACTGGAGTCTGGGGTGGCATCGTCGCTTTTGTTGAACTTTTGCGTAAGATTGCGCAGTAAATTGTCGAAAATTAATTTTCATGTTGTAGAAGCTGCGAAAATTCATGGAGAACAAGAGATAGCAATATACAAGCGAGACAGAGAGGGAGAGTAGCGCGAGGTAGCGAGTAGCTATATAATAAAGTACCCAGACTTAGCTCAAGGCGTCGCTTTTTGTCAATTAATTTCTTCAATGGTTTTTGCCTAATTGAAATTTTATGGTCCTCGCCCTGTCGAACGAGATGGCAATACGCATGGCGAAAGAGATAGCAATATGTGTGGGAGGTGTGAAGCGGAACACACACACATACACACATACACACACACGTGGGTGTTCGACTTCATAATCACAATCGTAGCATCCAGGCTAAAGCCCATAATTCAATTAGGAGTTCATTAAAGCGATTACATAATCAATTATTGTGCGAGTATGAATGGAGGCTCGCATTCGATTATGCATACAAATGAATAGGCCTATGAATGACTGCGAGTATTCAACAGTGTTTTATGTGAAAAACTATTACGAAAAAGTGAAAGCATGGGTGGGTAGACTCGACTAGCGGATACCCAGTACACTACTGTTTCATTTGTCTCTCTATCTGTCTGTCCCCCTTTCCTCTCATTCACTATTTTCCATTCATAATATATGCCTCTATCATCCATTCGATGCTTAAATATTCCAACACACACTCACATTGACAGCTCTTCCATATTGAAATGTAATTAATCCGTTCTGTTAAATTTTCATTTGGGTATTTTGATAGGTGATTAGACGACATTATACATGATGGAGGCCTAAGCGGCTTTCAGTCTCTGCTGTATCGACTGTCCCGGCGCAAATTAAGCCTACACACACACACACACGCACACACACACACACTCTCATCTACTCTCTAATTGGGTCAAATTCACAGTGACTATTATTAGGCAGCGAAACTGATATAGTAACTCTCTGATTAAATGCCGCAATGTACTTACAAATTATTTATAGCAACAACTTTGGTAGTTGATAATTTACAAATTGAAATTGAACAAGTAACAGGAGCTACAAAGAGCCTAATAAATCAGCTAGTCTAGTAGGTAATGGTATTTTTTTTACAGTAGTACAGAGAGGGAGTCGGGCGGATAGACAATCGGACGGATAGATAGTCGGACGGATAGATAGTCAGGTAAACGGATAGTCGAGAGTGGACAAACTGTCGGACGGACTGACAGATTGTCGGACGGACAAATCGTCTGACGAATAGATAGTCCGACACATAGACAGTCGAACGGATACATTGTTGAATGGCTGGACAATATGAAGGACGAAGACAGACAATCAGACATCGACAGATGGATAGATGGATATATAGATAGATAGATAGATAGTCTGCTAGATAGACATTTTATCGGAAAGATAGTCGGACGGACAAATTAATCGAAGAGATAGACAGTAAGGTAGACAGATAGTCAAGAGCGGACAAACTGTTAGACAGACAGACGATACAGACTATGTAGACTATATGAACTATACGGACTAGACTATATGGTCCATAAGACTCTTCTCCTTCTCTTACTTACATAATAACAAACCCAATGTAACCTATTTTTTTCATTCTCAATAGCTGAAAGTTATGATAAGTGGAAACAGAGAAGATGAAACCTTCTCAGCTTGAATTAGCCTGGTTAAAGTTGTCTACGAAAATGCTTGTCACACTCTTTAAGTTGAGCTCAGCTACATTGGCTGAGCTTATGAAAACTCGCTTAGATTCGAGTTGAGGAGAAACCTATTTCGCAATTAGGCTTAAGGCTTGAACCAGAGACTCAACTTTGCTAAGCAGACACAAGCCCCCGCAGCCCCCTTTCTCTATCTCACTCACGTTATCTCCCCATGGAGGATTGCGAGAATTGTTCGCAGGATTAAAAAGCCGAGTTGAAGGCAATGCAAAGTCGTTGCAATCAACGGATTAATGTGATTTGTGTTAGTCAACAGGCAACAGCCATGTCTGGTGCTTAACCAGGAGAGCAAAAGCTGCCAGGGATTAGGCGACCGCATCAAGGATAGAAGCAACAGCAGTTTCGGTTCGCCATAGCTCTGTTTCTCTCTCTTGGGCCTACTTTGCGCCTGGTTTATTTTTTTTTAATTTTAGCCTTTTGCCTTTCGTTTTTGTTGTTGTTGACAACCATGTTGGCAACATGGTTAAGCCCCGGTCTATATCCCCTGCACCGGGGCCTGCACCGGCACCTAGCCCTGCCCCTCTCCCCTCTCCCCACCCCAGTCCCAGTCCCCAGCTGGCTGCTCGTTTTTGTTGTTAATTGCAATTATGATAATGAATCTTACAAAAGACTAATTAGTATGTTAAAAATGTTGGCGAGCACAAAAGCTGCGGATTTATACATTTACCTGTCGTCCCACTCATGTGAGTGTGTGTGTTGGTGTGTGTGTGTGTATGTAGTTTTAAGAGCTCTACTCCTCTGCAGCGTGTGTGTGTGTGTCTTTTTGAATGGGCCACGGGCACAAAGGCAAAGGCAACAATAGATGGGAAGGGGCTAAAGCGAGAGTCCTTTCAACTTGGATGTTATTTAATGTGTTGCAAGCCAATTTTAATGCCTCTCCATCAATGTCTGTGTGTGTGTGTGTCTGTCTGTCTGTGTTTGGGACCATGCTGGCATAAAGCAACTCGAAAAACTTGGCTAATTTAAAGGCAATGCAAAGGTTATCAAAAAGGGCAGCAACAACAACAACTAATTCTGAGAACTGTGAAAGAGTTGACAAATTAAATTAGAAACTAATTTCTTAAGCTAAACTAGAACTGCTGCTGATTAAGAAGATAAAAAAAAACTATCGAACTATCGAAAAGGAATTGTGTAATAGATAATCTGACATATATGTATGTATATACAAAAGGTGAAATGCAATTTGATAATAATGACGAATGATCTAAGCAATTATGATTTGTTATCGATATTTATCGAATACAGCTTGCGTTATTTCCCTTTTCTTTCACCTCGCCTCGTCTGCTTAGAAATTGATCAGTTGCTGCTTTAAAGCCAAATGAATTTAATGATTTATTAATTTTTCATGCAGATTGCTTAATTATTGTTAAATTAATTGAATAAAAAGCGCCAATTAAGATAATTGATAATGGGTGGGAAAGAGATGACAACAAGCACAACCATTTAAATTGATATCGATATGTATGTGTATGTGTACGTGTGTGTGTGTGTGTATTGGTGTAATAATGTTTATGACATTTTATATTCAATTGTTGCGGTTTGTTTATTGTAATTGAAATGCGTTTATTTGCTTTAATTTTCATGTTCAACTAAAGCGCCACCAGCGGCAATTATTGGCACTAATCTGTGCAAGGTTAGCCCATTAGGCACGCCCACAGCACCCATCTTTTTTTGTGCGTGTGTGTATGTGTGTGTGTGTGTGTTGCTCTATATCCCGCTCGCACAGCGTCAGACAATCTGGTTGCATATTTTATGCCCTGCGTCTGTTTTGCATTTGAAATCTGTTGACTCTTTAATCGATTTAGCAGCGTCGACTGCTGCAGGCGACACATGAATTAGCCCGACAATGGAGGCATCGATAACAGCAGCACAAATACTCGCTCCTCTCCCGCTCTCCCATTCTCCCGCTCTCCCATTCTTCCACTCTCCCACTCTACTCCTCTCCCCCTCGCACTCATTCACTCACTCACAACAGGCATTGCGCCAGCCAGCAAGTAGTATATTCGCTTTAACACAAACTTTTTATTTCCGTTATTTTTTTTTCTCGTTTTCTTTCCAAGTTGTAGATTTTCATTTTCGATTTGCGTTCGCACTCGCTCGCACGCCCACAAATTGCTGGCATTTGCATACGCAAACACACACAGACACACATACAGAAGGAGTCTCTCTTCACTCTCCAGCTATGGCTTCTTTCTGTGTGTGTGTGTGTATGTGTGTGAGTGCGCGTGAAGCTCAGACGAACGCTGCCTGTGCGCGACAACAACTACTCGAGAGCGCAATCTATAAATAGCTTTAGCATTAACTAAACGACATTAACTCACCACTGTTGTGCAGCTGTTGTGTAGCTGTTGTGCATTGACGCTCGCTGTGCTCAAGCCGTGTTTCAATTGGCATCGCTAACTGCTTTAACCGTTAAGCTGCGAGAGTAGTTCAAGGCGCCACTGTTGCGCAGCTGTTGTGTAGCTGTTTGGCAATTAACGAAGCAACAACAAAACGTAACGTGGAAGGGGTCGCTCTCAATGGAATATGGAAAGGCTTTAAGTTTGTTTTGCCTTCCATTGAAATGCGGCTTTAACCTGTGCATGTTTTGCTCCTCTTCTTCTTTTTTTTGTGTGAGTCTAAGTCGCATTAAACTCGCACAAGTTGCAACATTTAGCATATTAAGCGGGCACTGAAGTCGAACTGGCCAACAAATCCGGGACAGCTACAGTTCCAGTTCCACTTTGTGTCTCTCTGTCTCTGTCTCTGTCTGTGTCTCGTCGCGCAGCCATGCACTCGCCTTATCCGGATGCGTGTGTGTGTGTGTGTGTGTGTGTGTGAATGTGTCTGTGGCTGTGTTTGTAGACACATGCGGATGTTGTGCGATGCTGTTTATGCCTTTTACATTTTCCGCCATAATGAATTCTATGTTGCAGCCATAGCAGCAGCTCAGGCAATGGCAACGGCAGCGGCAGCGCACTGTGAAATTTCCAACTTCCGCTTTTTGCAAAGTTGACAACATGTCTGACCAGCTGCACAGTCCGTGCACTCACCTCTCGCCTTCTCTCCACTCCCGCTCTGGCTCTCCAAGAGCTGTCTGTTGCTTCCAGCCAAACTCCAAACATATGTGAGAGTTGCGTCCATGAACTGGTTCCTTGCGAACGCATTTTTTGTAGTCAAATTAACATGATGGACTTTGACATATCTTGTAATTGGAAATGGAAATTATTTGTTAAGGTAAATTCAATAAAAAATATAAAATCTAAAATTATACATTAATATTATATTATTATAATTTATCTATCACAAATTTTAAGCTTAAATTAGTACAAAACATATGCCCTTTGCATTTGGCCTCTGCTCAGTCTAGGGTATTGCAACTTTTGCGCCTAATTGTTGGCGCTAGCCCCATTTTTTGCACCGCTATCTGCTGTGTCCTGGCAAATACCAGACACTTAAGCGCATTACGACAGAGTTTTGAGGGCATTCCGGCTATGAAATTGCTCCGGACCAACACAAAAAAAAAACTTAAAGCCCAACAAATTTAATAAGGAAATTAATTATTAGACGTGACGGCAAATTGTGATACAGCAACAGTTAGGCATATTTATGACTAGTGAATAAGGCAATGGATTAGAAGGGAAGTCGAAATGCTAGTTGGGCTTGCCTGACTAAAGTCCTTGATATTTGTACATATGAAGACTTGCTTTGCATTTGCTAAATGATCAACATCATAATGATCGTTAAATAATTAATATATATTTAAATTTACATTAAATAAACATTAAAAGTATAATTTTTACATTTTCACTTAACATACTTAACTATTTTAGCACTTACCAACAGACAGAAGAAGAGGAGAAGCAGAAGAAGCACCGCGCTGCACTGGACGACTGACCACCAAAAGATAAAGACTTCGACTGAAGCTGCGCTGCAGCAGGCTTGCCTTTATATAGGGCAGCGACAGCTCCACTCAAGTCAAGCTCAACCCTTGAGTCTCTGTCTGAGTAGTCTTCACACTCGATCATTAGGTGACCAATCAGAGCACCTTCTGCTGCTGCTGCTGCAAGGAGCAGCTCTTCTGATCTTCAGCTGCCTTTATATAGGGCAGCGAGATTTCCACTCGAAGTCGAGCTCAACTGTTAAGCCTCTCTCTGAGTTAGCGTAAGCTAAACTCTCTATCAGTTAGCGACCAATCAGAGTACTTTCTGCCGCCTCTGCTGCATACATATGCAAACTAATCTCTCCTCTACAGAACCATAACTCTTTTTCTGCTCTTTTTCTTTCTTGATTAAATTTGAAACCTCTTAAAATTATCGATAAATGCTCATAAAATCGAAATGGAATGAGTTATCAAAAATTGATAAACGTGTGCAGCGTATGGTATTAACGAGTATTTATGTAAAATTTCAAGACTCTACGTTGCGTACTTTAAAATATCTCAGCGTTCACACGAACGGACGGACAGACGGACAGGGATCGTCTTATCGCGCTGATCAAGAAATATTACAAATATTTGTAGCTCCAAGTTGTCATAAATCAGAACTAACTTCACTGACTGCAATTTGCATTCAATTGAGAAATTAACAAGAATAAAGTGTGACCAGACTTAAAACTTAAAGCACAAAGCCTACTGCCACTGAGACTAGGCATGTTTGAGACAAAGTGTGACCAGAGGCCGATAATGCGTAAAAGTAGTAGATTAAATAGAAGCCTACTACGATTGTCCTTGGGCATATTCAAGCAAAAAGAATGTGAGAGTGTGATAGTGTGACCAAAGGCAGCTCGAGGCGAGCAAAGGAAGCTAACAAATGGAAAACAGTAAAAAGGAAAAAAAAACTCTCCAACTGCTCTCAAGTTCTCATTGTAATTTGCAACTGGAAATGCTATGAAGTGATATGACAGCAAAGTCCTGGCCTCACTTGCTTCGCCTTTGGCCTACTTCCTCTTCCGACAAAAAAAAAAACCCACACTCACACAAAACCGAAACATAACTCAAACTAGACAAAACATAAAAATATTATCTGTTGCCAACATTTTTCGTTCGTAAATCGAAATTTTCGCCCCGTGCTCCTGTTGCGCCTAGTTCGTGTATTATTCAAATCACTTTGGCCTTGAATTTGTTAACCAATTAAATTACATAGTTAGAAGAGCGAGAGATTCTGTGGGTCTCCAGCGAGACTCACCCGACACACCAAGTACCACAAGCGAACCGAACCTACCTAAATATATATACATATATCTATCTGTATATGTATATATAGATCAACATATATGTATATGCATGCATCTATATCTATATATCGAGAACTGTGAATCGTGCCAGTGCCCCACGTGGAACGTACGACGAGCGGGAAACCCGAACTGAACTGAGAACTGAACCCAAAAGCGAACCTGGTTTGGCAACTAGAGCGAGTGCGTGTTCATCAACAGGAATCTCCACATTGCTTGAGGAAGTCAATCCGACGAAATTGTTGGAGTTTGCATTTCTGTAGAGGCAAACCCCATTCCAAACACCCATACCCACACCCCACCCCATTCCCTCATTCCGCCCAACCACAAGTCTCGTTTGTTTTTTTCTACACGTAAATAATCCAAATTTTTAGTTGAGTTGCGACCAAAAGTCTTTGTTTCCGTTCCCAATTTTAAGCTAGCATCAAGAACAATAAATTTAAAGAGGTAAGTCCTAGTTATAAGTATATATATATCTAGATATATATGTGTAGATTGATTCTGAGTCCGATTAGCTCTGGCTCTGCTCTCGAAAAGGTCTAACAGAAATATTGAAATAAATTTGAATAAAAATGTCTGCAAAGATTAAATCGCCGTCGTCTGCATTGCCCAGACATTTGCGCCAAACCCTCTGCTCTGTCCCACTCTCTCCCTCTACCTCTCCCTCTTTCTCTTTCTCTTTCTTTGTATGGCTGCCTTTTGGCTTATTGTTGTGGCTGCCTTCGAGCTCGCTGGGCCGGCAAAAATAATGCGTATCCGTTGCGGATACAGAGACCAATTCTCAGTGTTTTCCTCCAACTCGGTTTTCACCCCTTCCCGGAATCCTTGTCCTTCTGCCGCTCACTCTGAACGGCTTCCCTTTGAGAATATTCCACTTTCCTCAGCCCCTTTCGGAGTACTCTCTCTTGAAGTCCTCCTCTCACAGTTGTCCCTCTCGGAGCTTTTCGGAGAACCCTCTGTAAGAATACTGCCTCTCACAGTTCTCCTCCTCGGAGTTTTCCCTGTCAGAATCCTTCCTCTTCGAATCCTTCCTCTCGAAGTTTTTCCTCTCGGAATCCGTTCCCTCTGAGTCCTTCCTCTCGGAATCCTCCCTCTCGGACTCCTCTCTCTCGAAGTCCTCCCTCTCAAGGTCCCCCATCTCAGACTCCTCCCTCTCAGAATCCTTCCTCTCAAAGTCCATCCTCTCGGAATCCTTTCCCTCTGATTCCTTCCAATCAGAGTCGTCCCGTACGGAATCCCCCCTTTCGAAGTCCTCTCTCAGAGACCCCTCTCTCAGCATTCTCCCTCTCTACGCTCCTCTCAGTGACCCACTTTCATATTGCATGGCCTCGAACCCCCAGAAGGCTTACAAAGTTCCTCCGCTTCTCGGAATTCCTCCCTCGCTGTTTTTCTTTCCGAGTGCCCGTCCCAACCCCGCCTCGAGTCCTTTCCGAGTCCGTACCTCTCTTAATTTGTTTATTTGTTCGCTTTCACCTTTAAACAATTCCATTTACACGCGGCGACAAATTTCAGTTTTTATGAGTTTGGCGTTTGCTTCGCTCGCTACCTTTACGCATTCGCTTTATGGCCCGCTCCATAATAACAATAAATAAGTTAATTTTAATGCAATAAACACAATTGAGGCGTGGACAGCTGCTGCAGTCGGCGCTAAAGTCGGCCTTAACTATTCGCCATATCTCGGGCAGCTCGTTTCAATTTGAAGTTTGAAAACTTTTACCAATCAAGGGATTTCATTAACTTTTCTAAAACTAGAATTATTCTGTATGTATAGAAATGAGAATTTTTGTAGAGCACTTTGAATATATTTCCTATATATAATCTGATATTCTATAATACCTTTTTTGCCTTACAATTCTACCAAATTTTTTTGTACTTTTTCTTTTCTCCCACTTGTTCCTTTTCCTCTCTGTTAGGCTTAGTTTCTCTTCCTTTCTCGTTTTTTCCTCGTTTCCTCTCCTTTATAGTAGTCCTTTACATCCTCTTTCGTTTTCTCTCTTACTTTTTCTTAAGAATACTTTCACTTTTGCCCACACTTTTTCCTTTCCCATATTCTTCAGGGATATCTACTTTTCTAATTACATATATTTTCATACTCTCTCGCACTTTTTTTTGCAAGCTCTTTTTCTACTTTTATCTCCATTTGATGGTGACCTACTTTTTCTAACCACTTTTCTTGGTTTACATGTTATTCTTATCTTAAAATTTTCTTTTTGTTCTTTTTGTTTCTCCATCCTCCTCATATCTTATTCTGTGATTCAGTATATCATTGCTAATTCTCCTTATTTTCTCCTAATTTCGGACTCTCTTTTTGTCTCATACAAATATGCCTCTCGCACAATATCTTTCTCTTATACCAATTCTCTCTGTCATAATTATTAAGTATCTCTCACGCTTTCTTTCTCCATCACTAATTGTTACTCTCTCTCTCCCTCTCTCTCTCTTTCTCTCATAGTCATGAACAATGAATATTCTTATTCGAACGACATGCAGCAGAATTGCAAACTATATGGCATGGTTGAGATCGACAAGCTCCGCGCCGTGTGGAAGCCGCGCAAGTTCGCCATCCAGGTGGCCGACGCCATAGTGCAGAGCGGGCTGCTGCCGTCGATCTTCGACTGGTCGCTGCTGGGGCAGCTGATGCCGGCGGAGCAGACGAATGGGGAGCTGCTGCTGCAGCAGCGCATCAACGATTTGGAGCTGCTGAACAGCTTGACGACGCCGCTGCAACGCATCCAAATACTGCCCGAGATGGGGCTGGACGTGGACGTGATTATGGGCCGGCCCAGCTACAATGTGCTCGTCCAGGACAACGGCAGCATATTGGTCAAGGAGCTGCCCAGCCTGCACATTCGTGTGTATGCGACCGAGCCGCGCGCCGCCGCTGGCCAGGACTGCGAGATGCTGAACGTGGTGAACATCATGTCCGTCGAGCAGCGGAAGCAGCGGGCCACGCTCATCAGCCACAAGGCCACGCTCTACACCCGCAGCGAGACCATGGCCGACGGATCGGAATTAGGCGAGCCCCAACAGCAAGAGCAGCTGCCGGACGCGCAGGCGAAATTGGATCACGATCCCGACGAGGAGCTGGGCGAGTTCGAGGAGTTCCTCGAGCGCACCTGCAATCTGTCGTCCATCAATCGCAGCAAACTCGAGAAGCAGCAGCAGGAGCCTGAACCGGGACAGCACAATGTAATGCTGGAACTGGAGGTGCCGCCGCCCTCCGAGGCGCCTGCTCAACAGATCGCCGCGCCCGTCGTTGTCGAGACCCGACTGCGGCGCCGTCAACCGTTTTGGATACGTTTCGGCAATTGGCTGCGCCAGACTCTGCCACGCCTCAATCAGTAGGCCGAACCAAGTGAGAATTATGTGGATCGTGCTCAGCTAATCCCCTAATCCTACGATGCTAAAACTCTAGTTCAATGCATAAATCCAATAAAAAAAGAAAACAAAAAAAAATAAACATAAAATATACAAGAAAAGTTCAAGAAAAGGTGACCAGAGTGGGGTGGGCGGTCAGGTGGGTGGGTCTCTCAGCAAATCGCGTGGAAAAATGCGGAGAGCGTAACTGAGGCAAGAAAACCACTTGACGGAAATTGCGCAAACACAAGACGCGTTTTGGCTACGCAAACTTCATTACGCTCAACTGCATCCTTAGCCTTAGAGCAGCCAAAGCGAAACTTCCTTTCAGCGGGTTTGCCCTGCTCTTGCCACTATCTGACTATTCCTCCCTCCCTCGCTCTCTCTCTCTCTCTCTCTTTCTTTCTCTCCATATCTTTGCTTATCTTTTTGCTCAGCTTTTTATCAGCAAACAAGTAGCTTCATTTGCTTCAAACCTTCTACCTAGTTACAGGGTATAAATATTATTGCATATAATGCTTATAATTCTCAACTAGTTTAAACTGCTCTTTGTGGTAGACTTTCTGAAATGAATATACAAAAAATTAGTTTGATTTAATTGAAGTTCCATCAAATTTTACCCCGAAGACAGCTTAAAGACTTTTTCTTGCAAACCTTTTTAAATCATTTCCATCCTTTTGCAGCTGTAAAACTTAATATGTTAAATTTAACTTGAGGATAAATTTCGATGGCATTATATGTTAATTCCAATAACATTAGAAAACTCATTAATTTTTTAATTTATTAAAAATATATTTCTTGAATAAAACAAACAAATTTTAGTAGTAGTATTTTGTAGTAGTTTGTTTGTTTTAATTTATCACATTTAAAATTATCTTCAGGATAAATTCAAACAAGTAAAAATTGTATCAAAATATTCTATTTATTGAATTTCTTATAAATAATAGATTTTTTTTATAAATTTCGAACTATTATTAAATTCTATTCAAAATACTTCTCTACTTATATCTATATAATTAAAACTCGATTTAACTTCAGTTTAAAATTTTTGCAGCCAACTATTAAAAGCTGCTTTTAAAGGCCTCTTTAAGCTGTGCAGCTAATGAAGTTAGCATATAAACAGCTATTTTGATAAGCTTAAAGCTGATTAGCTATAACATTTAATATGCAAGCCTCTCTCTCTCTCTCTCTCTCTCTCTCTCTCTCGCTCTGTCTCTGTCTCTCTCTGTCTCTCCCATCGACTTTCACCCGGCTTAAAAAGTGAGCCATGAGACGGACTGTTCGGCATGCAAAATGTGCATAAGATAAATGGAGCACAAAGCGCTTTGAGGCAACATTAAAAGCTCACTATCCGGGGAATGCTGGTGGCTCCGCGGCCGTCTCCTGCTGTGGCGCCATCTAGCGATGGGCATGAAAAGTCATTCACTAATGGGATGACGGCTGAATGCCTCGGCTCATGTGGAGCACCGAAGCCAGCTATGGATAGCCCAGAGAGGGGGCGAGGGTGCCAGTGGATCGGCTAGGGAGTTGAATGGGAGAAGGGGGCGGAGTCGGGGTCGGATGGGCGGAGTGCGATGACATGGTCTAGCCATATCCATTTCTATTTGCACTTCTTCTATTGGCAACATGTGGCGCCTTTTATTAAAAATTCATTTGCTCACACACACTCTCACACACACACACACACACTCACACACTCACACAGTTATGCGAGGAAGGCTGCTGCAGACAGAGCTTAGACGCCAAAAGGGGGGCGTGGCTGGCTATGGCATTGACAGCGGCTCCGTTTCTGCTCTGTTTTTTTTTTTTTTGGCTTTTTCGTCATGTTGCCGCCAGTTACCCACATGCCACGCCCCCTTACCTCCCTCTCTCTCGTTTGACCTTCAACAGCTGCTGCAGCGCTGCCACGCCCAAATGCCTTCTATTTTTTTTTTGTGTACTTCGTTTAGGCTCTTTGTTAACTCTTTTGACCCGCTTTAGCATAAACCTATTGATGGATCGCTTAAAGACGCGTTGATGCCAAACGAATTGGTGCGGCAAAGCAGCTGCAGGAGTTGGATATCGTTAAATAATAGACGAAGAGATAAGTTAAAGAATAGATATATGGAAATATATATACTGAGACAAAAAGGAGGGGAGAGAGAGAGAGAGAGATGGATAGATGCAGGTCGATAGACATAGAGAGAGAAAGAGAGAGAGAGAACGAAAGAAAACGACAGTTAACTAGAGAGAAAGAGAGATAGATAGAGAGAGAGAGAGAGAGAGAGAGAGAGAGAGAGAGAGAGAGAAAGAGCTCTGACTAGCTCATCAATCAATCAATTTTTCAACTATCTCATTAGTCCCATCAATTTATCAGCTAACAATTGAATCAGTCAAATATTTATATAAGACTACGACAGTTAAGCCATAAGTCAATCAGTCAGTCAATCAACTACCTAAGCAATCAATTAACAATCAATCAATCAAATAGTCTTAGAATTTGCTGGCAGTCAATCAAACAACTAATCAATCAATTAGCTTATAAGTTAGAGAGTAAATATGACAGTCAGTATATCAGATAGTTGATCAATCAGTAGATTGCTTGCTACTCAGTCGAGCTATCAATCAAATGATCAATCAATCAGTCAGTCAACGAGTGGAAAATTAAAAACTATTTCAGAAAGTAAGTCAAATGAATAGTCAAACAGTCAATGAGTTTGATGAAATCAATCTAGCAACTAAACAAATTAAAATACTCAATCAATCAGCTTGTTAATCAATCAATATATAGACCTTCAGTAGGATCAATCAGCTATTCAGCTATGCCGTAAAAAAATAGCTGATAATAATAATAGTCAAATGATCAATTAGACAATAAAACCTTAGTCAATCAGTGGAGAAACTTTCAAACAAATAGTAAAAGTGTCAGTCAATCAGGTTGTTAATCAATCAATCACTTAGTTAGCCAAAAAGTGATTGATTGATTGATATGAGTAAAAGTCTTCAGTAAGTTTTACAATAAGTAAGTTTTATCCGTCAATCCATCAATCAGTCGATAGTCAGGCCTAGCTAACTAGTTATCGTAAGAAACACGATCAATCAAGCAGTCTACAATCAATCAATCAATGGAGAATCAAGTTGTAAAACAGCGAAACCAATAGTAAAATAGCTACCCTAAAATAATCAATCATTCAGTTATTTAGTCAATCAATCAACTGTTCAGTCAATTTAAAAGTCTTCAGTAAGTTTGTCAATCAGCTATTCAATCATTCCGTCAATCAGCCGACAGTCAGTCAACCAGTGGACTTAACTACGAATACAATTGAGTGCTCACATTGAATTTATTCACTCGACTGCTGAATAAAAGTCAAAAACATATCTCTAGGTCATGTGTGTGAAGGTATTCAATGGGCATTCAAATCTGTGCCGGCTGGTGGGCGTGGCAGGGGGGCGCGGCGTGTGCTGTGGGAGTTGCCAGCAAATAAGAGTGCAAATATTTTCCATGTTGGTCAAGTCGAGTGAATTTGTCCAGTGTCCCTGGCACAAAATGCCAAATGAAGTGGAAGCAAAGAATTTCACACAATGTGAACTCTGACCTCGCCCACCCACACCCACACAGCCACCCTCACACACACACACTCACACACGTGATTGTGAATGATGGAGAATGGGCGAATAAGCCAACAAATAAACAAACAAACAAACAATGCGAAGCGAAACGAAACGAAACGAACAGCAGCAAAATACAAATAAGCCAACATATAAAAGCAAAAGGGCAACAGGTGGGGCTGTGGGGCTGCGGGCCGTGGGGCGCCCAGGTGTGGCCAGGTGGGCGGCCTTCCATCCCCCCGACTTGCGCCAGACAAATTTTAACTCGAAAATCACATAAGCCAAGTTACCCCTGGACCCACTCGTTAGAGCCATTGTATTCTATTGTAGAACAAGATATGCTGTCCCCCCTCTGGGCCCGCAGGCTCCCACGCCTGCCCCGTGGGGAGTCCGGCACCTGATAATACCCTAACCTCAGCTCGGACACCCGTCCCACAGCCCACATCCTGTTTGACAAACCTACTTCATTATTACGCTCGATTGTGTGCGACTTGTCGTTGTTGACGGTCAGCACAAAATGCAAACGGACAACAGGCGCCGAGAGGCGAGGCGAGTGCATGACGCACAGATACCCTGCAGGCAGCTGTAACGAGGTAGGTCTTTAAGGGCTTTGATGTTATTAGACTGTTGTTGATAGTACGCAAAGCTATAACTGAACTGTGACTGAATCTTGAGTGAACTATGACTGAACTGTGACTGAACTCTGACTGACTGCGACTGAACTGTGACTGAACTGTGACTGAATTGTGACTGTATTGTGAGTGAAATCTGAGTGAACTGTGACTAAACTGTGACTGAGCTGTGACTGAACTGTGACTGAACTGTGACTGAATTGTGACTGAACTGTGACTGAACAGAGACTGAACTGTGACTGAACTGTGACTTACATTTGACTGAGCTGTGGACTGAGTGTCAAACTGTGATTGGAAAGATATGCATAGATATAACATTATTAACTGTCGTACTTTTGGCGTTAACAGCTCAGATCTTGGCCATTACAGGGTATAATAAGAGTCTCAAGCGTAATATCAGTTACTCTAAAACTGAGATTGTCATACGCGATTAAATAGAAAATAATGCGCATATCTAACACAATGAGAAAAAACTCCCAAAAGCGAATCTCTTAAACTGGATCTGTTCAAGTGAAACCCTCAACTCAGACTCTGAAGCCGAGTCTCTAAAAAACTAGGACTCTTCAGCTAGGACTCTTAAACTGTATCTATAATTATAAGTCATTTTGATATTTGAAAAGCAAACCAATACAGAACACATATCAAAGTGAAGCACTTAATATACTCTGCAATTTCCTAGGCAACAGGGTATTGACACACACACACACACACAGGTAGCTGTGCAGCCAGCGAATGTGTTCTGGAATGGAATGAGCCAAACATTTCATTTGTTGTCCTTCGCATTCCCTTTTCACACTTTGCGCAGCGAAAACAAAGCGAATGCCCCAAAAGCCAGAGCCAAGAAGTCGAAGCTGAAAGGGAGTGTGAGTGTGTGTGTGTGAGTGTGTGTGTGTTGTGGCGTTACCTTTTGCATTGCAATGTGTGTAAGACTGCTCGCTCCACGCTCCACTCTCTCCACTCCCCTCTCTCCAACTGAGTCAGCCGCAACTTTAGCTGTCTGTCAAATATGCTAGAGAAATATTTCAAATTGTGGCTGTTGAAAATTGAACGTCCCGCGTGAGAGCGAGATAGCAGTAGCCAGCTAGACAGGGACAAAGACAGCAGCAGCAGAGGGCAGTTGAACGAATAGCAAATACCCTCTGTTGGAAAGATTTGATATATGAACATAAAATTGTTGAGGTATGTGTGAATTATTGAAATTATATATGCTATTTTATATACATTCATTCATAGCTTCATTTATTAATAGACCCATTCATTCATACATTCATAAATTTCAATGTTTATACATTCATACATTCATACATGCATACATTCATATATTTACTTATTCATCCATTCATACATTCATCCATTCATACATTTATACATTCATTTATTAATGCATTCATACATTCATTCATTCATACATGGATTGTTTTTTATCATTTTTGGATCCTGTTCAAGATTCGATCACAGTTAACTAAGTAACCGGACGTTGCTACGTTTAGCTAAATATTGGACTAAAACTCAATAAGTACTAAAGCCTGTCCATTAACTTCCCACTCTTTGATCTTATGATATTTCATATCTATACTTTCCTCTAAACACTTAAAATCGAATATTTTATTTTGCGTAAAGCTCTACAACTTGTCAGAGTTGTCACTATTTCATCTATGAACACAGTCCATTAACTTTTGCTAAGTCAGCTCTCTGATAATAAAAATATGCAGCAGAGTATATTTTAAACTATGAAATATATATGATAGCCAGAGTTGTCACCTTTTCTAACATTTTATATGACAAAAATTCAAAAACTTTAGCTAGGGGCAGTATGTAATATCATAGCTATTTAACAGGGAATATTCAAACTTATAACAATGTATACAATAATATAAGCCAGAGTTGTCATCTTTGGAAAAGTCGAATAATTGTTGCTACGGCAACTCTGCTGCAACAAAAGATGATCTAGAATATTGCCAAACTTGAACAACACTGCCAGATTCTGGCTAAGGTTGGCAGCTCTGGCCACGCTGGCAATCCTGTCAGCTCTGACAACCCTGGCTGCCCTGCCCGTCGCCGCACAGGTATCTCCGCGTTGCTTTCTTTGTTTGTATTTGTTTCATTTATATTTGTTTTGGTATTCAAAGCGCAGTTCGCAGCCCGCAGTATGGCAACAACTAAAGCGAGAGCGACGGCGACAGCGACAGCTACCCCAACGGCTTGCCACATGCCACGCGGCACATGCCACATGCCAGACCGCGGCAACGACGACGACGACGACGACGACCACATGGGCAGCCAGCGACACGCCAAGAATTTCATTATTTGCACCTTTTGTGCAATTTTCCAGCAACTTTCTCAATTATTCATCTCGTCGTTTTTCTAGCTATGTTTTAAAAGCTATTTTTTTTAGCGTTTTTTAGATTTATTTTTTTGTAGTTGCTTCATTTGTTTATTATCCATCAAATTTCGTAGTGACTCGTTGGGGATTAATATCGAGTTGGCAGCTCTAATTCTTGGACAACTATTACGCAGATTTCACTGGACTTTACGAGTATATACCATATACTAGAAATATATATATAGGAATACATATATATGTGGTATATGTATATAGGTGTATGTAGAACTATGCCTGATAATGATGATAATAAAATGTTTTATGAGTTCATTCTTTATATCTCATTGTATACTGCTCTTCACTAAAGATATACATATGTATATAAACCATATTAAAAACCTCAAGGAACTCAGCTCCTAGAAGTGCTAAAACTAAAATCCTGGAGTTTTAGTTGAGCTTAGGCTCGCTAGTTTGGTAAATTATTTGAATACCTTAGCTGGGTATAGAAAAAGCTAAGTTAATGTAGTAAAAGTTTCTTAGCAGACTTTAAGATGTACTCAGGCTAACTACAATAGCTCTTAGATTTAGCAATAATACATTATTATTATTAATATTATTAGTACTATTATTATTATTATTAATATTATTAATATTATTATTATTTTTTTTATGTAATATTTCTTATATTCTTTACTCACCTTGTCAAGTAAAAAGCACAGCAACAAGTTAATTTAATTATTCATCATATGACACACTCGTTTACAGGGTATACTCGATGCTAAAATCGTTGCAGGATGTCTAAGGACTTACAGAAAACTTTCATTCAACTTAAAACAAATGAAATTTCTCTAAAGTCCTCAAGTACCCAGACGAAAAGCGAGCTCTAGGCATAGATATGGAATAGATAGACATATAGTGTATATAGCAGATATAGTATATATATATATATATATATATAAAAAACACCCTCTCACACACATATGAAACCATTTCTTATATTAAATCAAATTAGAAAACACAAAAAAAAACGAACCTTTCCACTCGCCTTGTTTTTGGCAATATCTGAACATATTCCACACTTAAATATCTGATATCTTTTCCGCAAATCTTTGCAGCTACATAGAATTAGCTCTCCCCACTTCTCTGCCACGACAAACTCCTTTTGATTCGCCTTTCTTTGCTCTTCGTGCGTGGTAAAAAATCAATTTAAGTCAAAATTAAATTTCCAAAATCAACATTACAAGCCTCACACACACATACACACACACACACACACATGACTGACTGCAACAACAATATTAACATAAGTAAGAACGCCCCGCCATAACTTCACGTGCCACGCCCCCATTCGCTTTATGCCGCGTTTGGGGCGAGCAAAGAAATTGTTGTTGAGTCGCAAATATTTTGTGGAAATCCTTGCAGCCGCAACTGCAGCAGGCAGCCGGCAGTGGGCGTGGCTGGGCTTAGATGTAGTAGGGAAAGGGCTGTGGGCGGGGGGAGAGGTTGCTGTAAAGGGTCGTTGCCAGTTTATCCTTTATGCGCGGCACACTTCCAGGCAGGCGCGTAGCCAGTGTTTGATTTATGCCGCTTGAATTTTAAAATTGTTTTCTTTTTCTCTATCACACTCGCGGTCGCTCTCACTCTTTGGCACTCCTCCTCCTCTCTCATTCTCTCTCTCTCTCTCTCTTCTCTCTCTTTTACTCTTTCACTTTAACTATGCATATTTGTTTTTGTGGATGCGTGTATACCCTTTGTTTATATAATACTACGAATTCCTTTAGAATATTGGAATATATAAATATTATAACAAATTGAATAATATTTGGAAAAAAAAAACTGTATATGTATATACCAAGTCTTATGAGTATAGCTGCTCTTAAAGCTAAGTTTACTTAGCTAAGAGCAATGATATAGGGATCATGTTATGAGTCATGAGTATGTTATATACTTTTGGAATACCTCAAAAACATAATGAAAAATTTGGTATAGATTGCTTGTTAAACTGCTGAGTTACTATAGCTGAGCTGAACTATCTGAATATTCACCTTTTGAAACCTTCTCTCAGTATAATTGCTTTCAGCCCTTAGTTCCGCTAGTTAGAAACTATAATACACAGAAAACTTTAGCAGATACACAGACACATATCGACTCACTCTAACATATCATTACATAAAATCAACATACCTCCTGGTATACCCTATACACACATTTAAAAAAAAATACGGCTGAAAAACAAATCCGATTAAGTTTTCAGCGTTTCTTTTGCCCAATTCTCATGCGTGTGTCGTCGCATTGGGGCTGAGGCAAGCAGCAAAAGAGTTTTACGAAAGATCAAAAAAACTTCCGTCGTTTTCAATCTTAAGACAACGTCGTGCGCCCAAACTTCCAGCCTCAGCCCCATTGCCATCCCCAGCCCAGCTCAGCTCCTTCCTCTTTGGCCCAATTTAAAAAAAGCGAAAGGATTCAATTTTACGAATGGCATGAGAAACTTCAACAACAACAACAACAAATCAAAGTGTTTGGCATGGCTCGGGGGGCGGGGCTGCGCTTGAGAAGAACTTCCGCCGGGGCTTGTCCCGGCGTAATGCGTATCCCTTCACAGCCAGTTGGCGACCTTGCCAAATAGTTTCAAAGGACCCAGCGGGGCGCTCAACTCTGAACTCTCAACTCTTTATTTTTCTTACGCTAATTGTAAAAGGCTAAAAACTTTACTTAAGGTGCTTTGCGTATGATTATGGATAGCTATACTAGATATCTAGATCTGAGCGAACTCTTTATTGTATAAAACAAAGTCACATTCAAATCAAGTTTCAAGTCCTTCTAATAATTTAACTAATTGTCAGAGGATTACAATTATTAGCTCTAATTCTATCGATATATCTATCAGTATAACTCTTAAGCTGGTGAATAACTGTAAATGCTCTATCGATATATTGATAGCAACGCAATATGACAAGATGAATTTGCCAATACTAGAAATAGATACCGTTATTGGTTATTTGTCAACACTAGAATAAGTAACTGTTGAGAGTAACAGTGAAGGAAAATAGTGACTGGCAGTACTATATTGAATAGTTTATGATAATCCGTTACAGAAATTTGATATTCCGCAAGTTAATTCCTCTCAAATGGAGTAATTGTTAATATAATCTCTATTAATATACCTTGCTATATTATGTGACTTCTAAAGATTTTGCTAGAGGCACACTAGATGTAGGCTAGATGTAGGTTTAATAGACTATGATTTGTGATAGGATAAATTATTTGCCTAAGCCAGCTTAGTTTTCTAATATCTGGAACCTTAATTTTGGAGATAAACTATTTAAAATTGAGATTATAATATATATTTATTAATTTATGTTATTTAGATAAGAATATATAGTTCGGAAAACAGGGTATACACGACTGCAACAAATAGAGAAGATTTTTAGATTGAAAATATTGCTACTACAGGCAGGTATGCCCGACGGCAACATACACTCTATACAACTAGCTGTAACTACTTTATATCGGGTATACACGACCAATGCACAATTCAAACAGTCAAAAAGAGAGAGATTTCTATTCTCCGATTAAATAGCATTTTCTATTACTCTCATACAAATATAGTTAATTGTCTCCTCTCAAACAGTGTTGGAAATGTCGTTAGATAAGAATGAAACTAACAACACTTGATATGCATTTATCAAACATCCAAAAACTTCGATAAGTGCAGGTCACGATTTTTTGTATCACTTTCCCCGCAAAGCAGTCACCGTTACGCAGAGCAAATTTCCAGCTCTAGAGGAGCAACTGTCACAAATTGCCAAAAGTCGAAAGATTACGGAAATCGAAGGAGCAAATTCTAATTCAGGTGAGTTGCTAAAAAGATTAAGCTAATTAAGATTCAATTCGAGCTGCTATTGGGTAATGCATATCATATATTTATAGGCTATATATTTGATATGCTCACACACTATATACATACATACGTCAGTCGTCTAACCCTAACTAACTTTTCCCATTCCCCTTCAACTAATTATTTTATTTTGTTTCCCCCGCTCTGGGGCTCATTTGTCGTGTTCACTTTGACGCCTCGCTCTCGCTCCCTCTCGCTCCCTCTCGCTCTCGCTGCTGCTGTTGTGCCATAATTTCATGTGTCCACAACAACAACAAGAGCAAGCACAGGCCATATTTGGACTGTTCCTTAATGACTTTCGTCAAGCTGTCAACGCGCGCAAATGTCATAATAGATTTCTTCACGCGTTTCCTTTTGCTCTCTTTTCGTATGGCTGTTGCTGTTGACCCACGCCTCCAGGCAGCGCAGGCAGCGCAGGCCTAGCCGTGTGCTCCGCCCACTGTCTCTCTGCTGCGTAATGCGCTAATGCCTATTTGGTTGGACATGCGAGCGCCGGCCTCTCGCCAGCGCTGCCTCTCTCCTTTTCTCCCACTGCCTCACTCTCATTCTCTTTACACGCTGAATGCGAAACCAAAGCGCGGTGATTTTGTTTACTGATATGACAGCAGTGGCAGGCGTATTCGAGTGTGTGTGTGTGTGTTTCCTTTATGAAAGGAAAATGGAAAAAAATAAGGCAACTGCTGTCAGCTAATTACCGCAAAATCATTTAATGGGCAAAGCTGGCGACAAATGTCAAATCAAACAAAAACGAAATGAAAAAAAAATGGAGAAAAAAAATCATCGAGGCTTTCTTAAAGGCATAAAAAGCTTTGTTAGAGCAACGACAAAAAAAAAACCGAGAAATAAATAATAATCAATGAATTAATCATTTTTTCATTAGTTGCTTAATTTCACTTTGCACAACACTGAATTGTTCTGTACTATTGCGACGTGCGTTAGCGATCGACTGTCCCCAGCTTAACTAATTCAAATATTGTTCGACAAGAGATATTTAAGCTGTGCAGTGATCGAGCGCAGCAGGAGTTGAGGTGCCGCAAGCAAACTTAGGCGCTCGCTCTGCAGTGTCGTCAGAGGCAACAGGAGAATAGACAAAAGACTATGAAAGCTAATGAACATTATGTATATGAATACTATGTAAATGCATAAACTAACTATTTGCATTAATTTAATATCAATTTAAAGCAGTAAAATATGCTTTCAGTTAAGCAAAATTCACAATTGTGACGTCACCCGCTTCGTTATCTAGCAGAGTTTCGTTTACGCTCCAAACTCTCTCACACTCGCTTCACATTTGACGAACAGTTTTTTTTTTCTTGCAAGAGAACCGATTAAATGGCATGCGCCAATGGCAGATCAAAGCTACCTAGCCTTTCTACACGCTCTCTCACTCCACGCATCATACGCTTTGTTTTCCCATTCCAACTCACGCTCTCCAAGCCCCGCTCAGAACTCTCGCTCACTCACGCTCTGCACTTGAACAGTTATTTATTTTATGGCGCCTCTTGCGAGCAAACGGTTAAATGGCATGCGCCAATGGCAGATTAGTGCTGCCTAGTATTTTTATGCGCTCTCTCGCTTCATCTGTCTCGCTCTAACTGCTGCAATGCACCTACCCTATGCTCGCTCATTGGATGTGGATCAGAGCAGAGCAGAGCAACAACTGCACATATTTCTACACTGAGTCGCCTTTGTTTACATTTTCGTGCATGTTTCTTTTCGCCTTTGAGCAGAGACGCACAAATTGTGGAATTGAATTTAGCAGAAGTTGCCAGAGCTGAACTTGATTTCGGTTACATAATCGATCGAATAGCAAAATCGAATTATGAAAGATTTGCCAGCTGAAAAGTCAGCGAAAGGATTGCCGCCCACAGCTCCCAGGCAAGGAATTTTCATTCAAGTGTAATTCAGGCAAAAGTTGCAGTTGCTCTAAGGCAGCAGAAAGCAGCTGCTCGAGAAGAGGATACCCTGTAATAAGGAAATTTAAATATTCATAATATGAATAAAATATTTTGAATGACATTTTAAAAGCTTCCTCTCATAGCCAACATTTATCGATAATAGAAAATGCTATCGATATATTGCATAGATCGAGATAGATCAAAATACCCTTTGTGTTATGTGCAGGTGGAGGGCATCGCAAAATAACTGCAAATGCGAAGCAAGGATGCGAAAGAAGTATTAAAACGAAGCAACGCAGTCGCTAGATAAAGTTTTAAATGCTGCACCGCCTCCTCAGGGCATGAAGGTCGAGGGATGGCTGAAGACTTTCCGAGGAGTCGGCGGGCTGCCGCAGTCAACACAAGTAAGCCCTCGACCTGCCCCACCCAACCGCGCTGTGCGACAAGAAAAGCAACTTAAAACTAACATAAAAAGCCAAAATCCGGCGACCCTTGGCCAAATATATATACATATATATATATATAAAGTTTAAATATATACAGATATATATATATATATATAGATTATATATATATAAACTTTACGCTCGATTGCAAGTGGCGAGCGGCCAAAGGCTTCGCTTCCAGGTTGAGAATCTGGCGATAGCAAACACTTGATTTCCCATTGATAACGCGACTGCAGCTCAAAATCTGTCGCAAGGCGTCGAAACTTGTAATTAAAACCTTGAAGCCAAAGTCGCGAAACTCGAAAACAAATAAAAAAAGAAAAAGAAAATCAATTTAACCAATAGCCCTAACCACTGCCCCCTTCGAAATTGAGAGGAAAACTCCATCCACAGCCGAGCAAACTTTGCGTCTAAGCAAAGACAGGTAGACAGGGCGTAATTGACTGAAAGCCAAAGATGCTGAGGCTAAAGGAAGCTTTAAGCGAGCTTTAAGTGTGATTCGTAGAGAGGATTCAAGTAAGATTTTGTTTATATATAAGCAGAAAGAGGGGACTAAGCTTATGATTCCTTACAGATCTAATGGTTCTTCAAGTAAATTCTGTGATAGCTTTGCGAATTCAACAAGTTTGAGTAGTAAGGCAGCTTCAAGTCTGCTTTAAGGGAGATTTCAATTATATCATATCAATTATATAATATGCTAAGCTGTCCGATGCAAGTAAGCTTCAGATGAGCTATAAAGAAAGACTTTCATTAGAGATCTAGATATTTTAAGGCAAGCTTCGGCTAAGTTTTACGAAATCTGTAATTATATGTTACTTTTAAGCAACGTTTAATGATCTCTCAATCAACTTCAAACATATACTCCATACTAAATTCTAATATGAACCGCAACAAAGTCAAGCTTGCAATGTTTTATTCTGCTTAGTATTAAGTCAAAAGTAAAAGCTCACAGAAGTTTTTCAAAATTTGATTAACTGTTAAACAACTATATTTTCTCTACATATCTAGCCAATATGGTTTTATACTAATTTAAAGGGTATTTGAGCTTCGTGCTTGCCGCATCTCGTTCGCTTTTCAATGGTCGCCAGCATAAAACCAATTGAGGTACGAAAATTGCAAACTTTGTCATCCTCCGGCAACACCCCCTGAGGAAATATTGATTGTTGTCTAGACCCAAGCGCGTCGAGCGTCGACCGTCGACCGTCGCCCCCTGTGCTCCCTTCCGCCCTTGTTTTCTACCCTGGAAAGGGCTTGCGCTCCACCAAAAGTTTGCATTTTTCGCCAGACTTCTTAACAGTTTTTCACTTGAAGTGTGTGTCATGCTAATTATAAATCGAAACTTCCGGCGACACTTTGTCAAATGCAAAAAAGTTGCACTCAGCTAACTCTACATCCCTCCCTCTCTCCTTCTTTCTTACTCGCTCTCTCTTTTGCACGCTGTGTCTTGAGAATCTCAAGTTGAGATATTCAGCAATTTTTGGCCTTTCGCCACATTGCAAGTTAAAATTAAATTGAAGCAAGACACATTTTTTTTTTTTGTAAATATTTAAAGCTGTTAAACGTGATCCGGAATGCGTCAGGCATTGTGATGTGGCTATAATAAATATAGGTAAACTCACATTAAGGAATACATGTAAGTGGATTCGATAGATAAATAAATAAAAGCATTTGGAGCATTTGCTAGATATTTCAACTCGAGCTTGGGAATTTCATAATTAAATAAAATCAAACTCCGCTGAGTTAAACATTATTTATTGTATGTTTGTTTTATCACTTTGAAGCGTGGAGCGTTTCACAGATTAGTCAATCTAACGTAAACAGACCAATTCTAGCCTAACTGATCCGAACCTAATCTAGGTTTGAATAGCTTTGGGGTTTGTATACAATCTGAACAGTCCGTTTGTCTTATCAGAATCTAACCTCTGGCTACTTCATTATATTTTATTGACCCTTAAACACACCTAGCTGATTAAATCGTATCTAACTCATCATATCTTAACCCTGACTTAACCTGACTTCAGGTAATACATTCCATCATAGCCCTTATCTCGTTGTAATTTCATCAAATATCTATTATAACCTTTTCTTATCTTATGCTCTCTTATCCTATGAACACTTTAATCTGACCTAATCCAACACACCTCATACCCAACCGACAGCTATCTTTAATATCTTCCATTAAGCACACCATTCAAATTTTATATTCACTTATTGAAAAGCTTTTAGTTACAAGCTACGTAAAGTGGAGCTCATGTAACAATAAATACCTTAGGAATCGTTATACAATACAGAGTTATGGAATGTGTACAAAACAAATTCCTTGCACTTCAATTCTATTTGTGGCCGAGTCTATGAACAAATGAATATCTGGTGTAAAACGAAGCGATGCCGGCGACGCGACGTGACACCAAAGATAAGCAGAGCACGATGTGCGATAGAGAACATACTGAGAGATACCCTATACTGGGAACTGGGTACCTGGCCTCCTTTGTCAGTGGAGAAAACAATGCTTAACTCTTGTAACGATATTTATCAATAATACTGGGATGTTTGTCTCTTCAAAGAGCTTTCGATATTTATCGATAAGTTAAACCAGATTCTTATCACAGTGAACGCAAACTTGATGTACTCCTTCATTATTAATATGACTTCTACAAACACTACTCGATGAGTACATCTGCTTACATCCCCACTGTTCTCATTTTCAATGGGTATACTAATCGAATGCTACCTACTCATTTAAATCGGAAATCTGTCCGTCTGCCGGGCATAAATGAGTACAGCCCCAAAATCGAATTACATGCAACTGTCGCTCAGCATGTTCTGCCCTGCCACGCCTACTTATGTGAGAGGGCCCCAACCGCCCACACCGCTATATGTTTCAGAGGCATCCACATTGCCCCAGACCCAGACCCATACCATCCCTATTACCATCCCCACACCCATTTTCATTCCCAGTCGCATTGACATTGATTGCTTTTAGTCGAATCGCGTGGTCCAGAGGCCTTTCGAGCCACTCGACAGGGGAATATGGGCAGCGCCCGCTGCGAGGGGTGTTTGATAGGTTCGGTGGTTTTGGTGGGTTTTCGACTCTGGTTTCTGGTTTCTGGTGTCGCGTTCGTGGTCGCCACAGCGCTGTCAGCTTTTATGATTTTAAAATATTTCATTAATTGAATTAATTATGCATTTTGCGGTCAGGTGCGCTCGCATGTAATCAACGCAGACCAATGACTGAGGTCTATAAAGTTTGTAAATACACGCATCTAGTGTATCCTTAAACAGCTAAATGAATTTGCCGTTGGAGTTACCAGTAGGGATTATATAGAAAATCAGAGTTATTCTTGCGAATCTAATGACACAATTTGGTTTGAGCTGCATATCGGCTTTGTGGTCTCTTCATGGAAATTATAGGGTTTCCAGAAGTCTCTACATAGATTCTGCAGAAATAGTAAAAATGTTTCCGATAACTTCTATGAACACAGTGTTTTTGAAAACCTCATATTGTTGACGAGTTTCAACAGAAAACAGAATGCAAATATTATAGAAAATTTCGCAAACAATTTTACCTCAACAAACTTTTTTTTCTCCAAAATAATGTAAGCATTCTTGATGTATAAGGTAATAGGATTTCGAAGGGTTCTATAAGGTTTCATAGAGTTTCATAGAGTTTTATAAGGTATCAAAGGCTTTTTTTCATAGGGATTATGAGATTTCATAGGGTTTCATAGAGTTTCTTCGTGCTTCGGATTTATAGAGTCTCATAAAGTTTCGTAGGATTTCGTACTATTTTGTAGGGAATAATAGGTTTTCTTCATTGGATTCTTTGGGTATTCCAATATTCCTTAAACCTATTTAACTTTTTGGTCAGATCTGGGGAATTCTTTAAGATGGGCAAAGTTATTTCGCATTCTGTTGCCCGACCGCCGACTGTTTTTGGAGTGTCCTGCGACTGCTGGATTTTGTGGGCACAATGTCTGGCAAAGTCCTTTGGCAGCATTTTGTAACCACTTTATGGCCAAGCCGCAAGGATGTGCGCTTGATCCGCGTGCCAAGGAAATTGCGACGCAGACCTGAAAAGGACTTCGTCCACAATGTCGTCGTCCTCGATGTCGTCGCCGTCGTCGTCGTCTTCTTCTCAACTTCTGCGTGCAGGAATTTGCTTTTAATTTTTTAATGACACATTTAGAGAGGACAGGCGACACAGCCAGAGCCCGCCCCTTGCCACGCGCCCATTCGGAACGTAGCCTGGGGCAAGTTTTGCGTTGATTTGTGGCCAGCGCCAAAAAGCTGAAAAGAAATGATGAGCGCAGAGAACTGCGGAGGAGGACTGTGGGACGGCAGCATTGTCTAATTTCTGTAAGTGGCAGAAGGAAGGACGAGGCTGGGAGGGAGGTGAATGCTTAGGAGGTCCTTGTGGCGCCACCATGCCCAACGGGGATTCTCATAATGGAGCGACGCTCAGGTGTTAATCAATTAGGCGAACGCCTTGACGCTTGACTCTGGCTCCTCCTGCTCAGCCTCTCAGCTTCTCCTTAGCTTGCACCCACCCAGCTGGGCTCTAGCTGGGCTCTGGCTGGGTTGGGGCATTCACTTAAAAACGGCAAATCGCAGCCAGGATGCGTTTCGTTATGGCCATGTCCTTGATTAAAATATTTCAGCGCACGCCGCTGGCATGCGAATGGAGCTGCTCCCGTTGCTGCTGCTGTTGACAGTATAACGGGACATCAATACGCAGATGCCCCAAGGGTCCCATACATTGACCATAAAGAGCTGTGTCGCTGTCTCTCTCTCTCTCTCTGTGTGTGTGTGTGTAAAGATAAGCGAAGAAAAACACTTTTAATAAAAGTTCGACATGAGCCAAAAGCTGACTGCGGCGCACAGTGGCACGATAAGTACTGTGCAGCGGCGATAGTTCGATAAATTTGTCTATCGATAGATGGGTAAAGCATAGATGCGCTAGATGATGAAATCAATATATAGATAAAGTAAGTTTTGTAATTTTATATACATCGTTTTGTACGGAATAATAAAGAAATAATATGCTTAAGAAATGATATTAAGTATATAAATAGATTTATATTTGTATGTATTTATAGATGATTTGCAGATGATATAATAATTTATGATATTTATAGATAATATGATATAATAATCGATGATAGAGAGCTGGGGTGACAAATAAAGGTATAGCTTTATTTTAAATAGAGCTAAGATTAAGAGTAAGTGTATGATGTTAAAGATAGAAATATCGATTAAGATATTCCGATATATACACGAGATGGTAAATAAAGTTTAGATCGAGATATACCTATTAGGTATAAAAGAACAGATGAATGTTATACGGATAAAGATGAATATAAAAGAATTGAACTACAGAAAGTGAGGATGGAAATTATTATTGACTAAAACTTAGATGGAAGTTATGTATAGCATAAAGATAGATGTAATGATTGATGTAGAGATGTAGATAGCCAGATAGATCGACAGATAGATAAAAGTAGAGATGTGTATAGAAATATTTTGTTAAATACAAGTGGGGGCAGAAACACAGATTTAGATAACAGATAACAGATAACAGATAACACATAACAGATTTAGATATATCTGTAGATATATCTGTATTCCGATAGAGTTATTATTGTAATTGAGATATGTATACAATAATTAAGAATATAATGAAAAAACAATAATAAAATTATATCTACAGATTTAAGCAGATGTTAAGGATTGATCTAATTTCGGGAATACCAATAAGAGAGTCTAATCCTTTCTGGATAGCCCAGTTTGAAAGCATGTTAAACTTTTCTCATTACATATCTAGTTCTAGCAGCTTTTATAAGCTGGCCAATTTGATATAATTTTGTATATATTTTTATACATTTCCTTCTTGTTCGTTCTATGCCAGTGTGCACTGTGGCTGCACTGCTCGATGCTGCCATTTGGGGTCGCCCCCTTTGCAAACTATGCGAAAAGCGAAAACTATCGAAAGGCCAAAGGAGGTTGCGCCAGCCAAGTGCGTCCTCTCAGCACACATACGCTGCAGACTGTGTGTGCAGAGTGTGTGTGTGTGTGTGTGAGTGTGTGAGTGTGTCCTCTTCTTTGACAATGCCAATTGGTGGCAACGGTTGCCGCTTGTCCTTTTTACAATTTTATTGCTTGTTTACGAGCTGCTTTCGCAGCTTACTTTGCTCCGCATCTGCTTTGGTTCAGAGTTCGGGTCTTTGGGTTATACGGTTTACATTGCCAACTAGTGGGCATTGTTATTGTTGTTGTTGTTGTTATTGTTGTTGTTGTTGCTGTTGCTGTTTTGCGGTTAAATTGTGGTTATGGCCCAGTTGTGGGTGGCCTGGACAAACATCGAAAACTTTTACGAGCATATAATCGAAAAAGTTTCTACCCTTTTTCGGGACGGAACGTCCTCTATTTTTGATTTCCTATTTTTATCTTTCTCCCCCTGTCTCTTTCTTTCTCACTCTCTTCCTCTCTCTGTGTGTGGCTCGAACCCGTTCCGTTGTCTCATCAATCGCTGCACATTGTGCATATGTGTTTTTCAGGTAATTAACACGATTGTGAATGGGCCATCGAAATGCCCGAAATGTCTTTGTCTTCACGCACAGAAAAGGATTCGAGAGACGGCCTCGATTTAGTCATTCTCATACAATATACAAAGCCGATTGTTCGAACCGATTATGTGCATGAAATATGCTCGGGGAGTTGCCTTCGACTGGGTCCACAATGACGATATTATTATGAGCCAGACAGATCCTAACTGCGATAACAAACAAAGCGAGAACAATGCGTTCCCAAATTATGTTTCATAAAGTTTGCTTTATTTTTGTTGACCTCATCAGCCGATGATTTATACTGAGAACAATAACGAAATTTGGGAGAATTCAATGAAATTTCGAAGGATTGAATCATTATAATGAAAAAGGATGTATAAAATCTCAAAATGAAAACAAATATTAAAGATTTTGCATTAGAACTAGTTCAACGAGTAGAAGCTGAAGTTAACTAACTGTACCTTAGGTAATGAACTAGTTCGGTTCACTTGGCGAAATAGTTGTTGAAATTCACTTTAACGAATGAAATGAAATCTGTCTAGAAATGTTTCCAAATTTTACAGCAACAATTGGAATTTTTGTAAATTTTTAATGTCCACAGTCAACGTCGAAATTTTGGATGCAATAAGTGCCGTACGTTACAATGTATAATGATCGTTTCATGTGACAGCCGAAGCCTAATGAACTTTTAGCTATCAATCTGAATAGACTGTAAATTTCTGTGCGAAATGCGTTTTCTCAACTGAATTGGCGAATGCGGCACATGACTTGCCAAAGTTGAGGATTCATTAATAACTATAAAGACTGTTAGACAGAGATAGAGATAGAAATAGAAAGACAGAGGCAGCGAAAGAAGGAGTAAGACTCCCAAATATGGGCGGGCGTGTAGTACGGAGTGTGCGTTTTCGACTATAAATAACCGCAGAGAAATAACAATAATAATAATGATGATGTTGATGATAATACAACTAAGTAATTTGCAGCTAATTAAGTCAAGTAGTGTACGTATCGGAAAAGAAAGAGAGCGCAAGAGACAGAGTGAGAGAGAGAGAGAGAGGGAAGGCAAACTTTAAACATGCGCCAAAGACAGATTTTTGGGAGTTTGGGGACTGTTGCTGCATTTTTGCACTGCCGAACATTGCTGAGACTAAACAGTTATTGAAGTTGAATACACGGCAAAAACAAAAGCTACAGCAAAACAAAATGTGCTGCTAATGCACTGCTGATACCCTAACTGTAAATCGATTCGCTATGAATTTGATTGGACTCATTTATATTTTCCTTATTATCATTTTTCTTATTATGATAGTATTTTATTAGTACTTTATAAGTATTTAATTGTTATTGTCATTGTCATTGTCATTGTCATTGTCATTGTCGATGTATTAGCATTAGCATTAGCATTAGCATTAGCATTAATATTAGCATTAGCATTAGCATCATCATGCTCATGCAACGTGTTGCAACCTGCATGATATAGCTGTAGGTTTTATTTCCTGCAAAAGTATTACTTAAGGGCAGCAAAATGCAAATTCATAAAGAGTTTATCTATACACGTGTGTGTATAGGTGTGTGTGTGTGTGGGTATGGGTGAATTGTGTGTTGCCAACTGAAATGACAAATGACTTTTGCTTTTGCCTTTCGCTGTTGTTGCTTGAAGTTAAGTTAAACCAACAAGAAAGTTAAACACTGACAATGAGATTTATGAGAATCAACACACACACACACACACGCATTGCAGCACACACACACATACAGCTGTCCTGCCTGGCTGCACGTATGTTGATGTGCATTAAAGCATGACTAACCTAATTCAATTGTGCTGCAGGATATGCGCCAACGTCCTGTATGCCTCGCTGTCTGTCTGTGTGGGTGTGTTCGTGTTCGTGTTCGTCTGTGTGTGTGTGTGTGTGTGTGAGAGCCTCGTTTAAATAATAGCTAAAACCATTGTGGTTATATGCTGCTGGCTATGTCCACCAAAGCCTTGTCACATTAACCCTGAATGTTCTAGCAAAGCGTCGCACACGTGAAGCCCATCGGGAGTATCGCCTGACTGCCAGGCGGCAGATATTAAGCTGATTTATATATATATATATATATATATATATATATTTATATATATATGAGTAATACACTGATTACATATATTAGATATATGATCAAGCTAAGGAATTATCAGAAGATCAATTTAAATATATGAAATATAAGATATTTCAATTAAAATCCTACGGAACTAACAAAATGTTGTCTATGACATCGAATCTTAAAGAATTTGATCTCTATGGACTCTATAGACTTTATACAGTCTTTGCCCCATTGAGATTTGTCTCAAGTCCAAACAGGATATAGCTACTTATCGAAAATGCATTAATTCTTATACCAACTGCGAATTGGTTCCAAATTATATTTATTTGGAATCTCTATATAACCTTGCTTATCATACCATACTCTTAACTTATTAGGAATATATATCTACATACATATATATCAATGTGAACGATGACATTTTAATATACTATATTTATTGTTTTCTGTGAATCCTTCACTCTATCTCTTCATCTACATAAGACACTCCCTACTTCACCTCTAATCTCAGCGAACTCAGAAACTAATCAACGTTAAAAACTGAAATTTTATATCTGATTTCTCTGATGAATTACTAATGTCATTTTCATGCAGTTCAATTCAAATTTCTGTCAGCGTGAAATGTTATGAATCGACTTAATGCAAGGCATTAATCCAATATAATCTCTGCTCTCTGTGCAGCTCAACTCTGATTGATGGAATTTCGCATTAGTTTTTCGTTCCGTCATATTTTATTTTATTGGTTCGGGGCCAATTCCCAGTGCCAAGCAAATAATCGACTTCATTTAACTGAAACGCAGAGCAATATCTATTTGTTTTTTTTTTTTTTTAGCTTTGCTTGGGTGTAGCGTGGGCGTGTTTGCGGTTAGTTTATCGATGGGCATTACGCTGTAATATTGCATTATATGATCGATTTATTCCCAACACAATTTTAACTGTCATTTTTTTCTCGATTGCTCGACTGTTGGAGGTTTGCTTTATGTTTTTTGATTTCTCGCAGATATGAACAAACGAAGCGGGCGGCATAGAAAGGGATTTTCTAATACACTAACAATGGGCATAGATTGGCTAAGAGCTTTATATGATGATATAAATGAGATATGGGATATGGGATACGCGATACGGGATATGGGATATGGGATATGGGATATGGGATATGGGATATGGGATATGAGATATGAGATGTGAGATATGAGATATGAGATATGAGATATGAGATATGAGATGTGAGTTGTGAGATGTGAAATATGGCATATGGGATCTGTTATATGCCCAAATTTTTGCTGTTGGCTCAATTTCTAGTTTGGCTGAATATCTCTGAGAAATGGGAGATCTCTGGCTAATTCAGCTTGAATGAGGTTGAATGTTATATTTATTTGGCCTACATCATATATCCATATAAATCAGTTTGTATGTACTTTAAGTTATATCAAATGACTCAATATATATCCTTAAATCAATCATAGATCATTATATATATTTATCTAAAAATATAAATCCATTCCTTATCTAATTTTTCACTACCCTTCGCTCATAGAGCATCTTAGAGTCGATGCACGGCTTTTGGTTCGCTTTCAACTTATACTTTTTCGCTACTTTTGGTATCCTTTTCGCATCCTTGGCGAGTTTACAACATCCGCTACTCAGTTGTGGGCCATTGGCGCTGGTGTCCTTTGGGTGCATTTGGCTCCAAACTTTGCGCTGTTGGCCAGTTGCTTATTTCTTTACCTTCCTCCGTTCCCTTTGAGCTTCTTTTATTTATATATATATATAAATATATATGTATATATATATGTATACTTTTTTCTACTTTTCTTCTCACACCACTTTATCTAGTTGCGAAATCTGTATGCAGAAAATATTTGCCATTTTAGCTACAAAACTTTTGCCCAAGTGAAAATGATAAACATCTTTTGTGAAATTCTCTGATTTTGCTTTTATGCCACAGCTCAAGCAGCTGACACAGTTACGACGCACCGACCGCCAGCCGCTGCCCTGCCACAGTTTTTAGCCAAGCTTTTGGCCACAACTGTTCGACTATTTCTGTGGCTTGTTTCGGTTCGGTCTACGGCTGCTACTAGTGCTGTTGCTGCTGCTACTGCTTCAGTCGTCCTTTTTGGTTCTCTTATGGTCCATTGGTCACTCCATCAATGTTTGGTGTGAAATGTAACAGCCACTTATTCTGATTGTCATTGTGTGTGAGTGTGTGTGTGGGTGTGCGAGTGTGTGTGTCTGTGTGATAGAGAGTTTTTGGAATATAACGCAATGCCAGGCATATCCGATAACAGTTCTGCCCATCCGCCCTCAACTGTTACACTCTAAAAAATAAATTTGTTTTTGCTGCGAGCGTTTTTACCCGATACCCTGTACAATTTGGGCAAGCGAGCATGATAGACTAGTGTAGTGCATGTAAATATAATTGGGGTCGTCTGAAATTCATACTCTACTCTCAAATTTGAGACTGTTTTTCGTAGGCCAAATCGATAACTACAATTCGATAAATATCGATTATAGGCAATTTTGATGAAGACTTCTCTCAAATACTTGTCCCTTAAAATACTCTTTCATTAATTTAAAAATCCGATGAGTAATCGAAAATCGATAAATTCTCTTGGAATTTTGCTTCATATTTGATTTACAGGGTAATTCACAGTCGTCTATGCCCGCTTGGCCCTCCCACGCTCTTCTTTCGCTTGACGTTGTTTATGGTTTCTGTTGTCTGTCTAGTAATTCGTGATGTCCCTTTCTTTGATTGCAACGCTTTTTTACACAAGCAGAGAGATAGAGATAGGGAGAGAGAGAGTGGAGCAGAAAGGGAGTTAGAGGGAGTCGTATATTGTGCTTGTTTATCAATCATATTGAAATCTATTTGTTGTTGCTTTGTTATCACTATCTCTGGCCCTTACTCCATTCATCATCATCCCTTGCCCCTAGCATATCATAATTGAAAAAAGTCAACACTTGATTGTGGGAGAGAGGGAGTCCTGCTGAAGCTACAGCTGGAGGGACATGCAGCAACTGTTTTCAATAAACCATTTGATTGGGATGCAGCACGCGTTGAGCGAAAAACAAAGTGAAAACTTTGAGAATAATAGAGTTTCATTAGCTTATTGCAAAATCTAATTGTATTTATGCAAAAAATGAATAGATATGTATGAAGCAATTGGAAAATATCTAAGTTTTGAAAATATTATCAAGTTACTATATATATAGGTTGCGAGTTAATGAAATGAAATAAACTGCATGAAAATGACATTAGTAATTCATCAGAGAACTCAGAAACAAAATTTCAGTTTATAAACTTGATCTGTTCCTGAGTTCACTAGAAAAAGATGTGGAATAGGGAGTATCTCATGTGTGTAGGTAAAGAGCTCTAGTAAAGCAAATAAATATATTCAGATAATATAATATTCATAATTTTACTTATGCCATTTCTGTTCTATAATATCAAAGGGAATAAAAATTATGTTTTAATTATTTAGTTTGTCAACGGAATACCCTTATTGCGCATCACATTATTTCACTCTCGCTCTGCCCATTTCACTGATTTTTTGTCACATTATTTAATTAAGTTTCACTATGGGCAAAAAATGCAGTTGGAATTCAAAGCATGAGATTTATTACACACACGCCGAACAGATATGTATATGAAAAACATTGAACATTTTCAATAATATAAAAGAGAATTTGAGTAGAGCTTTTGAAGAGGCGGCAAAAGTACGCTATAAACAAATATATTATTTAAATTGCGTAAAAATATCAATAAAATTTATATTTAACAATATTGAATTGAAAATAATCAAACGTAAAAATATGTCAACGTAAATATCTGTAAAATATGAAATATTTGAAAAAAATAAAACGCACAAAGTGAAGAGACTGATATATCTCTATAATAATATAATGAATAAATTGCATTACATATCTGAGACTTGTAAAAATCATGAAAATGAAATGAAAAAGAGTTAAAATATTATCATAGTTATTTTTGTATTACAGGTGCAAGAGAGAAGTTGTGGGAGAGAGAGAGAGGTAAATAGAGAGAGTGAGAGAGAGAGAGAGACAGAGCGAGAGAGAGGGAGAGAGACTCTGATAGACTGTGAGATACGGAAAATCAGAGAGAGAAAGAGAGAGAGAGAGAGAGAGAGAGAGAGAGATTCTGAGAAACTGAAAAATCAGACAGAGAGAGAGAGAGAGAACGAGAAAGAGTGAGAACAAACACCCAAGCCCTACATCTGTTCTTCCATTTATATTATAGTCCTATATAGAAAAACTATAGTACATATAACTATATATAATATTATATATATGTTGCATATAATACTCTAAAGCTTTACGGAATAATTAAAAGTCGAATTATCTCCTCTTTCGAGACAAGGTACATTTATTACGCCTCTTTGATTGACGTGGTATGCCAATACCCTGTAATTTCCCATGTTATTCACCTTCCTGCACCTACTCTCATTCCCTGCATTATTAAGCAAATGTTCAACAGGTGATTTTTAGTTGTTTAGGTGACAATTAGTTCAACTTCAGGCAAATCAATTGGCTTATCGAACATTTATTTACTGTTCTGATTGGACCAATATCTGTGCACATATATCTCTCTATATATAGAGCATGTGTTTACCTATTTATTTATTATATGCCATTTTATTTGATATGCCCACCTGCCGCTGCGCCTCACCTGCCTCGCCTGTCTTCTACTATATTCAGTGCTTGGTCAGCGACTGGCGCTTGGTTTGGGCTGCTTTCATTTGATTTTCCAAGCTGGCGCTTTCAGTTTTCATTTCTTTGTCAAACACGTTACGCAAATATTGGCACAGCTCCCACAGCGACAGCCGGGCAAACATTTGGCGCTGGTGTTACCGTTACCATTGCCATTACCATTACCGTTATATAGTGTGCGCCTGCATGTGTGTGCGTGTGTGTGTGTAGAGACAGCTATAGCTGCGCTGTTGGTATAGGTGTGCATCGTTATGGCCGCAAATGTAATGCCAGCGTTAACGTTTTCGGGCATCAGTCCGGCGTTTCATTCCATGCCGTTCCATTCCGTCCCGTTCCGTTCCCTTCCTGCTCTGCCGTAGGCCATTTGTTTGCTTCCGACTCGGCCTCCATTGTAGCCTACCCCAAAAATTGTGGGCGTGGCTGTTTCTAGCACATGTTTAGATAAGCCTGCACACAGAGAGTGCGAGAGAGAGAGAGAGAGAAACCGGGAGCGAGGAGAACCAAATTCGAATAGCCTATCAACTTGTATTGGCATAAAGAACTGGTCTCTATGTCAGCTCGACAGTTATGTAAACTATGGAACCTACATAAAATGGGGACATTTTATTCTATTTTTAATACTGATTTTACTCTGCGTCTCAGTTAATCTAAACAGTGTTTCAAGCTAGATAAGAATGCAACACTTTTTCAATTAAAATATAAGTTCTATCAGAAAAAAGAGAAAGAGATCAAATAAGTGAATAGTTGTTGAATACATAAGATAGTATATTACAATATATGTAGACCATAAGTTATAGAAACTGTTCTTAGAGTCTTTGAAGGCATCAACTTCCAGGCATAACTGACGTGGACAAGCATTTGCTTAAAGAGTTCTATAAATAACTTCAGTATACAAATCGATAATTATCGATTTCTAGTTTTTTTCAGATATTTAAGGCATAAAGACTTCAAGATTCGCAAATGAAGCTCTGACAATATAAATATATGGAAATTCTAGAGAAAAAAAATAATGTGTATATTTACAAATATTTATATTACTTTATTCCGGACTTGCGTTACCTTGAGTTATACATGTTCGAGCTTATTCATCTATATCGATCTACTATAAGTAATATATATTTACATATACATATATATTCATATATATATATATATATATATATATATATATATATATATATATATATATATATATATATATATATATATATATATATATATATATACAGCTGTGAAAAATAAAATAGCACCACTTGCAAATGCAAAGTTTGAAAGGGTCTCCTGGGTACATTTATCAGTGTATTGATCTACTGATTACTTTTTTAAAAGCAGAAAACAATACATTATTGCAACAAATAACAAGTATCATTAAAATATTCAAGGTTTTTATATATTTCGAAAAATTCTCAAAAAAGTCGAAAAAATACTGAAAAAAATAATAGCACCACTACTCCTTTTTGTATGAACACCTTTATTTTTCGCACAGTTGCATTTCTTCAATCGCACATGTTGAACAGATTTGTTGTTTACACATCTATTTTAATTAGTTAATTTACAAAATTTGTCAAAATCTGCATAAAAGTGGGTCCTGGAAAGCATTGTACCACCGAACAGCGCAATCTCATCAAAAAGTTGATTTCGTATGGAAATTCTTACAGGAAAGTTGGTCGTTTGATGGGTTGTTGATATAAAATGATCCACAATGCATTAATCCATAAAAAAAGTGATGAAAAGCGCGGTCGACGTCGAGTTTTGACCCAATATCATGTCACTCGACTCATTCGCAAGAGTAAAAAGGATCCTTTTAAGTGGGCTCTCAACTGAAAAAGGACCTAAACATATCAACAACGGATCAAACAGTACGGAAATATTAAAGGCATCACTATTTCAATATAAACCGTCCAAGAAAAGTACCATATTTTAATATAAAACACACAATTCCAAACGGCTGGCGTTCGCAAAGGAGCGCAAAAATTGGTCTAAGCAGGAATGGAGAAAAATACGTTGGACTGATCAATGTAAAGTGGTCATGTTTGGTGGAAAAGAATCGTGGTCCTATGTGAGACGTCCACAGAACTCAAATTCAGGCCTAGATATACAACAAACCCCATTAAACATGGAGGATCAAGTGTAATGGTATGGGGTTGCTTTTCGTAATATGGTGTAGGCCTACTTCAGTGCATCAAAACCACAATGGACCGACATGTTTATGTTGATATATCGGAAAAATTGATGCTGCCCTACGCAGAATACAATATGCCACTAAAATGGGTCTTCCAGGAAGACAATGACCCCAAACACACCCGTAAGAAAGCGAAGGAATGGTTCCAGGAGAATTTATGGAGTGCCCTGCGCAGTCGCCAGACCTAAATACAATCGAAAACTTGTGGGCGGATGTCATAAAAATAGTTTCTGAACCTAAGCCAACCAACATAAAGATGTTTTGGGAAGCAGTTCAGGAGTCCTGGGCCTAAGACTCCCCTTAAACGATGCAAGGACTTGGTTGATTCCATGCCTCCGCGTTGTACAGCCGTAATTGCCAATAAAGGCAACACAACCAAATACTAAATTAAGGAATATTTTTATTTTCATTTGTCATTAACTATAAATAATGGTTTGTTACTTATTTTTTTGTTTTAAATAATTTTAAGCACAAAATGAAAAAGTGGTGCTATTATTTTTTTCAGCATTTTTTCGACTTTTTTGACAATTTTTCAAAATATATAAAAACTTTGAATATTTTAATGATACTTGTTATTTGTTGCAATAATGTATTGTTTTCTGCTTTTAAAAAAGTAATCAGTAGATCAATACACTGATAAATGTACCCAGGAGACCTTCTCAAACTTTGCATTTGCAAGTGGTGCTATTTTATTTTTCACAGCTGTATATATATATATATATATATATATATATATATATATATATATATATATATATATATATATATATATATATATATATATATATATATATATATATATATATATATATATATATATATATATATATATATATATATATATATATTCCCAGGGTATTTCATCTTCTCACATACCCCAGCTTGCGGTAAAAACTAATGCCAGCTACTAATTAATAGTATTTGCTTATCAATGTTTTCTTTGTTGTGAAATGAAGCCAAATTGCAATCGAATATTTAAAGAGCTCTGCCATTACCATTCCCCCGCTCACCCTTGGCGCCCTTCCCCCATACACCCCCCCTGTCATTCAATGCTGGCAAATTACAGAAATATTTCAAATACGAAACACCTGCCACGCCCACCTCGTTGGCAGCGTTAACAGGTGCGTCTGTCGCTACGTCTGGCCGGGCCCGAAAAATTTATCGAGTGCGTCGCAAATGTTACTCGCACTTAGTTGCCGCAACGCGGTTTTTCAGCACGTTCCACGTGCCCAATGGGCAGTGCCGCTTGCCGCTGCCCTCTTCAGTGCCCTCCTCCCCTCCTCCCTCCTCTATTCTCTTTGCCTCTCCCTCTCCAAACTGCGCCCTGTCCCATTGGAGCATACGTGTGTGCGTGTGCGTGTGTGTGTGTGGCACTGCCTGCTGGCATTCACTCTCGTCTGCTTCTACTTCTTCTTTTTTTTTGTCAATTTCCATTTCCTCATTTGCCTGTTTTTCACACACACCCACACACATACGCACGCACGCTCACACACACACACACACACACACACACTCAAACATGCTGTACATAAATTATTCCGACGCTCCAAATTAAGCGTACGTCATCGCCTTTTGATGGGCGAGGGTCGAACTGCCAACCAATCCAGGGACATGACTCTCATCCATGCCATACACGGCGCATGCATTTCTTCTCTTCTATACGGAAGTGAATACCCTTGATGTGCACGGAGCGGGCATACTCATTTGAGTTGAGGTTTGTTTTTTATTGTATGTATGCGGAAAAACTGAGTGTTCAAAGCTTTGCCTATGTTTCGTTTATAATGAAGTAAATGCCGAAAACCGGATGGACATATATATCCACCTACATATACGATATTTACTGAGGTTGCGTCTACACATTGATCTAAGCATAATTCTCTAACTTAAGTATATATCATATATATGTATATATATGTATAACCTTATTCAAAAATACCTATATATCTAATCATATGTATGTCAAGCTTAACAAAATATCTATCGATCTAGGGTATCTTCTCGATCTAACACCTTCTCCTTTCGGTTTCTCTGCTGCACGGACATTCAACAATTCATTTTTGGTATTTTTTTCCATTTTTTTTCTTTTTTTGCCGTGTTTTCTCTTCATTTTTGTTTTTTTTTTTTTTTATGCCGTGTCGACGTCGTCGCCGTCGTTGGCCATTGATTTTACATGTTGTGAATAAATAATGAATGGTCATGATGTGGTAAATTGAATATGGCGTGAAATTAGCTTAAGTAAATGGAATTAAGTGGATTTTACAGCCGGCTGAGTGCTTTAAAGCTGAGCCGAGTTCGAACCAAAACAAATTTAGCTCTGCAATGCGAAAAACAAGTTCAAGTTCATCAGCATAAAAAAGAAAGAAGGAAACAAGTGAGAGGGAGTGAGAGGGAGTGAGAGAGTGGGTTAGCTTATCACTTGTCTCCTCTTCTCTTGTGAACTTTGACTCCAGTTGCGACTCCTTTTGGTAGTTCGCTTGGGCGAATCTCTCACAAATCGCATTGCATTAACCTTCAGCAGTTTTACTTTTATTCCTCTTTTCATTCTGGATTATTTTCAATACGTAACTCACCCGTTTTTCATGCTGCTTCTTCCGATTTGTCACAACTTCAGACAACAGCAAGCTTCCAGCGACAGTTCTGCTTCTACTCTCCCTCCCTCTGCCTCTTTCTCTTGCTCTATTTTTCTCTCTCTCTCTCTCTCTTTTCCCTTTTCCTCTTTCTATTTGTGACATGCAAAATAGCAAGTCGGCAACTGACATCTAGCTGCAAGCGAGAGAGAGAGAGCGAGATAGAGACATGAAACGAGTGTGTTGAGACTGAGCGAGAGATAGAGAGAGAGAGAGAATGAGGTAGAGGAATGAGGTAAGGCTGCCTGCCCGCTGTGTGAATGCCTGATTCCTTGCATTTGATCTAATATACCCTGAACTGAGCGAGCTCTGAAGTTGTTATCATTTGTACTCCTGGGTAGTATATGTAGAGTATACGTTTCTAGAATCAGCTCTTTATATCCATATATTGTGTGAAATCTTCATATATCATACAATATACTCTGTGTCGGCTATATCTATATATCTATATTTCTATATATCTATATATCTAAAAATCTATATATCTATAGATCTATACATCTATATATCTATACATTTTTCTATCTATATTCTCAAAATCTTCTAGCCATTTAATATCACATATCACATTTTTCTGCTCTAATTAGCAGGACTCTAAAAGAAAGTATAAGTCCGCACTTCTTTTTTCTTTAAGGTACTCTGATATTAAAGGCTTACTCTCAAGTGCCATAAGGGCATTAAAATGTCGTTGCTGCGCGGGAATAACTTGCGTTTGTTGGCTTGTTTAAGACACCGTTTGACGGGTCGTGTGCGTTTTACGAGTCTTGGGGGTAAGGGTTTACGGGTTCAGTTTCGGGCTTAGGATCTGTGTCGGCAAGAGAGAGAGAGGGAGAGAGAGTGAGGGAGAGGGAATGGGGGTGAGATGGAGGGTAGTCGAGTCGCAAAGCTGAAATGACATTCACTGACACTGAGCACTCGTCGCTGGGGAGTCTTGCAATAAAAATAAAACGTTTTTCAAATAAGCGCTTGGGGACCTTTGCCAAATGCTGGATGCGCATGTGTGTGTGTGTGTGTCATTTGAGGTGTATTTGGCGAGCTGACGATAAACGTTTGATGGTTCCATGCGTTTGCGTTTTGGCCATTTGACAGCTGACTTCTTAGAGCGGATTTGCTGTGCCAAACATCAGCAGACAACATGAATATGATATGTATATACGAGTATATAGAATTTAAGTCAATTTAGAGTATTTTGGTTCATGAACCAGTACTTAAGATTCATATGAACAAAAATTCTATTTCATTTTAGCCTCAGTTCATATTCAAATAAACTTTCTTTGACTCCATCTCATCTTCAGCTGCAGCTGTTGCTGCTGCAGTTTAGTTCAGTTCATGAACTAGTTCACGCAGCTGTTGCCCTAGTGTAATTGAGCATTGCCTGCAGTGAAGGCGACTCAGTGTAATGGCTTGTTTCATGCAGCACGTGGCAGCTGACTCGAGACACGGCTTGTTTCGCTTCTGCCTGTCTCGGCAGACTGCCGCACAGTTCGCGCGGCCTACTCAAAATGCTAATTATGAAAACAATTTTCACAATTTCCACAATTTTCGCAATTTTCACAAAATTTGCACTTTATGCGAGACTTTTCTCGCGACTCGCGACTCGTTGCTATGCATGCGCTTTTCCGCTTTTAACAAGTTTCCTTTGCTAATTTGTCAAACACTTTGCATAATTTGGTGCGGCAAGCCAAGCAAAATGATGCTACAGCCCATGCCACGCCCACAATCGGCTGACGCCTGCCGCCCGCACCTGACGCACCTCTTTGCGTCAAGCCTTGCCAGTCATTAGGCGCGTGACTCGTTTAATGACGAGAGCTGATGACTCGACGTGGCTTTCGACTCGGGATTCGGTTTTGCTGCGAGTTTCGAACTCGAATTAGAACTTTAATTAAGCAAAATATATATAGATTTTTTAAATGGAATTTAATATCAAATTCTAAATTCATATTCATTTCATAAAACTATTTTTCGAATTATGATTTAGACTTAAATTTGAATGCGAAATCCTAGATTATTTCGATTTGGAATTCAAAACAGAGTTTGATTTTCAATACAAAGTAGAATCAGCTGAAAATCTTGTTCGAATTTTAGTTCGAATTTTTTTGTATTTAATTTTTTTTTTCTAAGTCATTAATAGCTAGATAATCCCCTTCATTTCCCTTAAACACTTTTTATCTGAAGACAAAAAAAAGCACAATAATTTCAACCAAAATTCTTTACTTATAAGATTCGAGCTGCCATGATGATATTCATGCTCGTGCTCCCTGCCTCACACCAAAAATTCCCATTGCATTGCGAAGTTTTGGTTAACTTTGTAAGTTCCTACGCCAGGTTAACCCTGAAACCAACCCTTAGTCACCCACCCCTCAGCCTCCCACCCGTCCCAGTAGTAGAAGACCTTGATTTTCCAACTCAAATAAAAAAAAAAAAAAAAAAAAAAAAAAATCCGTGGCAAAAAAAGAGTTATACCTCAAATATGCGTAGGGAATGTTTGGCAGGGCTTCGAGTTTTGATAGCTAGACGGTGCCCAAAATGGAGGCGTCAGCGGGGCGGCGGGGCGGCGGGTCTGCGGGAGGCGTGGCAGTTGGTGGCTGGCGTACGTGTTAATGTGTGCATTGCGAGAGCATTTTAAACTCATAAATTTACGTGCTCGTGAACATTTATTTTGTTATTAAATTAAACAAGTGCCAACTTAACCCAAGACACACACACACACACACACACACACACACACACATACACTCGCACATACATTAATTTGGCAGTTGCTCGTTTTTTTTTACTTTTTTTCGGGTAGCTTGGAAAGTTTTTGTCTTAAATTTTTGTAGCTCGTTTCGCACTTGAATACAAAGTTGAAAACCTGCCAGCAGCAGAGGGTAATTGCTGGAGTGTGGGCGGAAGGGCCTTAAAGGGGTTGTACGTGTGTGTGCGAGTGTGTGTGTGCGAGTAGTCCCTTTGGCGTTATTAAGCAATTTACAAGATACTTAAACAAGAATTATGTGCAACATTTTCCAACAAAATGATTCGCGCTGAATTTTAAAATAAACAAAACTGACTTCTGACAACTTTTGTCTGACCCCCGCCCTCTCTCCCTCTCTCCCTCTCTCTCTCTCTCTCTCTCTCTCTCTCTCTCTCTGTGGGAAATACCTTTGCATTTGGTAAATTAAAAATAAATGCCTTTTATTGCGCGCTTTGGCTGCGATTGCCCTCAGCAGCACTTCGCGCCATGCGGCGTATGCGTAATGTGCGTTCTCTTTTGTTTTTCCCTTATTTCTTTTCAACTGCGGCATTCCGATTCGCCAATTTTTTTCGGCGCTATTTCTTTGGGCATGACCGCTTTTTTTTTTTGGTAAATCAGCGAACGTCTGCAACAAAGAATGCGATAAAAATCTGCGAGTGACGCGGAGCAAAGCAAACAAAGCTAAATTGGGATTGAAGTTAGCTGAAAAATCTGAGTTGAGCAAACATAAAATTAAGTATTAGCCGGAGCAGAAACGAAACATATGTAAAATCGATTAATATCGATATGGGAAAAGTGTAACAGAGTGATCGATAAATATCGCAACATTTAATATAACATAATAATATGGAATAGTAAAGTTTTTGGTTAGATCGTATAGTTTATGTATGCAAAGCAGATATATCGATACTAAGTAATGTGATCATGCAATAATCGATTAGTTTGAAATAATTATCGGACATATAATTAGAAATACATAGAATTTCCAGATGGTAAATTGACAGAATAATCTCAGCTCAATAGCCTTCAATGGTCAATTATCGATTTTATATTATCAATATATCGATATCAGTAAATTGAAAATTATTAAAAAAAATTAAGATTCCGTTCAACTGAAAAGTTAATCTGAAGCTACTTATTAATTTAGCTACAAACTGATCATTCTATAGATATCGATAAATATATCGATTCAACTAAAAGGCATAGTGATAGAAATCAAAGGATTATCTCATCAGCTGCCTTTTTATTGATACGAACTAAAGTATTTCAATATTTTTATTAGTTGAAACAAAAGTCGGGTTTTAATTTCCACTTGGAACAATGTAAAATCACACAATTGGCTTAACAATTCAGCTCTGTTTTTTTTTTTTTTTTTATCACACACAATCATAAAAGCCCATTAAGTGACAATAGTCAGACAGCTGTACGAACACGAGTGCAGCACTTGACAACATATGCGAACAAAAGTTGAGCCTTCATGAACTGCGAGCGATAAAGCTGACTTTGACAAAGGCATAAAAAATGCGACTACTTGGCTACATAATCAGAGCTCGGCACAATTGGCGACTGGCGACTGAAGTGCAGGGAAATCGTTGACGCTTTTCACTCCTTTTTCATATCGAATGAAAAATGTGGCTCAACGCTGAAGCGGCGGCCTTTACGACAATGTTGTTTCACTTTGATTCAATTTTTCCATGGGCTTAAAGCTAACGTGAGCACTTTAATACTTGTGGAGAGCTTGAAATATGCGTAGATATATTGTATATACTCGGAAAAATTTTGAGAATATTGGAAAATAGGTAATGCGTTAGTTCAAGTGCGGGAAGATATAGATGATAGAAATCCTTGGTAGTGAAAAAAGTATTACTTTAGTCTATCGAAAAGACTTAATTAATCGATAACTATCGATTTCATTCTAGTTAAAGTGGGAAGATATCAACTTTCTCATGGGATTTTTCATATATTTATATATATGTATGTATGTGTGAATGTATGAATGTATGAATCAATGAATGTATGAATGAATGAATGTATGAATGTATGAATGTATGAATGCATGAATATGAATGGCTGAATGTAGCAATGTATGAATACAGGTATGAATATATACATGTATGAATGTATGAATATGTATATATGTATATATCCACATCAATATACCCAACCTGAATCACTTTCATACAGGATATATTTATAATGAAAATCAAGTTTCGTTTTCGCAACGGAATGGGTATCTGCACACACGTTGCGTATACGTCGTGTTGTCTGTCAGCTTAAAGCTAGACAACGCCCACGCTGCGTGCTCGTGCACCTGCCCGCATCGGCAGCGGCTGCAGCGCAGCTTTGATAAAATGCAGTAAAATGTGCAAATTGAATTTTCTGTCAATTTGGTTGCCACAGACTAAAGGGGCGTGGCACATCGAAAGGCTAACCAGATAGACAGATTGGGCGAGAGAGAGAGAGAGGGAGAAAGTCTGGCACAGAGAGGCGGACAGAGCAGCGGGTCATAACTCACATGAAATCTGTAAGGACACACGCATCCTGCGGCTCATCCTGCTCGGCATTAACCCGAAATGAACTCGACTAAGCCAGCCAGTCAGCCCCAAGCCTGCTGCTGCCTCTGCCGCTGCTGCTGCCCGCCCTCAAAGTCTGCGCAAATCACGCGAAACATCTTTCGCCAGCTGGATAAACATTATGCTCAGCCAGAAGTTCGAGACTCGGGCGTTTCGGTGAGCTGGGGGCGTGGCTGCGCTTGACATGTTTGCTTATGCATAAAACGCTGCCGCCTCGCGCACTGCGAACCACTTGAGGAAGCTGCCAGCCACGCCGCGACACAGCCACCGAGTTATCAAGCAGCGTGCAGGCATTTGCAGCGTCTGCCCCGCCACCGAACCCGCTCCCGCCCCCGCCCTCGATTGCCGGCACGGCGGGTAGCCCCGGCCCGTAGCCAGTTTATTGCATGTCGCTTCATTGTTTGCCTTTCAATTTTTATTTTAGTTTTACTCAGTCAGCTGCCAGCAGAAACGAACTGAACTCAGATGAAATCGGCAATGATTTACGAAATGGCACAACAATTTTTGTTCCTCTTCTGCTTCCTTTGCCTTCTGCTCGCCAGTGGAGATATGGCCTAGACTTGTGGATGTTATCTGATAATAAGTGTGTAAATAATAAATAAATATGTGAACTAAGAGGGAGTTACAAAACTGTCTTCACAAGTTTGTAATTCGATAACTGCATCGATAACTCTTTTGATATGCATGTGCTTTCCACCATATGTTATGATTATGACAACTCCATTGAATTTTATCATACATTTATTGATTGTTCCGCAGTTATTTTTGTCGATCAATTTATTGATATATTTATATCTTTCTCTCTCTATTTCATTCTAACTCTCTCTCTCTCGCTCTCTCTATTTCATTCTATCTTTCTTTCACTCACTCTCATTTATATCATATTCTATCATTCCCTCTCTTTCTCCCTCTTATTCTTTCCTATTATCTACCTCCCCCTCTTCTTCAACTGTTTCTTTTGTGATTCTCTTACTTCATTCTGACTTTTTCTCTCTCAAACCTTCTCTCACTCACTTTCAGTTGAGCTTCAACCTGCCAGCATTTGCATTTCTGTTTTCTCTCTTTTCATATGTATATTCATTAAATTAAACATAATTAGCCTTGCAGCGCTCATCATCATTGTCATTGCATTTCCATCACCCATTATTATGTTTCGTCTTAAGGCTAACCTAGCGAATATCATTATCAATAAACATTTTTCAACAGTTCTTTTCGATAGTGTCGCGACTTTCCGACGCCGAAACGCAAAATAAACACACAACGAATTGCTAGATAAACAGGGCAGCAAAGCAATCAAAAAAATAGGTAAAAAACAAAGTGAAAACTATATATACATACATACATATATGATATATATATATATATATATATATATATATATATATATATATATATATATATATATATATATATATATATATATATATATATATATATATATATATATATAAATTGTATATATACGATGCACACACTTGTCAGTTGCACATCGATTCGCACAGGTAAAGTCCATTGCACAGTGGTTCACAAAACTAAGAACTAGTTAAATACTTTCTGAATAGTTCAGATAACTATAACTATATACAGATTATATGGAAAGATCAAAGATATACGTCTTTCTATCTCCCTCTCCAACATATTTTCTCTCTTTTCCTTGCAACCTCTGTATCTCCGTCTTTATTACTGTTATATATCTTTCTCTGTATTTCTCTTTCCATCTCTTTTACTCCCTCACCCACTCAAATTTCATTAAAAAAAAAAAAAAAACACGAAATATTTTTTCTTTTTTTCAAAGTTATTCCAAGTTTGTCTCTCTCTCCTTCAATTATCACAAAAGTTTCGCCAGTGTCCAGAGCTCTGTTGTTGCAACACTCGTCGGATCAAAGAGACGTCCACAATTCCCCGTCCTCAGAGCGGGGCACTTGTGTGCGTCGCCCGTAATGAAAACGGTGACGTGTGTGACGAATGTGCCGAACCAGGCGTACCTGAAGTACCTGGAGTATCTGAAGTGCCCGGAGGAGCTGAAGTGCCTGGAACTCAGTGTACTCGGTACTAGGTACTCCTCAATGCATGTCCTCTACGCTCCTCCTCTTTTTTATTTCATTTCATTTTCAATTTCAATTACTATTTGTATTGCTAAAGGGTAGCGATAGTTGTAAAAGTTGATTAACTGAGGCATATTTACTTAAGAGAAACGGTCATTCTATAAGTGGCGCATCTAATCTGGTTTGGAGTGTAGTGAAGGGCATCGAGTGAATTTTAAAGCTTAGCTTGGAAATGCCTAAGCTAAGACATCCCAAGGGAGTCTCATGTGCATTATATTTAGATATTATATTATAAGAAATCTTAAATCGATATTTATCGATCTGAAATTCATAGAATAGTGAGCATTTTCTGCCTATTCAGCTCTAGCTCTAGTTGGCTCTGCTTAGATACTTCAGTTTTAGCTTCAATTTACCGTTATATCCATATTATATACCTATTTTATGTACAGTTCGAATCTGTTCTCTTCATTTGATATTCCAATTGTGTTTTTTGCATACGAATTTTTTAATTTAACGCTCAATAAGCGGCGACTGGCGCGCTTCAGCAGCAGAGGCAGAGGCAGAGACAGAGATGCCTTTACGCTCTTTGCCACGCCCCCTTTTGTGTGTGGGTGCCAACTACATTTGGTTGAATGCGTTGCTTTGCCCGCTCACCAGACAATACCAAAGCCCAGCCATAGCCCTACACTAACATGTGTTTGCATGCGTGTGTGTGTGTGTGTGTGGCATTCTACCAAGATTGATGGGAATTTAAATTGAGCATTTCGTTATAAATATGCGCGCGTTCTACTGTGTTTTGCGGCAGGCGTCGGCATTGCAGCTGCGTTACAGCGGACACTCTCCACACTCCATTCCCTACTCGCCTCTGACTTGGCTGAATGCGTTGCCAAAAACTAAAACCTCAAAAACTACACACACACACACAGGCAAACACGCACACACATACAGACACCGACGTCAACAACATGTGCGCATACTTCTCTTCCTCCTAGTCGATGCCCATGCTCTATGTGGAGCAAAATCTTCTATCTAAAGCGCTGACTTTTCTTATTTTCTTTAACTTTCGCTAAGCTCTATATCTATCTCTATACCCTGTAAACTTACAGAGATAGCAGCAGAGAAGAGACTAGTAGCTAGGTAATCGCAGTGAATTCGTATGAGAATTGGATTTACATATTGTATTATTAGAATTCTTAAGTTTAAAAAATATGAGAGAAAAGAAATAAGATTATAAGGTCAAAAAAGAGTTGAACAGATGAATCTTATAGGCGATTATGTGTTTGTTCACCTAATTTGCATTAGTGTGCTCTACTCTAATTTCTATAGGGTATCTACAGGATATCACATAGTTGTGCTTATTTATTTGGGACTACCAGTGTGCTCTGACTTTGATGCACATAATTCGAAAGCTGCATAACGTCAACCTCCTTAATTTCTCTCTTACTCTTTCTCCTTTTGCTTCTTCGCCTCTTCCTTTATTCTTTTTTCTTCCCTAGCACAACCTGCAAATTTACCGCTGACTTGAGTCCTATTGCTCTATCACACTCACACACAAACACAGAGAGCGACCGACGATTCATGCACACCAAATCACATACACTCTTCTACAGGGTATATGCCAGGTATATAGCCCACAATCAGCCTTTGGCTGAGTATATATACAATATTATTAAAATCGAGTAAGGTATAGCAACAATACGTACCTAATCCTAATTTAGGTATTATAATATATACTGTAGTATTTGCTTGAATTAAAAATGGAACAAGTAAAAGTGCTCTAGTCGAGACTGCTCGACTAGGGGTTACCCTGAGCCCTGTGAAGAGCCAAATATCAAATCATTCATTAGCTCCCTCTTTAACTCATTCCCTTAAAGTAAATCGATTTGTGAAACTCTTTCGCCATCAATCTAAGCCCAATTTACACTTAAGCGAATCTTTCAGATCGATTACATTTAAAAGTAGCTAAAATTGATTAAATTGCTATATATATATATCATTCTTAATTATTATTTTAAGCTTTAAGGTTGTCACGTTAAGCAATTGAAAATCAAGATTCTCAACAATATTTATGTAAGGCGAATGCTGTGGCGTTACATTTGTCTATAAGAGATATAAGATATAAGATATCTATATGTAAGCAAATTCAGCTCAGCTGAGAGCTGTCTGATAGTCGACAAAAGAGAAATAATATCAAGTAAATAAAAACAATCAACAATACTCAAATAATAATAATAATTGCAACAGAGAGAAAGAGAGAAAGAGAGAGAGCGAGAGAGGGGGAGAAAGCTAAGGAGATAGAGTGTCGAACTCGATTCGAGAGAGAGAGAGACCCCAGCAGAGATCTGTTTGCTGTGCAGCGGGCAAGTCGTGAGTAAGGAGCTTGTGGATCAGTGTGAAGCATGGCTGAGAACGTGGGCTACAAGTGGCGCAAATGCCTCTGCCTCAAGTGGCAGCAGGAGGAGACGCAGCAGCAGGAGAAGGAGAATCAGGAGAGGGAGAAGCAGCAGCAGGAGAAGAAGAAGCAGCAGCAGGAGAAGGAGAATCAGCTACAGGAGAAGAAGCTGCAGCAGGAGAAGGAGAAGCAGCTACAGGAGAAGAAGAAGCAGCAGGAGGAGAAGGAGAAGCAGCAGCAGGAGAAGGAGATGCAGCAGCAGGAGAAGGAGAAACAGCAGCAGCTCAAGTCGTCGCAAGTCGCAAAGCCGAAGCTGCCGCCCAAACCCCAGCTGGCTGTACCCGCAGCCATGCCCATTGGAAATCCACTGTCGTCGCCGCCCCAGCTGGCCGAGAATCGCAGCCGCAGCAGCTTCTTCGACGATCCGAGCAACCTGCGCAAACTGTTTCTGCCGCGGCGCACTCTGCAACTGCTCGCGCAGCTGTCGGACTTCCATCGGCTGGTGCGGGGCTGCTTTGTGCGCGTCTGCCTCGGGGAGAGCCATCGCGTGGCGCAGATCCAGGGCATCGGCAAGTGGCGGCTGAGCGGCGAGCCCACCATCATACTGCGCGTCGACAGCAATCTGCGCGTCTTCGAGCTGGATCAGCTGGCCGACAGCTACTACGAGTGCAGCGAGCTGGTCGAGTGGCGCTACATTTGGCAGGCCTGCAGCTTCGAGCTGCCCACCAAGCGGATTGTCGAGCAGAAGTGCCTGGCCCTGGTCGAGGCCAACGTGCGGGTGCAGCGGCAGCTGAGCGAGACCCAGCTGAAGCTCACGCAGGAGTACCTGCTCGAGGAGCGAACGTCGTCCAAGCAGCCAGCTGCCAGCAGTAGCGCGACGCCAGCGCAAATCAAATACCTGGTGGAGCCCATGGAGTGCTACAGACGCTATCTGCCCACGACGCTGCCAAGTGAGTATAGTCAATCAGTCAATCAGTCAATCAGTTAATGCAACCAATCAGTTAATGCTGCCACATTTACAGCTGCTGCCAATTCCAATCGGGAGCGGGAGCGGCAGCAGGAGCGGGAGCAGACGCCTGCAGTCAGCGCCAAGAAGAAAATTTCCCTTGACGAATATCGTGAGCGCTGCATCAAGAAGAAAAAGTGATAATCAAAGACATAAACTGACATAAAAAGATGACACAAAATAAAATCAAATTATTACGAAAATAGAAAAAAAAAAAAAAACTAAACAAATTTAAGACAGCTTCAGGTTTGGCCTCAAGACAATATCTGCTGCCCTTTTAATATTACTACTTATCAGTATATATATCAGTATATTTATATCATATCAGTATATATATCAGTATCAGTATATATATCAGTATATTTATATATATATATATATATATAAATTTATAGCAATTTATAGCTGAGGCTAATCCCTGGCGTACTAAAAGCAATTTATTTGCTTTGCCTTTTTCACTCTTTGTATTATAGTATTGAGCAAAAAAAAATATAAATTTCTAAACATTTCTAATTCTATATAATTGTAAATTATTTGTATATAATTTGAATAATTTTATAGAATTTTATATAAATTTTAAAAATGTTATCTTATTGTCTAGAACAGTATTTACATATATAAAAAAAAATTGTTATTTAAAATCTTTATTTTTTATTTTTATACAATTTTTTTATTTTAAATAATTTTTTAATAAAATTTTATTTAAATATTTTAAATATTATTTTTTTATTTTAAATATTATTTAATTATTTAATTAAAGTTCTAAAAAAAATCATAAAATGGAAATTAATTTATGAAAAAATTAATATAAAAAAAATTTTTTTTTTATTTAACAAAAATATTTTTTTATTTTAAATTAATATTCTAGAAGATATTAATATTATTAAAAAGTTATTTAAAATACAATTTTTCTTATTTAAAAATAATATTCTAAAATAAGTTTTCTATTATTGTGCTCGACTTATTATTCTATATAATTTTATATAAATTTAAGCAATTTTGTTTTTAATTACATTTTTTAATTTTTATTTAATTTTTTATTACAATTTAATTTCATAATAAAGCTCAAATTATTCCAATCTCTTCAACTATTATATTTTTATTGCATACTTAAAGGCGTATTGAAATATATTCGCTTTTTCTTTTGTTTAATATAATCTTAATTCGTATTAGATTTAACAGAAGCTTAAAATTTCGTAAAAAAAAAAAAGAATTAAATTTAAGGTTTTTCTTCAGTTTTAAGCTCAACATAAATCATCGAGCAGAATAATTAATTCAATTCCCGTTGAATATATTGTGTTGGGAGGACATCCAATTGGTGGAGCTCTAAAAATTATCATGGAAACGCTTAACACTACGACATTGTCTGCCTAACCTGGCACCTGTGAGCATCCCAACAGATCAATAGAGTTCGAGTCCAAGTTGATGAAAATCAAAGCCCAAATTTTAAATTTCCAGATTCAGTTTCAATGTAATTTCATAAATTCGTGGCAATTGTGAAAGATATTTAAATGCCAATCAATTTCACATAAAGAATTCAAGCTGAAAGTAAAATGACCTAAAAAAGCAAAGAAAATTCACAAATAAACAGATTCTTGTGAATCGGGGGTGGCCTGGGACTGGGTTGGGGTTAGGGTTAGTTGAACGCTAGATCTATTGTTGGGATTCCTCTGTTCTCTGGAAAATATTTGCCGACCGCATTACAAATAATTATGCTTATGCCAAAGCGAAATGCGAGGAGGAGGAAGCAAGAAATGCGCTTCCCATATAAGTATCTATATGATGTGTATAAATATACTATATATACAAATATACATATATATATGTTGACCGGAATATTGTACTGCTACAATGACCACATAGAGAGAGAGAGAGAGCCATGCTGCAAAAATATTTACAACATTCTCAAGCGCAACCGGAACGAAAACTTATGAAAAATTTTATGAAAATTTTACTGCACTTGCTCAGCTGCCACGCCCCTCACCCGCCTTACACTGGTGAACGCCCCCTCTGTGCCGGCTGTGGCCCCATTTTAATTGAAATAACTTGGCAAATTGTGTTGCAACTATCATAAAATTTGTTAGTCTAACAAAAATAAAAATAACACAAATAAAGAATAACAAAAAAAAAAAAGAATGAAATCAACGCAAAAATAAAACTGGACGAACCAAGTAAACCCCACAAAAATCAATAACGATGGAAGAACTTCAAGTATTTAGGAGTCATTTAAGATCATTTAAGCAAATTATATGAAATAGAAAAGATATTTTGGGAGAGTTTTGTGAAGTTAGAGAGAAGAATAATCTAATAAAGAAGAGTAACAAGTAAGAGTGCTCTAGTCGAGACTGCTCGACTAGGAGATACCCTGAGCCCTGTGAAGAGCCAAATATCAAATCATTCGACGATTTTGTATGCATACATACAAACAACACATACACACATACATATGCACGCACGCATAAACGCGCCCTCTGCCAACTGCGCAGTTGACGCAGCGACTGCGCTTGGGCTGCAATGTGGTCATTACTATGGAAACTTAATTGTTTAATAACTTTTCTTAGCAATGGACTAACTGCATCAAACTTTCACAACTTATTTATGACATTCATATGTGTGTATGTGCCAAAGCACAAGTCTCTAGTATTTGATTTGCGCATTTTACAAATAGGGGGCTATTGGGGGCGAATGGGGCGTGGCATCCAAAATCTAAAGATAACGTTATCTCCGTATTCATTACACGCAACTACACAGCAAATTTTAAGTCTTTAGCTCAAAAGATGTACAAACCACGCCTTAAAAATACATTAAAATTATCGATAAATGCTCATAAAATCGAAATGGAATGAGTTATCGGAAAAATTTTATAAACTTGTGCAGCGTATGGTATTATCGAGTATTCATGTAAAATTTGAAGTCTCTACGTTGCGCACTTACAAATATCTCAGCGTTCACACGGACGGACGGACGGACGGACAGACGGACAGACGGACAGGGCTATATCGACTCGTCTTGTCGCGCTGATCAAGAATATATATACTTTATGGGGTGTGGCACGCCTCCTTCTGCCTGTTACATACATTTTCACAAAACCATTATACCCTGATTTCCCATTTTCAATGGGCTCAGGGTATAAAAAGGAGAAGAAGAGTGAACCAAAAAAGAGAAGAATGAAGAATGAATCAACTGTTAAGGCTCTCTCTGAGTTAGCGTAAGCTAAACTCTCTATTAGTTAGCGACCAATCAGAGTATTTTCTGCCGTCTCTGCTGCATACATATGCAAACTAACATCTCCTCTTCAGAACCTTAACTCTTTTTCAGATCTTCTTCTTTCTGGTCTATTGATTAAATTTAAAACCTCTAGAGAGGGAGAGAGAGAGAGAGAGGGAGATAGGTTGTATTAGCGCATGGGTGATTCGTATACGATCTCAAATACAAGCGTGTTGCTTGCATCGCATCGAATCGTTCGCAGTGTCAACTGCGTCTGTTCCATATGCTTTATTCCATGTACCTTTCATTTCATTTCTCCGCTCTCTCTCTCCCTCTCCCGCTCCTCTTACTCTTCCTCCTCTCCCTGTTGGAATGCCATCATTGCGGTTATCGGCAGTTGCGCCTCTGCCGAAATGCGGAATCAACTAAAAGCGGGGAACAGAGGATGTTGGGCTTTGGCATGCGGAGTGTGTGGGATGTGGAGAGGGCTTTGGGGGGCAGTGAGTGGTTGGGGATCTGTTGGGGCTGTCTGCAAATGTTGTTGCTGCTGCTCTTGTTGTTGCAATAGTTGCAAAGCTGCTGACTGCGTTTTCGGTCATCATTTTCGTTGACATTTTTGCGGCTGTGAATTTTGCATTGTTATTGTTGCTGCTGCTGCTGCTGCTGTTGCTGTTGCTGTTGCTGTTAGCCCTAAACACTATTATCGCTGCGGCTTCTGTGTGTGTGTGTGTGTGTGTGTGTGTGTGTGTGTGTGTGTGTGTGTGTGTGTGTGTGTGTGTGTGTGTGGAATGTTTGCTGGTCGCATGTGCGTTGGTATGTGTGTGTGCTGTGTGCTTGTGTGGTCATCTTTCTCTTTATTGTTGCTACCAAAAATTAATTTGCATAATGATACAGACACACTCACACACACTCAAATAAATATACACAAATACACACACATGCATCACACACACCACACACTCATTCAACATTTGCAAAACATTTACTGGGCCGCGGGGGAGCGCATTGTTGGCATATTTGTGCGACTGGCAACGAGCAGCAACAACATCCACAACAACAACAACAACAGCAACATCAACAACAGCAACGACAACAACAACATTAACAAACAGCAACAATTATGCAGCAATTGCATTTGTAATAAAATTTGCTTCACCGAAATTAAAGAAATTACAGAAAATAAAAATAAATAAAAGTATTAAACAATTCGAAATTAATAAAATAATTAATAATTAACTACATTTGATATTGTTTTAATTGAAATTGAGGAAATCATTCAAATATAATAATGCATACAGCAAGAGTTGATGAAGGGCCGATAAGCTGAAAGGCTGTCGACAATCTGAACAATCAGAGCTCAAGTGGTGGCAGCAGAAAATACTCTGATTGGTCTCTAACTGATAGAGAGTTTTGCTTACGCTAACTCAGAGAAAGGAATATCAGTTGAGCGCGACTTCGCGTGAAAGTCTCGCTGCCCTATATTAAGGCAGCTGAAGATCAGAAGAGCTGCTCCTTCCAGTAGCAGCAGCAGCAGAAAGTGCTCTGATTGGTCGCCTAATGATCGAGTGTGAAGACTGACTCAGAAAGAGGCTCAAGAGCTGAGCTTGACTTGAGTGGAGCTGTCGCTGTCGCTGTCCTATATAAAGGCAAGCCTGCTGCAGCGCAGCTCCAGTCGAAGTCTTTATCTTCTGGTGGTCAGTCGTCCAGTGCAGCGCGGTGTTTCTCCTCTTCTTCTGTCTGTTGGTAAGTACTTAAATAGTTAAGTATGTTAAGCGAAAATATAATATTTATACTTTTAATGTTTATTGTATGTAAACATAAATATATATAATGTAAATATATTTAATGTAAATTTAAATATTATTAATTATTTAACGATCATTAAGATATCGATCATTTAGCAAATGCAAAGCAAGTATGTAAAAATATCAAGGACTTAAGCAGTCCGTATTTGCGTTAAGGCTATTTTTTAGTCAGGCAAGCCCGACGAGCACTTCGACTTCTCCTCTAACTCTGAGTTTGTTTAAATGTAGCTGTGTTTTTAGTAATTTATGATTAGGTTTATAATTTGTATACAATAACTAGAAAACATAATAAGATGCTATTTACATAGCGAAGTTTTGTGTAATGCAAACGGAGATTACGTAATCTTTAGATTTTGGATGCCACACCCCATTCACAGGGCTCAGGGTATTTCCTAGTCGAGCAGTCTTGACTATAACACTCTTACTTGTTCTTATCTAACTTTCTTCTAACTTTAACTTTCAACCGTCTCTCCTAAACTTTACATCTCATCTGAGATATTTTCTCTTTAGAGATCTCCTTCTCTGTCTCTTTTTCATACAATTTAAGCTAAAAGCAAATAGCAATCGCATGAGTGTTTGAGTTTTCGTGTTGTTTTTTCTTCTTTCCATTTTTTTCTTTTTTCAGTTCTTGCCACGAAAAACCCCCATCAATAATTCTTGGTTTTCATTTGTTTTCTCGAGCACTAATCCCCTCCACAGGGCTGCATACGAAATTTGCATTAGATCCCTGACAGATTTACTGTCGCAGCGCCAATGTTCCGATTGTGCAAACATATAAACATGTACGCACATATGTAAATGAATAAACTTTGCATACTTTGTCTGTCTGTCTCTCTCTGTGTGTGTGTGTGTGTGTGTGTGCGTGTGTAGTCGCCATCAAAATTGACAAAAATGCAAATTTATTTACGACTCTGCAGCAGCCGAGGAGAAGTTTTGATGGGGCACCACGTGAATGAATTGCAGCAGCTTCGCCAAAAATCAACATGCAACAGTGGAATGCACACACACACACACATAGACACACTCACACATTCAAATAAATGGTCAGTCGGAGCTGTCAAATGTCGCAAATGCATTTCAAAACGCGGCTACAAAATTCACAAAACATTTGCCAAAGCAAGGGCAAAGGCGACAGCAACAAAGCGCAGGGTAAGCGCTTAATAGATGTGTGTGTGTGTGTGTGAGTGTGTATGTGTGTTTGTGCTGTATTGCTGTATTTATTATTGTGCATTGCTGCATAGGTGCGGAAATGCGGCAAAGCGCCAAAGGTCGACAGTTGTTGCTGCTGTCGCTGCTGCTGTTGCTGCTGTTGCTGCTGGTGTTACTGCTGTTGCTGCTGCTGCTTAAAAGTGTTGCAGCAAAGTTGATTTAGCAATGCTTTTAGAAACAGAGCCACAGACTCGTTGCCCAGATATTGGGTATTTTGCATATTATACGAGAGAGTGAGCTGGCATAAAGCTTTTAAGCCAAATGAAATGGCTTTCGGCTGATCGAGAGATTTTGATTGATTGGATCATGCATTCACATATGGATGGATCTCTCGTATAGCACTGAGAGAAGAGATTGCTGCCGAATATAGTAGAAATTGTGTCCCACGAGAAGTTGGGAAAGTATGAGCAATGAATGAGCGACTTCTAAAATGAACGATTATGGAAACAAATAAGAGAGCTCTTTTACGTGAAACTTTCCGACTTGGATATACCATGACCATTGCGTGAAGCTGATATTTCAAGCATTCAATGCTTCTTTTATGCATGCAAAAACCATTGTAGAGCAAAAAACTGATATATCTAAAAATATACAATTTAATAAAAATAGGATATATTGTATTAATATTTACTAAAACTAAAACTTTACTTGTTTTTGATTTTAGCTTAGAAAGTCAATTGTAGAAGGAAGTTCTTTGGGGAGAGCCCTGATATTATTCATTTAATTGATCGAATGATCCATTGATTCCACCCAAATGTTTTCTAAAGTCTCTTAAACCTTCTCCATATTCCAGAAAACTGGGAGCTCTCTTATAATTACCTTCTAGATAGACCCATACTATATACTCTAAGTGAGCACTAACTGCCCAACAATCCCAACCAATTCATTTTCCATACCCTTTCCTCAAAGTCACAGACTCCTTACCAAACATCTTCGCCCTTAAAGACTTGATCTACCAAGGCCTCTCGACTTCAGCTACTATTTCGGCCAGTTCGTAGCTGCTGTTCAAGAAAATGGGTGCGCCAAATAAATTATATGCATGCATACATTTTGCCAAGCAATGTCTCTCGTTTTGCATCGAAATCTGAGTAATCTATTGACCGCCTCCCATTCCTCTCACTCAGCCAGCAGCTGCTGAGCAACAGATGGCGCTAACTCAGCTAAGCTCACTTTCGGATCAGTTTCGCTTATGGATAACTAACTTATAAGCTTTGCTCTTCAGCAGACCGTATCACACGCACATCGAGAGCAAGTTTATGCAAACACGTTGACCTGCTAGAGGAACCACCCCCCAACACCTCTATCAACCCCGCCTAAAAACTGAGAAAAGCTAAAAAAAAAAAGACAGAGAAAAGTCAAAGCCAAAGCCAAAGCCAAAGCCCAGAACATTTTCATTTGCATTTTGTTTCAGCTCGTAATTTATGCATGACACTTGATAATACTCGAATGGAGAGTGAAAACACTAGTTGAATGCTGAATACATGATCAACGTCTGCCAACCCCTCTCCCACACAAGCACACCTCCCTCCCCCCACCCCCGACACTGTCCAGCCCCATTTGCGGAAAATTTCTTTCAGTTTTTTGCACTTTGCGCACTTTTCGGCTAAAGCAGGCAGGAAAAACTTTTGGCAAGGAGATAAACTCAAATTAGCTGTGTTTGTTTTCTTTGAGAACGCAGCGCAAAACCGATTAAGTGAAAAGTTCACCCCAGCGCCCCAAACATCGCCCTCCACCCCTGCCCCTGGGCCAGGGCGAGGTTTTCTAGTCGATTGGCTGCCACATAGAAAATTGTATTTGCATTCGGGCGTGCCAAGAGTGATGGGGGCCCCACTTCAGTTGGGGCAAAGTTTTTTTTTTTTTTTGCTCGCTCGGGTCTCAAGAAAAAAAAAGAACTGCAAAGCAAACCCCATGACAAGGTCAACAGCTCGAGCCAAACTTTGCAACTTGAAGAGCATTCAGTTTGCCTTCAATTTGTTTTATTTCATTTCGATTAATTTTATTTCGAGCTGACTTTAAGCATTCGTTTAACTTGACTTATTTGCCAGCTCCAGCAGACGCACACACACACATCCACACACACACGCACACTCAGAGTCCATATTCAATGTCGTCCTCCAGCGGCCACAGCGGAAGTGCCGATGATAACACGCCAAAAAGGAAATGAACTTTTTGTTTTTTTTTTTTCAGGCATCGGCGAGAAAGACTGTGAATGTATATATATATATATATATATATATATATATATATACATATATAGTCACATAATCATTTATAATTTGCTATTAGAACTTTAAATGCTCTGATGAGAATGGTTAAAGATATGAAAAGTTAGCCTATAGCATACAAATGAATCTATAAAAACAAGGTTAACTCGAAAAGTTTCACGAGAAGTGTTTTCTATATATGCAAGTGCATAAGTATTTGATTTAAAGGGTGTTTCGGGTGTTTCTTATAGATTTCAAGTGTTCAAATATACATATTTTATTTTATTAATCAAATATGTCAAATATATATATTATCAAATATCTATATTAATAAATTAAGTTATTAAATATAAGAACTGAAAAACATTTATCTCGAGATATTGTTGTCAGCTTAACTTGCTCTTTAAAAATATTCTAGATAATCAATTGCACATACATTATAACTCCTCTAATATATACTCTTTTCTTACCTAGTCAATTATTGCAGGGTATCAATGGCTACCTCACTGATTTCCTAGCAGGGTATCTCTGCGCCCTGAATACCCTTTCATTTTGCATTCTGCAGCTTATTCGATTCGTGCTACTCATTTGATTATCTGGATAGCCTTGTCGCTTGACTCACTGCCCAACGCCCTTACACTGTTTCTCTCTCCCTCTCTCTCCCTCCCTCTCTCTTTCTCTTTCTTGCTCTTTTTGTCTCTCACTTGCGCCTTTGAATGCTGTTTAAATTTTATTGAGGTCGAATTGAGAATGTGCCCCAGTGGCAGAGTCGCGGCAGAGCAGAGCAGCAAACCGACTGAGTGAGAGAGAGAGAGACTGAGAGAGAGAGGTAAAGGAGACAGCAAGAGTGAGGGGCTTCTGGCCTGCAACGACAAATGTACGAAAAATTAAAAGCATTTTATGCGCAAATGGCGCGCAACCATTTAAAATGAATACGAAATATGGTAACACGCGATTTGGTTCAACCAACAGACGTGCTTCTAAGCCACCCCCTGCCCACCCACACACACCCACAAACACACACACACACACACACACACACACAGGCTGCACCCCCGCTGTGCAGCACAGGCAGCGAGCGGCTACACCTCAGTGGCCCTCGATGCGTATAATTTATGTGGCATTTAATGAAAATGGAATTGAAATTTAGTGCGAATTTATTAAATGATTTCAAATGAATGTTTCATTCGCTACAAAACGCTCCACCCAAGCCCCTGCTGCCACGCCCCCCTCCACCACCCTCTCTGAAATGTTGTTTCGAATGGGCGGCAAGACTCAAGTATGCAAGTTTGCCGTGGCGCGAATTGCAAATTCCAGCTTATGTCTATTAGGATGCATGGTTACAGGGTATAAGTTCTACTTACAAGGTATGTGGATTAATTGGAGTAAAGCTTTTGAAGTGAGTATACGTTAAATTTAGAATTATACTTATGCTTTAACAAAATATTGAGTTTATATATTTAATAACACTTTTTTTTTATAATTTACAGGGTATATAAGATGCGAATTTTTTGCTAGATTTACAGAGTATATTAAAGAATACTTAGCTTTTGGCCTTCATATATGGTAATATGTTGCATTTCTTATAAAGATTGACTTACAAATGTAAGTAAAGAGAGTATTTAGTTGTTGCCTATCAGCCTTGCCTTAACCAATATACAGGGTATATAAACGAGTTACTTTTAATTTTTTTATTTTTTACTTTTACTTTTATCTAAGTAAAACGCTTTATAAAGGGAATTATTATCAAACTAATTAATATGAAATAGCCCAAGTAATTAAGCGTGTGTGCATTATGCCCTTCATTAAGTAATTTACAGGGTATAACGTTATCAGCCTAGCCCAGCTTTGCATTCAATTGTTGAACTTCAACTCAATGATAACTCAAATTAGCATTTCACACATTGACTTAGTCTAATCAGCACTTAGTCTGTTTAACTCTTATCATTTTACAGGGTATATTGATATAAATAGCCAACGGCAGACTCTGATGCCGGAAGGCAATGGCCAAAAAGGGAATTGAGTTACTATTCAAGTCCGAGTACTCATTCAGATAATTGCCAATAGTCATTATCCAGATGATCCATCACCGCAGAAAGAGACGGCAACAGCGCTAGACACTGTGAAGGAGACAGAGAGAGAGAGAGAGGGAGAGAGGGAAATTATAAACACCTGCAGGTGAGCATAATGCAGACATAAATGGACAAATCCTGACGCTGCTTATCGGCTCGACCACAGCCAGAGGAGCTTTGCAGTCGAGCAGAGGGGCGGCAGGTGGGCGTGGCACTGTGGCTGCCCCAAAACGGGAGCAACAGCAGCGTGTGGTACAATTACGCGCAGCTAATTAAACGTAATTCATCAATTTCGAAAACAACAAACCCGACACGAGCTGAGCAGGAGACAGAGAGAGAGAGAGAGAGAGAGAGAGAGAGAGTGAGAGGGAGACATTGCTGATGGGTGGCCAGGTGAGGTTCGCCAGGTGCGCAGCGTGAGCTAAAAGCGAAAATTGCACATTAATTAAATTTAAAGCGAATGGCGAGCGCGCATCATTAGAGCCGCACAATTATTGCGAATATTGTTGCCACTTTGCTGGCCACGCCCACATTTTAAGCACGCACACACACAGAGAGAAAGAGAAAAAGAGAGAGAGAGTGTGTGATTGACCACAAAAAGTTAACTTGTTGGTCAATAACAGATCGACTCCATCGCTGCTGCTGCTGCTGCGGCTCTCGTGTCCAATTAAATTGTATAAATTTACAAAATTACCAAAGACCTCGGCAAATAAATGCAATCTGCATATGTGCGTGTGTGTGTGCGTGCGTGTGTGTGTGTGTGTGTGTTGGTCGTGTCATGCATTAATCACAATATTATTACAGGGCATTTCATATGTTATTAATTTTTAAAAAATATTAATTGTTTACATTAATATCGAACATGTTGTATGAAAAAATCAAGAGAACATGTTGCGGGTGGTGGGTAGCTAGTAGAATACCTTATAGAGAGCATACTGATATTGAGTATAATATCTGCATTGAATACAGCTTAACATATCTTATGCATATGTTTCATATTACACTACCAATAATAATCAAATAATAAAATGAAAATTAATGATTATAATTATAATTATATTATATTGGGTTTATATACTTCCAGTTTTCGCCAAAAGTCATTTTTTTTTTAAATGTAAGTTTAGACTATGTCTAACATAGTTTTCAAGACAATCTCTAAGATATAGACACCATATACGCAGCATTAAAATGTATAAAGAAATAAAAGAAACAAAAGATCTTAACAGAGTTGCAAAACGACATGAATTTATCGATAAGCATTTATCGAGTGCTGTTTCCAGTTGTCCCACGCCCGCTTCAATTGCACCCTATAATTGTCTAATGTGCGAGCTTTAGCTTCTCACTTGTTTCTTCCCTCTCGCTCTTGTGCTACCTTTCTCTCGCATTCTCAGTCGCATTTGCTTTGGCTGTTCTTATTTCTCGTTGGCCTCTTATTTCTTTTTTATTTGAATTTTAAGTGCCGGTCGAAACGTGGCCACAGAATGCGATTGAGAAAGGGAATGGGAACGGGAACGGGATGGAAATGGGAATGGGACGGGAATGTGAATGAGAGTTATTAAAATTGTGCACAAATTGTTTTCATTTTGCAATTCCGTTTGCCATTCGCCGCTTGCCATTGCTGCAGCTGCAGCTGCACGGCGAATTTGCCCGTTCATTGTTGTTATTTGAATTTTGCATTTGCCGTCGTCCGTTGTCCGATTTCCTATTTTATTTTTTCTTTTCTGTTTGCCCACTCTTTAGTTTTATAAATATATATATTTTCTTATAATACTTTTTGTGGGGTCACAAGGCGCGCTAGGAGCTAGTCCCACGCTTTTATTTTCTTAACTCACAACAGCCTCGAATTGGTTTATTCAATTGAACTGTTCCGCTTTCTACCTCATTCGCAAAGGTTTCCCTGGCTTTAGAGGAAAAACTCGGTGTGTTCTCTTAACATTTACTAGTTTCTTCTTTAAGATTCGTAAAGCTTTTGATTGTTAACATGTGAGACAGGTAATTTGTTAGAATAATATTAAAAATTGTTTATCGATTAACCAACAACTAATATTGCTTAATTTTATTTCCCATTCTCAATTCCATGATCTTGACTATAGGTAATTAGAATGCCAGAAACTCCCTACTCAATTTTTTCAAATATTTTCAAATTCCTCTTTAGGTGATCTTTCTTCAACGTTGAACTTGCTTTATATATATGTATATGTATGTATCATAAAAACTATCTGAATATTCCTGAACAATATCATGAGTTAATTTCAAGGTGAACATATCAACCTAGTCTAACATCTCTGTCTCTGTCTCTCTCTCTCTCGCTCACTTCCCTCTGTTTCTTAAGCGTTCCACTGGCTGCTCAATCTTCATCTACTAATAGAATATGTGCTTTAGCCCCATGCATTCCCTAACAATTACTCAGTTGTTTCATGATCTATAGCCGTTATTAAAAGCGTGATTTATATAAATACTCATATGCATTTATTTGAGTCGTGATCTATTCACTGTTTTCGCTTTGCTTAATTGTTCGTTCGCACAGGCCTTGGGAGCAATTTGAATTTGTGCTCGCATTTCATGTCAGTCAAACGTTTGGCTGACGTAATGCTCTTCGGGATTGGGGTTTGGCCTCTGGCTGCCATCTAATGCCCAGCGCAACCGCACACACCATGTCCGAGCATTCATTATTGCAAGGACTGTGCCTCCGCAGCGCCTGGCTGCCGAGCTGCCTCTCTGACTGCCTGCCTTGCTGCTTCCTCTTCTTTCTTTTTTTTTTTTGTCCTTCTGCATTGTGGCACTTATTAAAAATTTTCTGGTTCCCTATTTTCTTTTTTGTTGCTGCTGCTGCTGCTGCTGTTGCTGCTGGTGCTGTGGCTGCCGCATCCTTGGGATCAGAACCGGACATACCACGCGCCCACTCCGCAAGGGGCAGCTGGGCATTCGGTGGGTAGCTGGAGTCAAGCAGCAGCTTTTGTTTATTTATCTTTTCGCTCGGTTTCGAATAACAAATCCTTTTGGCTTAACACATATTATGCGGCGACATTGCCCCCTGCTCTCGACTCGGCTCGGCCCGCCGCCGCCGCTCGATATGCAGCCTTTGTGCAATGTGTGACTGTTGCAGTTGCAGTTGACTCCACTTTTTGTCAAATGTATTGTTTAAGCTACAATCAGGAGCCATCTCAGCAGCATCCTCCCAGCATCCGCTACCAAACTGCCCAACAGCCCAGTAACCCAACGGGCCATCTAGGCAACGCCCATGCTCATTCCGAATGACGATTTCCACTGCCATCGTTCGCCATGCTCTGTTGCTGCGTGTTTTTCTTGTATATATATACTTTGTATACCCTGTAACAGAGAGAGAAGAGAGGTCAACAAGACTGGCAGGTTCATAGAAGTTTCAATTGCAGAGATATGTGATATGATTGCCGATCTAACCAAAGCCTTATTCTGGTCTCATCAATACATAAGAATTTCATGCATACCCTGTAAAATAGATAGAGTAAACCTGGTTAACTATAATAAGCTACAGACTGATCTAGCTATGAATATTTCTTTCAGGAAACATACTCTCTATATACATATGCAAATGCTACTTGCAATCAAAATATGTTTATCGATAAATATCGATTATGGATTCGAACTTAACTCCACTTCAAATGTGTAAGCTTATGGTATACAAACTGATCTACCCATCAATATTTCTATCCAAAAAATCATTCTCTAAGTATTCATATGCAAAGCTTAATTGCAATCAAAAAATGTTTATCGATAAATATCGATTAAGTATTCAAGCTTAACTTTAAGTCATAATGATATTTTGTATAGATAGACTATAGAATCAATAATATTTTGTATAGACAGACTATAGCTTACCACATTCATTGCTTGATTCCGGTTCGTATACAGGGTATTTCTAGTCATTCACTCTTACTCGACTCATTTGTTGTTTTGCTCTTCTTTTGCACTTCTTTTTTATCTCCATTGCAATCGCATTTTTTTTCCTTGCAGTTTCTTTTGCGCTTATTGTCACAAATGCAGGCTGCAGATACAGATACAGATACAGAGGCAGATACAGATACAGTTACAGATACAGATACAGTTACAAAGATACACACATAGCTTGTTTTTTCCTCTGCTATTTTTTTGGTGTGTGTTATGCCTCAGATACATTTTATTGTTTTTGCCGGCGCTTTTTCATCAATCTTGGTCGCTTCTCATGCTGCCAGCTTTTATGGCCTAAGCCCCGTTCAGCGGGTGTTCGAGATGATGCGGCGGTACGGTACGGTACGGTGCGCCGGAGGGTTCTTTCTATTGTCATTGTCGCCGCTTAGAACAATTTTGCAGTTGTTATGTCTACATAAATGTCAGCATCAGGCATTGTCTGCCCTGTCAGCCATTGTTGCTCGTTCCCCAAATCCCGTACGCCCCAATCCGTATTCCATATTCCGTATACCATATACCGTATACCGTATTCGGCAGTCCGTAGACTGTATTCTATACTCCGTATTCCCATCCTTGCCACAGCCGGCTCAACATCATCATTAGTCACGACTTCTCTTTTTTTGTTTTTGTGCTTCCTTTTTGATTTACCAGCTGTCAGCCAACAAGTTGACATTTGTCAACACTGGTCACATTGTTAGCGCCAGTGTGACCAGACACTCGGCCGTTGAGTGCTTCGAATTACTTTTTCAATTTTATGTCGCTTAGGCAGTCATCGATTTCAATTCAGATTTGAATCGATTGATTGAGCAAGCACTTTGGCGTTTAACAACACTACATAAAGAGTGCGCCTGTAAGAGATTAATTAAGTGCTTAGCTTATCTGAAGTTTTTGATACATTATAGTCTTATATGATTCATAACTGACGTTTACCAATACTAAACTGCACATTTCACAACACTCAAAAATAGTTAAAACGAGGCATATTTCACGAAATATCATACTTGAACCCTAATGCCAATAATCAGATTGATTGTCCTTGCGTATGTTATTTATCGTATTTTTTTCTTGGACTGCTCAACACTGAAAGGTTTAAAATTTAGTCACACTGTATATAATTAATATGTTAGCATAATAAAATAAATCTTTAACCAGAGCTCTCTCTCTTCAATAGCCTTTTTCTAGATTAAGGAACGCAATCTTTCTGATAACACTAGAAGCAAGGCCTCTGGTCACACTATGCTGCTGCCGTGTGACCAGCTGTGCAAGCAATTCAATTGCCTTTGCCGAAAGAAGTTTCGCCAGCGCCTTGGCAGCCCTTCAACTCGATGCGCACCTCGGTCACAGTTTGCGGCACTTGCCACAAGTTTCGTGCTGCCGTTGGCTGTCTGTGGGGGCTCTTATCGCGTCGCCGGACTACGCTTCACGCTCGACAGGCAAAACCGGATGTGACATCCTTTTAAAGTCGGAAGTACTTATGCTTAAGCGTGCGTCGGCGTCGGCGTCGTCGACGACCCAAGTCCTGCAAAAATCGGGCTGCCACTCCGCCCTCAGCGTGTGGCGCCTCGCCTGCTTGGCTCCCTGCGACTCCGTCCAGCGCCCCCTGCCGGCCGTCTTGTGTCAGTTCGCGCTACTTAAAAATTGTTGGCAACATTAAAAACGTTGCCGGCTCCTTGAGGAAGTCGCGACGCGCTTGCCGCGTGATGGCTCATCAAAATACATGACCCTGCCCAATGAGATGCCCGGCCAAGTCCTACGACCATATCTACTCTCCACCCTCAACCCCCTCTACCATCTTCACTCCTTTTCCTCATTTCCCCGTTTTCCATTTACTATTTCCCATTGCCATGACGTCAACACATTCCATTCGGCTCTGATTCGTGGCTGATTCGAAAAGGTTTGCCAAAGTCCTTGCATAGACCTGACATCCGATTTCATTTTTCAGCTTAGGTTCAACTAATCCGGTTCGAGTTTTCTGTTTGTTTTGCTTTCTTTCGGCAAGGGACGACTTAGTCATGCATCTTGTTTTTCTCGAGTCGGCTGTAAGTCGTGTATTATGGTTCCATAATGTATGAGCTTTTCAAATTCGTTTTCCATTCGCTTTTTAGTCGCTCGATTTACGATACTGAATAGATTATTATAGGGAGCTTGAACTCTTGAGGCTCTATCAATACATTGAGTAGCTTACCTACCTTCATTTGGCATTCAAATTAGTTGCCGAAATCATAATCTTAAGAGTCTGAGATGAAGTTTTTTGTTTGGCTGATATTTGGTAGTAGTCTAAAATCTATAACCATATAGAAAGTATTTACTCTATAAACCTTTTTTTTGGATTTGATTTCAGCAAATTGTTTGGCTCTTGCATTAATATCAAACTGAAGCACATTGATGTGTTTAGTCAAGCGTATGAACTATTCGCAGCAGAGCTATTAGAGTCTAACATATATATATACCCTAGTTATCTTATGGCACGGGTATATGCAATGCATAAGACACTTCTGATGCTGTCAGGGATGTGCTTAAATAAAAAAAAAATTATTTAAAAACAAATATGTAATAAAAAAATATTTTGAAATATTGTTGCTTAATTTACAATAGATAAAAGTGAGAGGTATCATAGTGGATCATCTGTAACAATAGTAAAATTTTCGTATTAATTAGTTCTACGTTCCATTTAATATACATTCAGATTCAGGCTTAAATATATTATAGGGTATGCCATAGTCGAGCCAGCTGCAGTTTTCTATACTTTCATAGATAAGATTTACCTACATGCAATTATAGTTAATGGAACACATCTTTTTCTTATTGCATTATTATAGGGTATCTCATAGTCGAGCTGGCTGGCCTTGCTATGCAGAGACTCTTTTCCCTTTAACATCCTTCACATAAACCGTTACACATGCCCTTTTATTCACTACAGGGTATCTCCTAGTCGTTCCGGCAATGTTGTTGTATTAGGCATTCGTTCCACTTAATGAGCACTGGATGAGGTAGTCGCTCGGCAAGTATTTATTGAAAATAGACACGCGAGTGCTGCATATTTTATAAGTGCTCCACTGTCAGCTCCTCCCAGTTCCCAGAGGGGCGTCTAACCTGCTCCCACTTCTATTGCAGCTGTGTGTGTGTGAGTGTGTGTGTGTGAGTGTGAGTGTTTGTATGTAAATCAACAGCTTTTGAGAGCTCTCGTTACAAATTGTAATAAACTTGCACATCCGTTGCCATTAAGCGACTTCTAATAAACTTTATGGCATCTTTTCTTTTTTTTTTTTTTTTTTGGTTTTTGCTCCCGCTCTGCTGCGAATTGAGGCGGGGCGGGGCAGCGCCACCAAGGTGTTAATGATTCAATAACATTTGCCTTTAATAGCCAACAACAGGCGAGACAAGCGACATTAATGCGATTTGCGATGGAACGGGAAAGACAGCGCCGACCTGACCACAACGATGTTACTTTCCATTTCAGGGGTCGCAGCAGAGACACTGAGCGATGGACAGATAGCGCAGGGGCTGGCGTTTGGTTAAAAACAGGAAATGTGGCCAAGGACTCGAGCCAACAACTAGTCAATTGTTGCGTGACTTTCAATTTGAAATAGCGATGTGCGAAAGTAAGTAAGGTCGCAGTGAAGCCGAAGCGCAGATGCTCTTCAAGCAGTTGCAGGGAGATGGTGTTCACATGTCACTGACTGATTGAAAGTTGGAATACTTCTAAGAATGTATTTAATTTTTGGATGGGCTGACTCTAACCTTTACATAAAGCACTTCTTGCGTCGGAAATTTCTTGATTAGTAGTAGAGTATAAAAGAATCTAGTCTTGTTTTGGGACTGTTTCAAAATTTTAAGGAAGTTAACACTTAACATATTCTATCGTCATGATAGTCCAGAGATATTTTATCATTTTCAGTTTCGATTTCGAACACCTTTTTTCGGAATTTTGCCTTTTTGGACTTGAAAGATTCTGATTTTGATTAGGAAATCTTCGAAGACGCTTAGTTCCGCAATGCTTGATAAGTAGATCGTGGGCAGTTGGACCCTGAAAGATTCTAATGTTTGTTTAGATATTTTGCACACCTATCAGTTCTTTATTTAACATTTTGTTTCTAATTTCTTCTCAAAATCTCGTTTCTCCTTTTTTAACTTTAAGTTTTAAGCTATGCATTAAGGCAATTCAAGAAATTCTTGATTCCCCGATCGTATGCAGTTGGACGCTATAAGATTCTGATGTTAATTTGAATATCTTCCATACTTCACTTCCCTACTTAACATTTTTCTTCTTCTTTCTTCTCTCGATGCATCTTTCACACTTTCTTCAATTGCTTAGTAACCAATCGAAGCCTAAAAGTAGAGCAGCGTCAATGCAAAACTCGCCGAAAAGCAAGCGCAATAATTCCAGCCCGAAGCACCCCAAATGTATGCAACGATATTTTTTTAAAAATCATTTTAGAGTATTTTTATTTTATTTTATTTTTTTTTTTTTTTCGTTTATTTTTGTGAAAAGCTAATCAATTTAGCTGTCTGGTGACATGCCAAAGGCCCGAACCAATGTCAATGTTGAGTGGAGCTGAATGGGAAGTTGGGGCTGGTTTGGATGAGTTTTGCGAACTGGAACTCGGGCTCTGGTCATGTCCTCTGTGTGGCCTGGGTGGCACGTCCTGCGCAGCTGGGCACTGAAAGCAGTCATTAACTTTTAAATGAAGCAACGGAAACGAGATAAGCACGTGAAGCGTACACGACCCCCACAACGTGCCCCGACCCCCCCCCCCCTTTTTAGCCCCACTGGGCTGGTGACGATTGACGCTTGGCCCATTCATTGCCCGACGCTTGCGGCCATTTGTGATGTTATCGCTGCCACGCCCACAAGCAACTCGCGCCCCCAAATGAGCCATAATTATTCAATAAGAAATAATAAAGTAGCGGACGCCCAATGGGGAAGGAGTGGGGGCTATGGGGGAGGGGGCACTGCTGGGGGAGCGCTGTGTTGTTCAACATATATTTTCATTGATGGACATGCGATGCGACGCGACGTCAATTGAAGTTGGACCTGCTGGAGCTCTTTAGGTGGGTATAGGTGCACTGTGCAGCTTGTTCAGCCCCAATGACCCACCGCCCCTCCCCCCACACCTTTTGGATTCCCTCCAGGGGCAAATGATTGTTGCGTGACTTGCAGCTTTTTCGCTTTGTGTTTGTGTTTGCACTGAAAATTCCTTAATTTGCCAGGCTGACCGAGCGCCCGACCGCCCGCCAGACAATCGAAACCCCCCTCTGAGACCTACTGCGCCTCCTCAGCCCAGTTGTGGCATTGTTGACGCTGTTAAGTAGTTACATTTTGTAGCGATTTGTCGAACAACACCAAAAAGCTGGCAAACAAAACGAACGAAGAGCGGGGGCTTTCTGTGTGTGTGTGTTTGTGTGTGTGTGTGTGTGTGTGAAGGAGAGTTCGAGTACAGAAGCGTAAAGCAAACAATGTTGCAGTGTTGTAGAACGGCACACTCGAGTTGAGTGGTACATGAAATTGTTTCAAGTTCCTTTTTAATTATAATAATTTAAAATGTAATTACAATGAACTCGACGGGATTTCTCATACTCGAGTATAGTGTGGGACTTTTGTATGCAACACTGACAATGATAATGACAATGACAATGACAATGACAATGACAATGACAATGACAATGACAATGACAATGACAATGACAATGACAATGACAATGACAATGACAATGACAATGACAATGACAATGACAATGACAATGACAATGACAATGATCGTAATAGTTAATTATTACAATGTTGATAGCAATGATGATAATAATGAGATACGAAGCGGAATGATAATCGGAATGAGAATAACACTTAGATAACCCATGTAATACGAATATATAAAACGGCTTTAAGCTCCGACTAAAAATGGCTGCCTATAAAAGAAAATGAGCAGCAAAAGTTGGTTTTTCTAATGGTTTCTCTATGGCTGTCATTAATTTCACAATTCAGTTCACAATTGTTGCTGCAATGCATTGTGAATTTGTGTCACAAGGAGGCAAGTCAACAACAACTCGTTACAAAAGTTTTGCTAAGCGCAGGAAAAAACAATAAATGAAGCTTTTGTTGCCTTCTTTGGGGACTTAAGGGGGAATTTAAATTTGAAATTTAGGATATACAATATCCCATATAAATGTATGTAGTTCTATATATATATATACATATGTACTTGTTTATGTATTTGAGTCGAACGGGGCCTCGACTCTGATATGAAATTTAGGGCTAGGCAAACACAGCGCTTCAGCAAGGGATATAAACTGAGGACTATAAATAAAAGACAACGCGTGTTAACTCTACAAAATTAATGAGTCATCGTTAAAGTTAACAACTTGCACAAAATTTGTTTATCTAAAGTGCTAACTAACTAACCCCGGCCCCAAAAGTTGAGCCCACCCGGGGCCCATGGAGCGAGCCGAGTCTATAAATTGATATACCGATTCGGGCTGGGGTTGTCGCACACGTAATCACTTTTAAAGTGTTTGACAATTTATGATACATGAAAATGTTTTGCCAGCCCGCAGAGCAGACACCTGATCCCAGCCTCCTGCCGTCGCCACGCCCACTTTGCCTAGCCACCGTCTCAGTCTGCTCGAGTGAGCTGTGCGTGGGCTGACATTAAGACTCAAAGATTATTTTGATACCCTACGCTTGAGGTACTTACTGTGGCGCATGTCTCTCCTCAGCTGGGATTCGAACTTTGACAAGAAATCGAACCCAGAATTGATGCTGATTGAATTATATATGAAAGGATTTTTATAAATAGATCCCATATTTATCTTTATTATTATATTAGGTTAGAGTATTTGAAGTTCGGCAAGTGCTAGCGGAAATTAATTTACTTGCTGCCTCGTTGCTTTAGGGTTGTCTCAAAGGGTTGCACCCCCTCCCAACTCCCAACTCCTGCAGCCCGCGCTGAACTCTTGTCTTCTTGTCAGCGCAATAAACACCTCAAAGTTGATGACATTTCATTAAAATCAACGCAGCCTGCGGAGAGGCGGCGCCTCCAGCGGAGGGGCGTGGCAAATGAATTTTACTTATGAAGCATGAAAGCGTGCGCCGAAGGAGGGCAGCTCCTGGCTCCTTGGGCTGCTGGATTTTTGGATACCCATTTGCGAAGTCTGATGCGCTACCTTCTTTTGCACTGACGCAACATTTTCGTGTTCATTTCATTAAAGGCAGCGCAGTCAGCAGAGCAGTAGGCAGCGCAGCCGACGGCAACTGCGACGCTATGAATTTCATTTTGAAGAAGCTGCCAAAGCGCTTTGACACACATGAAAATGGGCAAGCGAAAGGGGGCGGGGCGGGGCGGGTTCTGGGTTCGGGGCTGAGTCTATTGGTCTATTTGATTTGTGTAAGTGATGTGCTGAAAGATGCACTGAATAAGTACTATGAAAAGGAACGGGTTACAGCTAAATGGATTGTTAAAGGCGAGCAGCACAGAGGGGAGGTAAAAGGTGGGCGTGAAGGGGATTTGTTTTAGTGCCTAGTGCAAAGTGTCTTTGATTGCAAAAGCCGCAACTATTAAACCTGGAAATGTCTGACTGATACAGGGTATATTGACAGCTAGAGAACGTTGGTGACAGTGTGGAGTAAAAATGATATGTTTATGAATTGAATGTATAGAAGCATACTGAGTATGTGAGCATATATAGTTAGTCTCATATATAGTCCATAGTGGACTGTCATTAGCTCTAAAATTGTTACTCTTAACTCTCTATGAATTCTACTGAACATTAACTCAGTCATTCTTTAGCTAATTTAAGAGGAATTCTGATTTTCAAAAATATAAAATTTCCACAAAAAAATAAACATTTGTATATATCTAATACATACATATATCTAAATTTCTAAAATTTCCAGGGTATGTGCTCTGTCATACCTTTACCTTGAACCAACTGCAGCGTTTTTAATTATATTTTGTGACAGCTATCGAAACTTAGCTTTGAACTTTGGCTCGTCTCGCAGTTCGACATGTGCGAAACTTAATTGAAACATGTTACGCTAAAAGGTAATGTGGTTGGGCAGGTTCGATCGAAGAGCCGTTCAGCCGCATCAAAGCATTGTGTTTTTACCAAAAGTCTTTACACTCGCAGAATAGATCGTAATATAAAGGTAGGCATATTTATGGATTGGATGTTGGAGTTAAGGTTTTAAGATAGTGGAGAGATTAATGTCAACTCGGTTCTTGTTTAATAGAGTAAGAAATTTCAAACTTACAGAACTGAAAATAAAAATGAATATAGAAATAAATATAAAAAACTACAAAGACTTGAGAGAACTAGTTATATGTATTTACTGTCCCATAGTACTGAGATTTTATATAAATATTTTTATATATAATTTAAATAATTTGTTGAAGATATATATTATATGCCCTGAGATAATATATATAATTTAAAACAGATCAAATTTCTTCTTTAGCCACATTCAGACATACCTAGAGATATTTACATCGATTGAGTTCAGCGTTCTAATTCCCTATATATAATACTCTATAGGATCTCTGTCACGCCCCCTTTCGCTTGTTACCCATTTTAAGATGACTTCAACGTATAATTTATAACAACTCCTTCAGTCAATTCGCACAGTCTTCGATGTGGCTGGCAACATTTGATGGCGTTGGCAACATTGGCTGTCAGTCGGCAACATTTGTTGCTCGGCGCTCGTGTTGCCAGTCGGGCAGTCGAATGCAGTTCGCTTCGCGCGGTTCGTGTCGGGCTTAGTAGTTCAGGCGACTCGTGGAGCTCGTGCGTTTCGTTTGGCCAGCCGAAGGCCACGCGAGTTGTGTTAGGTCCTGTTCTGTTCTTAGCCTGTTCGCTGTTCGCTGGCCCAATGCGAGGCTCGTTCAGTGCTCGGGCAACTTCCTAGCGCGTCGGTCGGTCGGTGAGAACAAGCGCCAGCAGATTTTTATGCCTTTCTGCCAGCTTCAGCTTGAGAAACGCCAAAAAAACGAACGAATTGCCGTTAGACGTTTGTCGTTTACCGTTTGCCGTTCGACGTTTATGGTTTGTCGTTAGCCGTTAATCGCTTCCACGTTGACCGTTACGTAAAGGTTTTGAAAAACGTTGCAAAGTGTTTTAAGAGTTTGTTTGAAATTAAAAAAAAAAATAACAGAGAAATAGGGGAATAGATAGAAGTGTTCTAAAACGAATTATTAACAAGTGTTGCAAACGCTGCAAAGTTTCCTAGTTTAAAAGATCATTTTTTTGAGTGTTTTTTGAAGTTTTTTTTTTTTTTTGCCCAAAGATGATTTAACGTTGCAAGTGAACAGAAAAAAAGTGTTGGAAAAAAGTGTTGGTTTTTTTCGTGTCTTTCAGGCAAAAGGTAACTAAAATTACAATACATTTTTTATGATATTTGAATTGAGTTCAAAATTTGAATTTCATGTGATAAATTGAATTTTATTGTTATTTTATTTTGTGCGACAAAAGTGGATTATGTGAAGAAATTTGAAGGGAATTCTGTGTGGAGTTTGACGTATAAATATATATATGTAGAGATTGAAGAAATTGATTTAAATTCACAGTTATGGTTGTGCGAGTTGGAAAGTTATTAGTGTGGCTTGAAATTGAAACATTTTCTTGGAGAAATATTCTACTATTTAAAACATTTTTTTTTAATATTTATAAAAAATATATATATATATATTTTTTTTAAAGGATTTTTCTTACAAAAAAAAATAAAATAACTTATATGAAAGTTAAAAAAATGAAGAAAAAATAAACAATTTTAAAAAGTTAGTACCCTTCCACCAAAAATTGGTTTACTTTTTGTTAGATATAAGAAACACTTCAAACATTCTATTATTACCAAACTTTTCAAGTTTTAAGCTTTATATATATGATTTACTTGACGTATATGAGAAAATATTATTGCTATTGCAAGCCTTCGAAAAAAACTTAATTATATTGTCTTAATCATCGTCAAGTCTCAAATATGATAATTTGTCTATCATAATATAATAATTATAAAGGTTGCATTCATCATTTGAGGACTTATATAGAGCAGTTTCAGCTTAAGGAAGTTATCCTTTTCCCTGTCTCTCTGCACTTCGATTGCTCTTTCGCTTTGTTTCTTTTGATTCATTTGGTTTCCAACTGCATTAGCCAACACAGGTTTCACATTGCACTTTTTTGTGGCAAACAAATTAACAAGTCTTTCGCTCTCTCTCTCTCTCTCTCTTCTTCTTGATTGGCATTAGTTGAAACTCCAATTGCATTATCCAACACTCGTTTCACAATCCATTTAGACAGCTTTTCTTCAAGTCTGCTGATGAAACTTTGACTAAGATTCTAGATTTCTCTCTACTCTACTTGAAGCCTTTTAAGTGGCATTTATTTAAGTTGAATACTGACATTACCCAATACTGGTTTTACATTTCCCTCATACAGCTTCACTTATAGTACCTCAACTTATAATTACTATCAGTTCTCCCTCTCTCGTCGCCTCCCTCACTCTCCCTCTCTCTCTCCTCCCCCTTCTTGACACTTTCAGCTGGCATTCATTTAGATTCCAACTACATTGCCCAACACTGGCTGCACATTAAAGTTTCACTTAACATTCTTTCAAAGCGAAAAGTCAAAAACTTTTGGATCATCTTGTAGAGATCGTTTTGTCTGCAGCCACGCGAATTTCAAAGGCTGTGCGAAAAAAGTTTTCGCGCTTTGGCTCGACACAAAGAGTCAAACTATAAGCAGCGCCTCCGCCTAGCCCCCGCCTAGCCCCCGCCACGCCCACGTCTTGAACCCTTGTCAAGTTTTTAGTCGCTGTGATTTATGTTTTATTAATATTAAAAGTGATTTATTGGCCGTGAACATTTTCGCTGGCTTAAAAAACTTGGCCTGCGCATCCAGTCGACTCGAGTCGACTCCCGTCCAGGTGTCCTGCAGGTTGCGCACTTTTTGCTGCGCTCCCTTCGCTGCGCGCCTCTTTAATTACGGACATGTTGCAGCGCTGCAGTGGAGAAGGAGAAGGGCGGGGCGGGGCGGGAGGCGGGCGAAACAGATGCGTTATCCTTGTGCTCATTATCCTGTTGCCAACTTAAGCTAAACTGAACAACGAGATTAAAATTGTAAATGACAGCCAGACTGACAGCACAGGACGAAAGAGCTGAAGCGATGCTGTACCTGTAGCTGAGGCGCGAGCTGCAGCAGGAGTTGGGAGCTGCGAGCTGCGAGTTGCGAGTTGCAGTTGAAGTTGAAGTTGAAGTCAGCCAACAGCTGCTCCTTGTTGCTGTTGCTGTTGTTGTTGTTGTCACTGTTGCAGGACATCGAGTCGGTAACGGTTGTGCCACTTGCTGTCTGTCGTCCTTTTTTAATGAAAATTAATTAATTAAATCATTTTTTACGCAGTCGCCACTTGCAAAAATCTCACACCGTTACAGTAACACTGTCTCCGTGTGTGTGTGTGTGTGTGCGTGCGTGTGCGTGTCTGTGTGTAAGTGCATTATTATTAAATTACATAATAAATATTATGACTCGGCATCCTTTGACTTCTTCTTCTTCCTTCACTCGCCGCACTTCCCTTTGTGCAATGCAAATTTCAAAACTTTTCTTTTTTCACTTCATTTTCAGCTTTTTTTTATTTCGTCAAAAGTTCTTAATACAATTTGCATTCTTTTGCTCAAATTTGTCAGCTCAAATATTATAATTTCCTTATCGCATTACGGCTAAGACTAAGCTGATATAATAAAAATGATTTCATTGTGATAAAAATAAATATGAAAATTTAATTTGTTTTACATCAAATATTTCACAAATAAAAACAATTTAAATCAACTAAAACAAAAATTGAGCAAAATTCATAAAATAAATTTCGATAAAAATTCGATTGTTTGAGAAGAAAATAGATCTCTCTTTACTTCTCTCTCTTTTTAATATACTTTTTTCTCTCGCTCTTGTTTATCCTTGTTTCATTCTCTTTATCTTTCTCCCTTTCTTCCTACCTTTCTCTCTCTCCTTCCCTCTCTCTATCTTTCTCTGCATTTATCACATACAACACACTCGCCCATCCACACAAATCGCATTACTATTTGCAACTATTATACAGTTATGCGCTCCGCTCGCTTATTTCCTGCACATATTAGAAATTGCGTGCGATGAATGATGCTGCATCGCGTCTTAAATAATGCGGCCAATGCGTTGCATTGCATTCGCTTTATTAGCCAAATTGGGCAGCACATATCGTTGTTGTTGTTGTTGGTCTTGTTGTTGTTGTTGTTGTTGTTGTTGTTGTTGTAGCTGTTTTCCATATGTGTGGCTGGGTCTTGATCAGAGGGCCACCTTCACGAGCAAACGCTGCTGCTGCTGCTGCTGCCCACTGCCTACTCTCGACCTCCTGGGCAAATAGTCAACCCCTTCTGCTGTCGCTGCCTGCTTCTGCTCTTCCCCCTGTTCCTCTCCCTGCTTTCTCCTATTGCTGCCTTAAGCTGTATATCCGACAAGCATTAAAAACAAATTAGCATAAATTTTGTGTGGGCCGCTCGTTCGTTTAAGCCTTTTGTTAAACGCATAATGCAAGCAACGCAGCTTAAAGGCCAACAGCGCAGAAACAACAACAGCAACAACAACAACAGTCTGCCTTGCCACGCCCACGCCGCCCCAACTGCAACAGTTAAAGTTGAATGTGTGGACGCTGCAGCTGGGTTTTTGAGGCAACAAAAGAATTTGAAACTCTAATTAAGATGAAAATTGTGACATAACATAAGCGAAGCAGAAGCAGCAGCGGCAGCAGCAGCGGAAGATGAGGAGCTGCAATGAAATATTGCCAGCTGCGTAACCTGCGGCCACTACGAGGGCAGCCAAGCGCAGAGGAATATAAACTCGCGTTTAGCTGATTGAATTTTGATAAAGATTTGAGATTTCCTTGAAGACTTCTGTACATCAAAAAGTTTTTAATCTTTACTTATCTTATCTTATCAAAAAATGTAAAAATTTATCCTGATTTTTTTTGTAATTTTTTGCTTCTATTTCTGAAATTTGTTAATTATTAATTAATTATGTTATTTGTTAATTTGTTAATCGATTAATCGACTATTTCATTGAGAAAATTTTAATGGTCAAGCTACCGCCGACAGAGTTCATTCACGGAGAGGCTTTTCTTACATAACTGGCCAGACATATTTGCTTGAATCCCTATATTGAAGTGCTTAAAATCTCGTTTAGCCTATTATATTTAAGTTAATTTAAGCCACTTTGATCAAATTGTGAATAATATTTTTATATGTAATATTTCATGCTTACGCAGCGTATGCGTAATATGAGCACTACGAAGCCTGGCAGCTGCTAATGCTCGCTCATTAGGGAAAACGTGTATATTGGTTTTGTAGATAGAACAAAATGCATGTGATATGTAAACATATATACATCTCTCTCATAGATTCAGTTTGCTTACTCTCCAAAAATATCTCTAAATAAAAAGTAAAATATGAATATTCAATGGAATTCACTTCATTTCGACACATAAGCGCGTATTATGCCGTCGAGTGGGCTCAGCTTCTTTTTCTGCTGCACCTGGCATATGCCAGGTGCATATAAATCATAACAACGACCTGGGCTAACAAAAGGCAGGTGACGGGGGGCGGGGGGCGGTAGGCTCGACTGCAACCAAAGAGGGGGCGTGGGAGAGGGGGCGGTTTTAGTTAGAGGCAACGCATTGCCAGCTAATAAATGACGTGTCACAGCGAAGCGGAAATAAACACAATTAAAAACGCATCAGCGACGAAATGCCACACAGAGAACTCTGTGGCATTGTTGGGGATGATCCGTGCGCCATGTGGCTGGGAATACCCCTAACCACGGAACCCCTTTGACACTACCTCCCACAACTACGCCGACTAAAGCCCTATTGTGCAGTCGAATTTGAGGATTTACGCAGCGCAGTTTAGGTAGCCCAAAGCAAAACTTTCCATTTGAATGAGTTGATAGTTGACTGACTAAAAGATACCCTGTAATTGATGTGAACACAAGCAATTTTAGGAAATGAAAACATTATATAATATAATAAAAATATATAGTATTAATAAAATTCAAAATGTTGTTAGGGAAAGCTAAGTCCTCTTATATGCATGACTTGAATATACCCTGTAAAAAGTTAACAATTGTAAATATATTTATTCTAAATTTGCAAAAGAAAACGAAGTAAACTAAAGTGCTTCCCTGAAGGATACCCTGTAAAAACTGTTTTTTTTTTTTTGTAAATATGTATAATAATACTCTAAGAAAATCAACAGAATCTTAGTACTTAACTAATACATACCCTGTAAAAAAATTAAAAATGCATGTAATACATTAGCTGTTATATTTTCCAGGATATTTTTAACAATCCTTAACAATACAATGCAAATTGAATAGAATTTAAAGTGATCAACTTAAAGATACCCTAGAATTCGACTTCAATAAATGCATGCTAGCTGTCTAATGCAGATTTCAGGTGCTCAACTGATATAGACGAACAGCATAAGTATAAGAATCTAAAGCATTTGACTATTGCATACCCTGTAATTAATTGAAGCTGCACATTTTGCATATTTCAATCATTAGCACTGTCAGCAGTTAACATTTTCATACTGCAGCTTTGTCAATTCTCAAGCAGCTTAAACAAGTCAACTTCGAGTAAAGTCTACACTAAAGTCGAGCAACATCAAAGCGCACAGTTGGCAGGAAGTTGTATGAGTTCTCAAAAGCAATTGGAGCGGCGTTTGATACAGCGACGAAGTATTACATAAACAGTACATAAAAATAAAATGATTTAATACACTGTAGACTCGGACTGTTATATAAATGTGCTCAGTCAGTGGCGGCTGAGGGGGGCGGAGGGGGGCTGAGGGGCCGCATTGCCACTCAGTCTCAATGCATTTTATAGTTTAGTTTTGGTATGAGTGGCTGCGCAGCGCTTTAGAGTCGAACTCTACGGACTCGGGGCGTCCGCCTCCGGGTGGCCACGCTGGCTCGTCTTGCCGTTCGCATTTACTGTTTAAATTGCATTTCAGCTCTGTGCACCACGCGACGCGACGTATGCGTAATGTGCAAGCGAGTAGGTGCAGCCAGTCCGCAAAAGAGATGGCGAAACCAAGAAACAGAACTCAGCTCAACTTGCGGATGGTCCAACAAATTGCTTGGCCAGTTCTACGGTTTTAATGTTCCTCAACCTTAACAAATTGCAAAATCGCGGTAAAGAACTGCATGCCTCTTGCTCTTGCTCCCCCTCTTGCTCTTTGTCTACCTCTCCTTCTACCTTTGCCTTTTTATTTCAACTGCAAAAGTCTTGACCACAAGAATTGTAAATGGCTTCAGCTCGGCAGCCTTTTCAAGCTGTTGCAACTGTTGCTACTGCACGAGCGCCACCTGCGCTTTGCTCTCAGCTTTAATTTGCACTCAGAGCTGCATGAAATTGACAACTGTTGAAGCTCCTTTAACCGTTTAGTGCTAACTTCTGTCAAATATATAGAATTTAGCAAATTTATCAAATATAAGCTGTTTTCCTTATTTAGGGCTAACTTCTATCAAATATACATACATATGTATGTTATATACATATTCTATATATACACTAGTCGGTAGGTTCTTCTGATTTTCTCTTATTTTCTCAACTATTTTAAAGCCTTATTCAAGTATTTCCTACCTTAACTTACTCCCCACTCAATGTCAACAAATAAAATTTCCCTTAAATAAAATCTCGATTCATTTAAAGCGTTCAAAATTGATGGCAAATTTGTAGTTCAATGCAGTTGAGAAGAATGTCACAACTTTGGCTATGGGAAATCTGGCGAATGATTGTTAAAATGTTGCCTGACTTCAGTTTGTCCTTGTCCTTGTTCTTGTGCTTGTTCTTGTTGTTGCTGCCTCTGCTGGCGACACTTGCATGCGGCATGTGGCATGTCTCTTCGTGTCTTGTGTGTGTGTGTGTGTGGCACATTAAGTTGTTGTCAGCTTGTTTTTTATTGTTTATACATATATTTGAGTGCCTAATCAAAATGCAAGAATCCAAACAGCTTTCGCTTTCGCTTTCGCCCGCCGCCCAAGTCGTTCGCCGCGTGCGTGCTGCAAGCGAGATGCCGCAAAAAAGAAAAAAGAAAGAAACTCTTATGCCCAATGCAAATGTTGTGTAAATGATCTGGCTCAACTTGGGCTTATTGCAACTAGACATGCACCAGCCGCAATTCGAGCAGCTCGACTGCCTCGCACACGACATGTGAGCTAATCAAAACTGACATGTCAGCGCGAAGACTGTGTGTATTTGCTTTACGCAAACAAATGTCGCAAGACGATCCAGTTGGGTGACTGGCAAATACCTCTTGTTTGAGTACTTTTATGTGTGTGAGTGAGAAGATAGAAGAGAAGGCAAGAGAGTGGAACCTGCTCAGTAAATATATAAATTCTTTAGAGAGTAGTGAAGAGATGAGAGATAACATAGATAATATTCGAGTTCTCATGAGAAAAGAGAAGAAAAAGAAAATATTACATATTAAATATTCGAACTTTCCAGAGGAGAGAAGAGCACAGATCTTACAAGTCAAGTATTCAAAGACTCAAGAGAGAAGAGAAGAATGAGAAAAGCTCCCATATCAAGTATTCGAGTCCTTTAGAAAGAAGCGAAGGGATAAGAGCACACATTAAATATTCGAACTTTCATGAGAAAATAGAAGAGAAAATCAGAAAAGAAGAATTCCAATACTCAAAACAGGAGAGAAAAGAGCTCCCATACCAAATATTCGAATCCTTTGGAGAGAAGGAAAGAGAGAAGAAAAGAGTCAAGAGCTTACTTATTACATATTTGAATTCTCTAGAGGTTAGAATAGAAAGAGTAGTTACCAAAAGGCAAATATTCACATTTCTAGATAGGAAAGAGAAAGAAGAGCTTACTAGTCTATTATTTAAACTCACTACAGAGAAAAGTGAAGACAGAACAGATATCATATCAAACATTAATAGTTACTCAGATGGATAGCGTAAACTATGTTTCATTCGACCTAAAAATTATTTTTCCATATAGAGTATACGACTTTTTCTTATAAGAACACACATTTCTAAACATTTTTCATAAGCATAAATATAATTCCTATTCATAGTTTGAATCCACATTCAATATACCCATATATCCTTGTACCTTCTTCCATTTCTCAACTTCAATAGCTGCACAAACTTTCACTCTACTCACACCTCATTCACTTACAGGGTAGCCGCCATGCGCATATATCAAGGGCTCAACATCAGAAGCCATAAAATTGTACATAAACAGAGCTCCAAGTACTAACAAATATATTAAATATACAAATAATAGCACAAATATCTATAAAAAGACAGGCAAATAAAATAATGAAATTTTATGCAGGTGAAAAGCGTTGCTAACTTTACAGCAAATATTTGTTGAGGACAGGAATTGAGGAGAAAAAGGGGGAGAGAGAGCAATCTGAATATACAAAATATGTAAATGCAGAAAAAATTTCAAAATAATGAAATACGAGCTCCATTCAGAAAGTAAAGCAAATTTTGTGTTCTATCAAAAATTATTTATTTTTTATTTACAAATATCTGTTTAGTGCTCTTAAAAGTGATGGGAATCAATCACATATACATATATAAATAGATTTATGCTATTGTTATTCTATTCCCGAAGCACTTTCAAATCTCTTTTTATGTGTTCAGTTAAGCAGAATTCTCATAGAAAGATATTTAACATACATAAGGTTCAAAATATTCAAATTGAATCTTGAAGCTCCTTCAGGTGCTTCAACTGATTCAACTGCTCACCTTTGATTCCAATTAAAATTTTCCTTTATTCTTTAATTACTCAGCTACTTAAACTGGGTAGAACCAGCCCAGGAAGAGCTACATACCTCCCACACTTCTTCAACTCCAACTCCAATGTAATATCCCGCTCTACTTATAACGACTCTCACTCCATCAAGCATACCAAAAATTTCACATTTTATATATAAAATAATATTTTTCCATCGATATTCTAAGCGAATTCTATAAAATAGAATTTAATTCAATTACCTCAACATATTTTAAGCAAGAAGCAAAAGTTTGAGCAGCACAAATTGTTTGGTAAACTATAAAAATTTGCGAAAACCTTTAAGCTTGAACTAGTTCCAGAGCGAACGGCAACATGTAGTTGCCAGAGTGGGTAAATATTGAAAAATCCATTACAGAATTTGCTGATTCAATTGAAATACAAATCGAATTGAGTCAAAGTTCGGTTGGCAGGGATTTCGAGCTCCGATAATAATACCGAACATGCAACAATTTGTTGGCGAATCTTGTGGGGCTGCCGCAGCTGCCGCCGCTGCTGCTGCGGCTGCTGCTGCTGTTGCAACTGCAGCTGGCCATGAAATTTAATTAAAACGCATATCTCGACAGCAAAGAGGAGCAAATCAGCTGCATGATGAAAATGTGCTTCAAATATCAAAAAGAGGCTTTAAGGGTGTAACTGAGTGGGCGGGGGGAGCAGGGGCGGTGTCATGGATGGCATGATGAATTGTGAGAGCGGGGAGGGGGAAGGCTGGAGGGGCGTGGAGCGAGCGGCGGCTGTGCTCCACATTGAAATTCTTTTGCGCGTTCGGTTTCGTTTTATCATTAATTTAAAAATTTGTCAACCCTTTTCAACAGCCAAAAACGCCTAAAATATGCACACACGCCAGAGCATGTGTGTGTGTGTGTGTGTGTGTTTGAATGTGTGTGCTCTGGCATAAAAATGTTGCTTTCATTTTGGGATTTTGCCAGGCGACAAATGCCACGCAATGATTGAAGCTGCGCTCATGGGGTAGAGCTGACTACGCGCTCGTCTCTTGCTCTTCCTCTCTCTCTCTCTCTCTCTCCCTGCCTGCCTCTCTCTTCCTTCCCTTTACTAGATAAGAACACGCGCACGCACACACACGCATGCATTTGTCAGGCAAACATGCAAAAGGATGTGCTTCAGCGACATTGACTCATGGCACAGCACGCGAGGCCTGGCCACCCCCGCCCCACCCCCCTGGGCCCAACTTCAACTATGACAACGCCTCTGCCTGTCATGTTTTTGTCTTTTGCATGCTATGCAACAATTTGTTGCATTTCTTATATGAATGCAAATCTACAAAACACACAGTCCTGAGCGCAGCTAGGCAGATGAGGGGGAGACAGAAAGAGAGAGAGAGAGAGAGGCTGGCACATACTCTGTAGACAGCATAGAGATGGCTAGAGGGGGCTTAAGGTAGCTAGCAGATATTATATTTTGTTTTTATTTTATTTCATTTTAATTAAGAGATATATAGGTACAAAAACTATACAAAAATTAAGTATACGCAGTATAGGCCAGTCGAACCTCAGTGACTTTATATGACTACCTCTTGCACCTAGTATAATCGTGTATGAAGAGCACTATGCAGGCCACTATTGACGAGTTTCTAGATCATCTACAGACACACTCTCTCAACAAGCTACCCCATTTGGGTGCCAGGGTATTGGCAGCACCGAGACTGCTTGCTCATATCAGACAAACTCTGAGAGTGTGTGTGTATGTGTTGCATATACTTGTAGCCTGTGCGTGTGCTTTGAGTAGCTCACTATGGCACTTGCCACTTGCCGCTTGCCGCTTGCCACTTGCCACTTGCCACTTGCCACTTGCCACTTGGCACTTGGCACCTGCTGTACATGCAACAACAATTGCATACAAATTGTTGGCCAAGTCCGTTCCAGCCACAACAACGGCTAGCAAAAGAAGCCGAAGCAGAAGCATCGAGTGTCAGACGAACTGTGTGCAAGTTGGGTATTCATTGGCCAAATGCAATTGTGTCATTTGTAATCCTCCAGCCCCCAAGTCCATTTCCAGTTCCACTTCCAGTTCCTGAGCTCCTTAGCTCTCTCCAACTTATTGGCTTCGGGCATTCGGACATTGGGCTCTCAGTGGACTTGGGGAACTTAAAGCTGTGAGTAAATGAACGGCACGCAAACTATGTTCAACTGAAGTTCATTTGAACTGGTTCAGAAGAACTTATAAGGAATATTTGTGACAGAGCTAGTTAATGGTATTTTATGACGATGTATGCAAAAAAATACTAATTTAATGACATGAAATGCATTTAATTTTAACTGGTTCATTAGGTTCATTAGGTTCAACTCAACTTATATATGAAAGTTATTAATTTGTGAACTTATTTTCTGTAGCATATTATAGTATTATAATATAGTAGTATAGTATAATAGAAAAATAATCAACTTTCGATTTTTACCATATTAAATATGAACTGGTTCACAAGTGGTTTAATAAAATGAACCAGCCTAGATTTTAGATATAGAGTTAACAACTTGTGCAGATAATGTTTTGTATAAAAAAGGCACTTGTTTTGGCCTTACTATATCATTTGTGAACTAGTTCACATTGTGAACCAGTTTTCGTGTAAGCTCATTATGTTTTTAGATGATATAAGATCTAATTTCCATGCTCATATCATATTATCTGAGAACTAGTTCACAAATAGTTCGACATTGTGAACCAGTTTACGTGTAAACCCTCAAGTGAATAACTTGTGCTCCTGATGTTTTTGGATAGTTTAAAAAAGATACAATGTGTTGACCATACTATATCACTTATGAACTGGTTCACAAGTAGTTCCACGCTGTGATTAAATTGCCATGTGACGAGAGCAAATTTAGAGTTTTTATAGACTAGAATATATCATAGCATAAATAAGTTCATGTTGTCAGCTGATAACTGGCTCACAGGTGTTCACTAAACTGCGAACGAGTTGCCATGTGAGCTATCATAATTGAAACTTGATAAATATGAACTGAAATATGTTTTAATCGGTTTCAATATCAAACGATTCTTTAATTAAATTGAAATTTGCGGTAAAGCTGAATGGAAATCGAATACGAGAAACGAGAAACGAGAAGCGCCGAAATTTGTAATTTTTCGATGAGAGCCAGAAATAAGCTCATCATACGAGGAGTTTCTATTGATGTTGCGGCACGGTTTGCCATGACAGCAAATGAATGTGACATTTAAAACGTTGACAACTTTCAGCTGCACATTTCAACGTGGACAATCGAATCGCCAGCCACAATGGGAGACCAGAGACACGCGGACAGGTGCGAGGCTGACATAACAGGTGTCTCTCCCTCCCATGTGTGTGAGTGTGTGTGTGTTTGATCAGACAGCTGACGGACAACTGTGCAGCATCCGCCTGATGCAGTGGCAGTGGCGGCAGCTTGTGCGATTGGGTCTCAGTCCATGTCCACGTCCAGACGACAGTTAATTTCCTATTTGATATTTGTTGTTAATCAAATAAATTTGCACGTTGTTCGAATCGAAAGGAGACGCAAAATATATATGGGGCGGAAGACTAAAACTGATGTGACGCAGGCAAATGCGTATGTTGAAACGCATTTAATAGACACACGCATTATGTTAGTCAATCAAACAAAGCGCGCCGGACAGATGAAGAGGAAGACACAAACAGTGAGGGAGAGAGAGAGAGACAGACAGAGTGAGTGAAAGAGAGTGAGTGTGTGTGTGACTGTCAGGTAAGTTGTGCACTGACTATAACAGGATTCCAGCTTAATCTCTAAATTAATCTTATTTAGCCTATAAACTGCAATGTCAGCAATGTGGAGAGGGGCAGAGCACACGGCCAGTGGGCGGGAATTGGGGGGCGTGGTGAGTTACAAGTCGCGCTGGCTAGCAGACAGTGGTAACTCCCAAGTAATCCTTTTGTCACAGTTCATGACTTTGCAGCTTTTCGTGCTTGTGCCAAAGCTAGCAGTCGCCAAGCGAAATGAACGACTGGCGGTTACCTTGTAAAAAAAACAAGCTGTTATAGAAAAATTATATATCCATTCATTTTCACTTGATTTTCTTTCATCTAGAAGTTCCTATAGTAACAACTAAACAAACACAATGAATGCTAACCAGGGAATATATAATGTGCAAATATAAAAAAATCTTTGATCTAAATATCGATATTCATCGATTGTATATAGGAGTTTTTTCCATCCAGAAATTAACTGTGCAATAACTATATTTACTACGTATGGACTATATACTAAGTATGAAATTAGAAAGTAGAAAAAGATTTGAAATTGCAGTATATGATAATGATCGATATTTATCGTTTTAGATAAGACTTTTAAAAAAAACTCAACTAAACAGGCACAGATTATATATATGGTAAATGTGAAACGTAAAAGTCAAAAGCTTGTGCCAACAGTAGCATCAAATAACTAAATATCGATATTTATCGATTTTAGATAAAGATTTTTCTCAAAGAAATCAACTAAGTAACTATGTTTGGTAAGCTCAGATTAAATGACAAGTGAATAGCTGAAAAGCCAAAATATCTTTAAAATTGTGATATAGCATAAACAAAATATTGAAATTTATCGATCTTAACATAGCTTGCAAAAATAGCTTGATAGATAAACGTGTCTACTTCAAATTAAAAATAGATAGAAAATCCATAAATTATATAAACTGAATTCAGTTGAATCTATATCTACATTGTTCGATTTTCAAGGAATTGAAGTGATTTATATTTATACCGCTAAGCCCGCAGATTAATCTCAGCTTAACTCACATCTCACTTGCTATGTATATTTCGCAACAGATAAGTTCTTACCATACTTTTAATGGGTATCCGACACATAAACCTTAAAATCCCGACAGTATTCGCTGCTCACGAATTCCGTTTCAGACGGACAACGGACAACCATATATAGATGAGATATAAAGCAGCTGGCGACAAAACAAAAAAAAAAAAAAAAAAAACAGAAACGAAAATATTGTCCTCTGCAGATGATAATATTTTTACATTTTTTGCGAGCTTGGGCTAGAGATTAGAACAACAACAAAGAGACCAGAAAACCGGAAACCGAAAAACCCGAAACACCCAAAAGAGCAAACGTCACTAAAACTACGAGAACTGAAAACTGAAAACCAAAAAACCAAAAAAGCCAAAAAAAAAAAAAAAACAAGCCCCAACAAACCAAAACTGTTCGCCGCACAGTTACACGACAATTACATGACAGGCTCAAGCTGCAGCAGCACAAAACGAGGCGACACGCCGCATAGAGAGAGATAGAGAGAGAGAGAGAGAAAGAGAGAGAGGGGTAGAGCAAGCGTGAGGGCAGCTCATAACGGTGCTGTTTGCATACCTGGCTAGCTGGTGATAACAATAATCCTTGACAAGCCATAAACATCTTAACGTCGCCGGGTCGCTGGGTCCAGCATCCTGCCCCAGGACATAGCCAGGCACTCAGCCAAAGCGACAGCGACAAATGGACCACAGTCGGAGAGTGCGCTACCAACACAAACGCCAGCAACACTACGAAAAATTACAAACTAACTACTCGAAAAATATGAATCCTTGAACTTTTCATACTCTATAAAAGATAGCCTTAAGTACTCTGTTTTTGGAAGTTTAGATGCATATTTTGTTTTTTCTATATGAAAAATTAGATTTTTAAAGCATGAAGAAGAAAGTTAAAGATGCCAACTAAACATTATCTTAAACGAAATTCTGGTAAAGGAAGAGTAACAGAAGACAGTATATATTAACATCTCAGTATATATTTTCATTTTGACGTCGAAGGAAGCTGACGACTAATTATACCTAAATATATCAATCAATATCTCACAACAATTATCAGCCCAGTTGATATATGATATCTACAATCCATCAAAAAAAACCCCCCAACAACTATTTCTAACAAATACTTCTTTAAATTTCTTCCTGCTAATCTTTTCTCTTTTCCCAAATATAAATTTTGAAGTAAATCCAACTGCTTTAAGCGGCATTTAATCAACTCACAATGCAAATATTCATGTATGTATATATCTCTATTGCCCCCCAATTTCTGTCAGTGTACAATTTTGGCATCGCATTGGGCTAAGCGGGCAGCAGGCGAGGTAGAAATAAGAGAAGAAAAAAAAAACAATCAAAACGGGGCTTGGGGGAAAGGTTGAACTTCAACGACAAAAGCAACTGAAAAGTCGATTTGAATGTTTGTCGTGTCCGCTCCGCTCACTTCTCTGCTGCGCTTCTTTTTTTTTTTGTCAGCTTTCGCTTTCATTGCCAGCGTAGATGGGTTTTCCGGCTCCGCTTTGCCGTGACTGCCCAACCCACGGAGCTGCCCGCCCGGGGAGGGGAACGTCATGGGTATCTCTTTACACCCGCATAAGCAGCTAATTCGTTTATTATTTTTATTGTTCCGTTGACATTATTTACGTAAGCTACTTGTCAGCTTTTCACTTTACAGCTAACCGAGTCCTCCTCGGGCCCCACGCAGTCCGCGCAGCCCCTGCCACAGGCGGATGGGCGGATGGAGGCTGCTTTATAATATTCATTTCCATTTTATTTGCCCATTTACAAGTTACAAGCTCTGGCTTGCTCCCTCTCCCTCCCACTCTTCCTCTCTGTCTGTCTCTTTCTCTCTGTTAGTTCTATTCAATCTCTTGCCTTTCCCTTCTTTATTTATCCTGAACTTGGTTCACATTGGGTCGCTGGCCTTTTGACTGAGTTTGGGTTTGGGCTTGGGTTGTTGACTGTCGGGTTATGCCTTCATTTGTCACTTGATGACAGAGAGGGAGAGAAAGAGAGAGAGAGAGAGAGACAGAGAAGGAAAGAGACAGATAGAGAGAGAGCCAGACTGGCAGCTTCACTATAAATGGTTTGACGCCTGCTTATTCGGAATTGGACATTAATAGACTCAGCCATCGATGCAGCCTATTAAATCGCCCCTCAAGTGCTCCATTTGCACAGCTCAGTGATGAGAGATGAGTTAATTAAGAAACAAAGGCAAAATAATTAATTGCCCACACTCCGGGCTGCAAAATGTCAACAGCAATTCAAATATTCAAATATCTATCATTCACAAATCGCTTTGATATCAAATTGTATTTTTGCTTTTGATTGATTCGCTTTTTCCGTTAAGTTACTCAAACTTGGAATGAAAAAGTGATTGAAGATGCTATGCCTATCATTTCCATATTTTCTATAGCTCAATTTAGTTATATTATGATATTTATTTTATAGCATTATATTAGCCATGGAAACAATCTCTATCATTCATATTCATATTCCTTGACTTTCAATCATATTCATATCCAGATCCTATTCCATACGAACCCAAACTCTTATTTTTTACTCAAATCTCTCACATCTCATCAATATATATAGTTCATAGTGCCAAACTTTCGATTTGAAACCATCTTGAATTGAAGTTTTCCCATAGACAAAAATCACAGCGCAGCACAAAAAAAATGAAAAAAAAAACCCCCCAATTGAAATGAATCTGTGTATATCAAGTGGACAATTGTGAGTGAACAGTGCGGGAATTGTAGTTATCAACGGATGCCAAAGCTGCAAACTGAAAAGTCTCGACTAAACCTTACTCTCAGTCGCCCGCCGGCTGCACCGGAATGGCAAAGCAATCGACAGAGACAGGGACAGAGAGAGAGAGAGAGAAACAGAGAAAAAGAGTGGGAGAGCCGCATAAAAAACCGTCAGAAATATCCGCTGGGCACTAAGCTCCAGCTAAAGCACTCCAATTAGAGCATCACACGGGCTTGGGGGCGGGAGGGGGCGTTGCTTGGCAAAGACTGGAGGCTAACAGTAAAAAAAAAAACAAAAACAAAAAAAGAAAGAAAGGAGAAAACAAAACGAAACGTCGAAGAGCACATGCACTTGCCGCCATCAGCATGCAATTGTTTCTACATAGCTCAGGTCCAGATTGTGCGAAGGGGTTATTTATAGATCGTATAAGGTTTTATAACTGATAATAGGTTTAAATGATGTCCAATGTGAAGTGTAGTCCTGACGACATCCTAAGAAGATAAGAAATGCTATCCAAAGTCTAGTGATTGGTCGAAGCTTATCCTATATCAAATTGAGTGGATGGTATAGGCTTATGTGATACCCTCTAAGAAGTCTACTCGCCTCTATGGGGTATCATCCGATGAAATCCAGTCTCTGGTATAAGCTTATATGCCAACCTAGATGAAACTAAGCTTATATGATATCCGATATAGAGTCCAAACTTTGGTATAAGCTTATATGATACCCTATATAAAGTCTAGTCTTCGAAACAAGCCATTGTGATGTCGTATATGGCATAAGGTCTTAGTTTATAGAAGTTTACTTTTTGGTATAGGCTTATATAATACCATATACAAAGTATGATACAATATACACTTATATGATGCCCTATATGAAGTCTAGTTTTTGGTACCAGCTTATATCATACCGTATATTAAGACTACTCTTTTTTATAAGCTTATATGTTAACCCATACGAAGTCTACTATATGCTACAAGTTCATTAAATACCCTATCTGAAATCTAATCTTTGTCACTAGAAAAGCAAATAAAAATATAACAAAGTCCAGTGTTGCAGAAGGCTCAAAAGCTAACACGCGAACACACGCGAGGAGCTTATGCATATGCACGAGTGTTGCTGTCTATGTGTGTGTGTGAGTGTGTGTGTGCGTGTGTGATTGCAAGTGTGACTATCGCGCCGCTGGCTATGACTGCTCATTTACACATTTGCTCACACATGTCCGTACCCACACCCGGAGCACCGAGTCCAGTGTACAAAATCTGTCGCATCAGCAGAAAATGGACACAAAAGCTGACAGCGGGCGTCAGAGTGGGGCTGATTGTGGAGCTAGTCTATTATATTTATATATGTATAAGCGTCGCATGTGTGTATGTGTGTGTGAGTGTGTGTGTGTGTGTGTGTGGGTGTGCGGGTGAGGTTAAACAAATACAGTTAGTAGACGTTTGCCAACTTTTGCTGACCAAAAAATTTACTTTACCCAAAAAAAAAAAAAAAAAATAGAGGAGAATGAAATAAAATAAAGGCGTGGCAGCAGCCCCTTAAGTCATTGTTGGGGCTAGTTAAAGAGGGGCTGCGTGGGCGTGTGGTGCGTGGCAGAGGCGCCGCCGGGCTTAGCACGTTTCCCCACATGCGATGGTCCATTGTTGTTTGCTCGACTTCCAAGCCGCTCCCTCTCCCACTCCCTCTCTCTCTCTCTCTCTCTCTCTTGCTCTCCTAATGCCTGTCACCAGTTCACTCTGGTCGTGGCCCTCGCTCAGGCTCTGTCTCTTTGTTTAATTTAGTTTACTTTCAAGCAAAACTTCTCCCGCATTCCCAAGTGTGTAATTTTAAATGTCAGCAACAATAAACACACACACACACTTACACACACACACACACACACACTCACGCACACTTCGATACATGTCTTAAGCTGATAAACAATGTTCCTTTGCTGCCTTGGTCAACTTAGTTACTTTAAGTTGAAGCCAACAAAAAAAAAAAAAAAAAAAAAAAAAAATATTAAAGAAAATTAAAGAAAATTAAAAAAAGAAGAAATGTTTCAAGAATCAGTTCACAAAGTGTTAAAAAAAAATTGATACTAGATTAGATTAGCTGATCAAAAAAGAATAGTAAAATTGGTAGATGCTGGAACTAGCTCAAAAGTAATGGAACTAATTAATGAAAAAATAAAAATACCTTTTATAGTTTATCGTCTGTGGAATATCGTAAATAATGTATGTGACTATGTCTTATATCGTACATGGTGTGTGCTATACAGAATATAATATATAGTGTATATTATATAGTGTAGAGTATATCATATCTCGTGTATTGTATACAGTGTATAGTGTATCGTACATGCATATATAATATATCGTATGTAGTATGGTATATCGAATGCCGAATATCGTATATCACATATATTGTGTAGCATATCGTATATAATATATCATCTGTGGTAATCGCATATCGTATATTGTATATTGGATACAGTAAACCACATATCGCACATAATATATGTCTGTATCATCTAGATTTAATTCAGGTTTTGTATCAGATCGTCACCCACAGCTATGTAGATAATGGAACTGGTTCACTTTCTGTCTTTCATTTCTCAATAACTACGCCATGTAAGCTAGTTTGGATGCTGAAAGTCACATCTATGACTACTACTTTCATGTTTAAGTATGCCTCTTTACATTGCCTCAAAACCAAATAGAACAGAGTTGGTACACATACTTATGTGAGGTTATGTGAATATGTGTTTACAAAGAGTCCAGAAATAAATGAACTACTTTCTGCAGAGTTCAGTATATCTTTAAACAACTACAGCCTATAGTAGCACTATAAAATGACTGTAATTGTGTTCAATGATATTCCCCCAACTAAAACATGTTTCATTGGGCAGCAGTCAAAGGCTCTGAGCATTGACCCAATGCATTGCAATGCAACCTAATTGACAATGAAAACGAAAAGAATGAAATTTGCTGTGATTGCTGGGCCGAGAAATAAAATTTAATTTTGCATTTACTGACATTTTATGATGATGTAAAATTGCAAATATGCAAATGCTAATTTCAGTCACAAACAGTCAGCACGAAAATATATTCAAATATTTTGATTACAACTCGCTGCCAGCAATTTGCTGCTGCTGCAGTTGTTGCTATGCAACTCGGACCGGAGCATAATGAATGCCTGCTGCATGTCTGTCTGCACAGAGCTGGAACGCTTAACGCTCAATTTAATTTATTTCCTTCTCAATTAAATGTAGCCCGTTTTTCTTTATTCCAAGTCTCCCTGTCCATATATACAGTACTGTTCACAAAATTGACTTTCGTCGCTCAAAAAAAAAAAGAAACTATACAAGCAAATCAGCAAATTATTTTTATTTATTGTTTATTATAGTATTCTTAATGAATACAATACAAAAGATGCAAGAATAAAATCAGCTGAATTCAAAGAGTAAGAATGAAAAAACAACCCACATAAACTATATACCTCTCTCTATCTATCTCTTCCTTTCCCATCTTACATAGCCAGCCTTAGAAAGCGCTGACCCCTTTCACACGTCTATTGGCCACCTTCTCTAGACTTGGCCAAGTAGATGAGTCAACTGTATTTCGTAATACGTTTCGAAATGCTAATGTCTATGCCCAAAAATAGGCTGAGGAAGTTGGGCGAATCAAGTCAAGCAAACCAGGCCACTATTATGACAGAGCTCAGTTAGAAAAAAAAAAAAAAATGCAGACACAAACTCGAACAAGTGCAGATCACGGCTCAAACTTAAGGCACAGCCACGCCCCCCATGCCAGCTCGCCCCCCTCAAGCAAAGCGACGGCAATGCGAGCTGTGTTTAGCTTGTTGAATGGCTGCGACAGATAGGACACGTATCTAATAAAATGGCTAGCACGTGTGTGGGTCATGTCACAGAGAGAGAGAGGGAGATAGAGATAGAGAGAGAGAGAGCGAGACATTGCCTAATGTGCCACCAACTTCGATCTGCTGTTGATACAGGACTCTAGCTGAAGCTCAGCTGCTAAGCTCATTAAATTCTATCAAATGTAAATATGTGTGTGTGTGGGAGTGTCTCCCCTCTCTCTCTCCCCCTCCCTCTCAATCTTCCCTGAAGTGGACATGCAACACGTCGCTGCCAAATGGCAAGAGCTACTCCGACTGCTCTGCGCTGGCAAATGCACTTCCTTGGCATTATTTCCTGTTGCAGGGCAACGCATCCCGTTTCGTCCTTGTGAATTTATTACGTGCAAATGTAAATAGCGGCACGTGCGACGTGCGCGGACTGCAGCCGGACTCGGACGCCGCAGCCAGTGGCAAGATGAATGCGCGTTCGCGTTTTGTTGCCAATAAAAATTGTTGTCGTCGCCAAACAAAGGCGAGGCGAATGCAACACATATACAGGGCATACACAAAGACACACCCACACTCACACACACACACACAGCTGCTACTTGCAACGCTTTGTCAATAGATAAAGCATCTACACGATACACGATACTTTGCGCTCGTTCATGTCTTTGCCACAATATGCATTATTTATTTGCCTGCCTCGCCTGCAGCTCTCTCCCTCTCTCTCTTCTATCTACGTCTCTCTTTTTATAAGTTTTTAGCATTTGACAGCTGAATGCAAAATTGTGCAGTAAACAGTGGCAAATGCGCTCAACAATTGAACTGCGGCAATTTCTGCAACATTTTCTTAGTCGAGGTAGTTTAGCTGAGGAAGTTCTAAAGGAAGTGAAGTTAAGTGTGAAGAGCTCTTTAGCCTTTGTAGCTATCAGAAAAAGTTATTTAAAACCAAGCGAAGTCATCCAGCACAAATATGGAGTTAGTAATAAATGCGAAATACTAAATAATTGATACTAATGGTCTTCACAGAAACCTAGAATTATGAAATAGAAAGCATACTCAAATAATTGAAACTTATTTCATTCATAAAATTCCAACTCTCCGCCAGCTGGCAATTATTCCACTCACAGTTCCAATTGAATAGCAATTTAGTAAGTAAATAAGTAGAACTCCAAGCTTACACCGTTGCCCATGCTTTACAGCAAGGCATGAAGCACCCTGTTAATGAAGCAACCTGCGCAAAAAGCTACAATTTCATTCACCTGCAATAAATTTAAAAATACATTGCTGTGGTCAAAATTCATAATTTTTGCAATAAGAAATAAACAAAAGAACGATCGATAACACTATCGGCACTATCGATGGTCGCACAACAGCGAGTTAGCTGCAATCCGATAGTTTAGCTTACACAATAGAGGTGGAGAACTATCGATAGTGGGCGCCATCGATATTCGACGATTGTTTTTTCAGAACCATCGATAGTGGCGATAGTACCATCGATAGTTCTCCACCTCTATTACACAACACTACTATTGCATGAAATCGATTAAATAACAATTTGAAAATATCAGCAAATCAGTCATCATCGATATTTTCTTTGTATACAACTCTGTAATTGTTTACATTTTGCTGTGCATTCAATTGCAAAGAAAGAAGATAGAAAGAGAAAATGGCAAAAATGACAAAGGAAACGAATAAGTTTTCAAACTTTAAGAATTCGCTTATCCATAAAGCTGATCGTCTCTTTATGGAGCTGCAGCTGCGGCATAGGAAATGTTAAACATCGTCTCACTGCTAACTCTGGCTGCGTTTGCATAACTCAATTTTTCACTTAACCAATTCACAGCGAACGAGCGCAGCGCAGCGACCGTCATTACAGTGAAGCAATGCTAATGGGAACTAGTGCATCAGGCTTATGATGATGATAATGGTGGCCCCACATAACGGCGACCAAAGCGCCAACAGCATTCGCAATCGAAGCAAACTGAATCGCAGCGAGAACTTCAACTTCCAGAAGCCCAGTTGGAAACAGCAACAACAACAACAACAACAGCGACAACAACAACAGCGACAACAACAACAACAGCCCCAAACCCAGCCACAGTCAGAGCGACAGCAACAGCGACAATTAGAGACCATTAGCCGAAGGCAGACCAATCAATCTATATTTAGACAGAAGCTGGCGCATTTTCAATTTGCTGATGTGGGCGTAGGCGTGGGCGTGGCGGTGGCCAATGGAGGCGGACGATTGCAGCTGTTGCTGCTGTTATTGATTTGCAATTGCATTGGTAAGTGGAATGGAGCATGTATCGAAGCGTTGCGAAAAAATATGTCGCTTGTTGCTAATCATTTATCGATAACTATCGTTTCACAAACTATCGATAGCTGGAACTTAACAAAATTGCATATCACATGTTTTTGCCGTTAAATCAATCTAAGTTACTCTTGAATTTTCTTTTTCTTTTATCGACTATCGAAAATACAGTAATCAATTATTCAATACTCATTTTACCAAGTTAAGTAAAATGATAATAATGAATCGATAATTATCGCTTGCTTAATTATCGATATCGATTGTAAATCGATTTGTTTCGATTTTATCAATTTCCAAGTATGCTATCGATAAGTCAGCTATCGAGTGTATGAACAATACTTATCAATAAATTAATAAAATGTTAGCTTTGCTTCTGCGCCATCGATAACAAAGTCCAAGAGAACGGATATCGATGTAGCGCTGGCATGTTGTTGATCGTTCCTTAAATCTCTCACGCAACATGCACACACACTCACACACACACACACACATCAATACACTTGCATATACATATATAAATACGTTAATTGTTCAACCAATGTTTTTCTCTTCATTGAAATGAAGATAATTCCGTTTCAAACAAAATCTCCTCAGTGGGCGCCTTCGAGCCGGACTTTGTCATACCGCTGGAGAACGTGACCATCGCCCAGGGCCGGGACGCGACATTCACGTGTGTTGTCAACAATTTGGGCGGTCATCGGGTGAGTGGTGACGGTGCGTCAGTTCCAGCCAAGGTATGTATCGGTTTTAATATCCAAAGCGTTTTGATTTATCAACAAAGCAATAACAGATTGTTTATCGTTTATCGTTTCATTTGTCCAGTACGTTTTTCCGTTCACGATTCGCACCACAGTTTCACAGTTGAAAGTGCACAAAAATCTTTTCAGTTTTCTCTCACTCTCTTTTGGAATCAGTCTAAAGAATAAAGAAATCTGCACAACAATCACAATTATTATATAAACTATTATATAAATATATATCAAGTTTTAACGAGCACCTACCTACTACTATATATGAATCTATATATATATACATATATCGTATAAGTAACTATATCATACTATATACCACTATATAATAACAATAATAATAATAGCACTTTGCATATTCAAAGCACCAAATGCACCTTAAAAACTAAAACAGAAACAAAAACAAGAATTGAATAACTTGAGCAAAAACTAATCATAATAGAGCCATATCCAGATTGCTGGCTTTCGGGCGTAGTCGACTGCATAATACTCGTTCGCAATAGAAAAATTCAAGTGGGGAAAATCAAGAATAAATTTGAGCTAGCTGTGGAGTTACTCTAAAATAGTGAAAGATATTATATATATATATATATATATATATATATATATATATATATATATACACATATATATATATATATATATATATATATATATAAAGCTGGACACAAACCAATATACGACATTCATCATTGAACGAGTATTAAAATACCCAAAAAAATATATATATATATTTATATATAAATGTATATAAATATAACTACAATAAATACCAAATGGCTAAGTGTAATACTATGTATAATATACTATAAAAAAAGAATCGTATTTACATATTAATTGGTATTTTTATATATATATACATATATATATATATAAATATATATATACAATTCTTTATATTGTTTTTATCACATCGTATTATCATTGGCGCCCACATTTAATTTATGCGTGAGCAAGAGAAAGACAGAGATAGAATACATATATACGCATATAAGGCTACGTCTATACACATGTATATATGCATATCTATAACTCTGCATATTTCATATTCAGGGAAGGGCACAAAAAATGAAAACAGACAAAAAAAAACATAAATAAATAAATACAACAACAAAAAATAGTAATTTAAATAAAATAACATCAGGCAAAGGCAGAATTGAGCCGCAATTAAAAGGTTTCGTAACTCTATTGAAAACACGTAATCGTTTAAGCCAGTTATGCAATCGTTGCTCTAAGAAGCTTAGCTACAAATATGCCAGCCACAGCAGGCAGCTGCCTGACAATGGAAGGCAGTTCGGAGTGCTCCAAGAAACTCAGATTCAGCCACTGCTAGTCGGAGAGTCTAGCTGTAGTCAATAGAAGTTAAGTCCCTGACGACTCGGCTGCAAGAAAAAACATTTAATTATAACGGTGAATCGGCCCAGTTTCGGCCGAGTTGCGTAAGTTGAGAGGAATGAAGTTAGGATCTGAGGAGGCTTACGTGAAATTGGAATTGAACTGAAAAGTTGCACATCTTAGCTGAGTTTTTGAAACGTATTTACATCTGTGACAAAATACAAAATTTGAAGTTTTTAGTTTATAAATTAAAAAAAAAAAAAAGAAATTCTTTTTTAAAAAGGGGCCTAATATTTTAGAAATAATTTAAATTAATATTATTTAGTCCATCAAACAAATTTCAAGATTCAACACAGACTGAATAATGGAATTTTTACAGTGTAATAATAGTTTTGAAAATTTTATTAGTCAACATAAATGTGGTCTGGAAAATCTTTAGATTTAAGGCATGCTTCAGTTTTAAATGCTGTAAAAAAAAAAAAAAAAAAAAAAAAAAAAAAAAAAAATTGGTTTAAATAATAAAACTAAAGAAATCAATTTGAAAATCAAATAAATAAATTAAAATTAATGCATTCAAAAATAATTATTTTGAAATTCATAAATACATGCCAAAATTAATAATATAATTAACAAAACTAATAAATAAAAAAAAAAAAAAACAAAAAAATAAATTTGTATTAAATTAAAATAAATGTATTGAAAAACAATAATTTTAAAATATAAAATAACATTAATAAATTAAAATTAATGCATTAAAAAATAATAATTTTGAAATTAATAAATAAATCCAAAAATTTATATTATAATTTACAAAACAAATAAATATGAAAAAAATAAATAAATTTGTAACATATTAAAATAAATGTATTAAAAAAAATAATAATTATAATTTTAAAATACAAAATTACATTAATAAATCTAATTTTTAAAACAAATAAATAAATTGCAAAAAAAAATACAATAAAATTAAAAAATAAAATAATAAAAAATAAATACAAAATTGCATCAAAATGCACTAGTTAGAGTATATGCTTGTCGCATACGCTGCCTGAGCTAAAGCTCTCCTAATGGTTGCTGCTCAAATAAGGGCATTATGGGGTATATCAAATGTTTTTAAAGCTAAACGAGTATAGCAAAACAGAGTTAAAGGAAGCTTTAGTTTTACGATACGGCAATTCAGATTATATATAGAATATATATTCTAATCGAAACAAATCAAAAAGTTAACTCGAATTAGCTGCAAGCGTTCGTCCAACTGAAAGTAAGTCAAATCGCGATAGATGGCTGTGGGCGTGGCACCCATCAAAATATAGTCAAAAATTGGCAGGATTTAATAAAAATCGCCCTTAAATGTAAATAACATTTCTATACATTTGTTTCCTTTTTTTTCTATTGTTAACTTACTTTTTTCTATATATAATTTTTTTATTCATTTTTAAAGCCTTTCGCACAATGAAATGCATTTTGTTTGCACATTGCAAACAAGCGAATGCTACGGAGTGTGCGAGTGTGTGTGTGTGTCTGGTTGCAGTCGTGCGAATGTTTTTTTTTTTTGCATTGTGCAGCGCCACGTCAAAGAGTGTTAATCAACGAAATGGCATCATAAATAAAAATACAATTTCAGATAAATCCTATGATACTTCAATCAAACAGGAACAGCACAACAATTAGACAGAGTGAGATGGAGCGAGTGGTGCGAGAGAGTGCGGTAGATCGATACTCAATTTCATTTTATTTAAACAATAAATAAAATATTGTCAACATAATAAAATAAATTGCATTCGCTTGTAGCAACAAAATAAAAAACGTATAACAAAAAAAAACAAACAAATAAAACAAATTTCGAGCCAACTGAAACAATAAACGAGCGAGAATTGAAACGAATATCGAATGCCCTAGGCAAATCAAAGCAAAATATAGAAAAAAGGAAACATTTACGAAACAAGTTTTTTTTTTTAAGTGAAAGTAAAAATTAAATAAGACGTGACATCATTTCATCGTCCTCCATATGCAAGAGAAATATGTTTTTACACATTTTACAACACTCTTTATTCTGCAAAAATTAAAAACTAAAAAAACTTCAAGCGAATTGGTAGAAAAATTTAAAATTGAACTTCAAAAGAGAATATATTAGAGCAAAAATTAAAATATACAGTTGTTAGCTATTTTAAAGCCAAATTAAATTGATACAAATTGATACATATTGTTAAATTCAGTAAAATATTACCCATTATTGCCTTTGGTTACAATTTAAAGCTAGATTCAACGTGAAGTTAGCTCTTTAAATTGGCTACACAGAATTAGCTAGCTTCGTTGTATTTTTCAAATTGTTTTCGAATTTATAGCTAGATTCTATGCATAACATATGTTAAGCTTTATTAGAATTTATAGCTAGATTCATTAGAATAAGTATTGCAGCTGACAGATAGCTACAATATAGCTAGATTCAATGTAGGTTTGGCTTTGCAGTTTATAGCTCGATTATATATATTTAACTATTTTAAGGCTAACATATAAATTTGACTCTTTCTGACCTTAAAAACTAGCTTATTGTTAATTTAACAAATAAATTAGCTAAATTAAATCAAATTGAAGGAAAATGCTGAAACTGCAAAAAGTAATTTTATTCAAATTATTTTATAGCTAAAAAGCTTTCTGCCTTATGTTAGGGAAATGATTGATTTTTATAGATTTTTTTGAAAATTTTCATTTGACACAAAGTCATTCATTGTCAGCTACAAATGAGTGTTATTTATCAAGTCGAAGATAGATTACAAAACTAATAACGCCAATTAACAGCTAGAGAATGGAAGCTGAAAGAGCATTTAAAAGACCCAAAACTAGCCTTTATTGAATGGAGCTCTTCAGTTTCTGAAACATGAAAAAGTTACAACGGACCACGTTTGAGGCGATATTACTTTTTGAGCAGACCTCGTATATGGCCTACATATCTGAACTCTACAGACAAGTGAATGCATAATTAAAGATATATATATAAGAGATATATTTTTAAGGATTTAAGTTCCGCCCTGACAAAAGAGTTTGCCCTTGCAGTTGTTGTTCAACAACAACAACAACAACTTTATTGAGAGCTCTCGCCTATCGAGCTGAACAAAAGAATGGAAACATAATCGTCGCATTGTTTTCGCTCGCGACTTTCATTTATTTTCAATGCGTTTTTTTTACCATTATCTTATATATAATCTCGACTTTTTTTTCGATATTTTTGTTTCGTTCATCAAGAGGAAAAGTTTTAATAAAAATGAATTCAAGCGCACCGAGTTAAAACCGAAACAAACTTTGCACCATATTCAATATATAAATATCAAACTATATACATATATATGTAGAGTATATACGCACATAGAGTATACGTATTGTAAATATACATGTACATACATACACATATCCTTTTTTGCAGCATGCGTGTTTGTAGTTGCGTAGTCCTTTTAGCGGCGTAGTCCTGTATTTAGTGCTACTGTATCCTGACTTTATGACATTTGCTTGCTGTATTTGCATTTACACAGAGAACAATTCCACTTTTTATTAACAATTTCTTTGTTTCGATTTTTTTGTTTTGTTTTTTGTTTTTTGTTTTTTTTTTTTTGTTCCGACATTCACTATCAGAATTGGTATATCGGAATGCAACCCTCCTCCAAGCACCCGTCCCCCCTTTGTATTACTCAATAAATTTGCTTTATTGAGTAAATAAATAAAGTGACAGTCCGGCAAAGTCCCGGCCAGGCCAGGCCATGCCAGGGCTGGACAGGGCAGGGCAGGCGAGGCTCTCTGTCAGGTTCGGTTCGGTTCTGTTCTGAATCGCTATTTATTGGTTTATAGTATTTTTCGGCGCTACTATTGACACGGCTCAAACGGAGCGGCGCGGTAATGGGGGGCGTGCCAGCTGGCTGTTGTCCCAGCTGCATTTGCATTCACTTTGTTTGCCTCTGTGCCAGCCCTCATCCTCCCAAAAGTCTATATTGCCAGCAGCTGAATCCATATTCCGTCTGTGAAACACTTTTTGGATCTTTACAAGTGTCAAAATTGGGATATGGGTGAATTTTACAATACTTCAGCTCAATTTGAACAAATGTTAACTAGCTCCTGTTAAAACCTAAGAATAGTGTTGGATAATTCTAAAATATAGCTCATTTATTTATGAAATAATACATATATCTTAAAGTTACAAAATATTCCAATTACAACTCCAAATATATTTGGCTAGTTTTGAACAGCTCGCAACCACTGTGCCTAAACGGCTGCTCCGAAAAAAAAAAACACACACACACACACTCACACGCGCAAAGAAAGCAAAACAAAAACTTTAATTATAACAGAAATTGAAGCGAAGCGTTTAATTTGCTATCTCTCTTTTGCTCGCTGTGTTTGCATTTGACTTTGTGATAGTTGTTGCTAAGCTCCAGCAGCGCCGGCAGAGGCTAGAAACCGTTTGTCTGCCTGCAGCAACAGCAGTAACAGCAGCAGCAGCAGCTTAAAGCTTTTAACTCAACTAGTGAGAGAGAAAGAGAGAGAGAGAGATGGGAATAGGCAGACGAGCGCATAGTGCGATTAGTCGGCACACACACAGTCTTCCTCTCTTTCCGCCTCTAACGCTTACTCTAATTTAGTAGAGCGTCTGTGTGTGTGGAGTAAACAGAGCCAGTTGCTGTTATTGGGCATTACGTTAATGAAAACTGTCCAGTGACTGTTAAGCTGCGCCGCCCGCTAAGGTAGGCAACACTTTTTAATATTTGTATTGCCCACCCATTAAAATGCTGCTGGCAGGGTATATACTGCCGTTGCTCAGTGCAACTGAAATAAATAAAATAAAATAAATGTTTACACTTCACTTTTTCAATACCATAACACTAACTACATTAGGGATATTTACAACTCGTAGAATCTCTACTCTAATTAATTCTTGCTCCACTTTTCATTTAATTGTTAAATATATACATATATGTTTTGGTATAAGGAATATCGCATAGCTTAGCTTACAGCTTACAAAATTTCCACACTTTGGTATGGAAATTCTAGTCTTTGCGAATTTCCATACATATTGATAAACAAAAAAAAACAATCAATTTTCCAGGGAGACCCTTTAGCCGAGTGGATCCCGCAAAACTTGGTATGTAGACCCTATTATGTATCTAAATTGCATTTCTTGATCAACTTTTTAGCAATATAGGGCAACCTCTCGGTCAAACATTCTCTTTTATACATGTCTGTGTATATATACATAAATATATATATATATATATATATTTGTTCCGTTTTCATTTCATTCTGTGAGTTTGTTTGTTGTGTAATGCATGCTTTAGCCACTAGATAACTGCACCTGCACCCACCCCACATTTCCCCCCGTCCCGATCCAACCCATATATATGTATGAGTATGTATTTACATACATATTTACATATATATATATTTTTCTTTTTCGATGGATTTTCTTCAGTTCTGTTCGTTTCGAGCTATCAAAATATTTGATATAACAAATGAAAAGAGTCAGCTTAAGCAGCCACAAATGTTAACTAATTGCTAAATGTTATCTCTTCTTCTTCACAACAAACACACACACACACACTACAATCTAACGCAATGGCCAACCACAAAACCCAATTCCAACTAATTGCTCCTGAAATATCCGTACTCCCCGATTTCATATCCTTGGCCAAAACCCAAACAACTTGCAAAAACTTGCGCCAACGACCAACAACAAAAACAACAACAAACAAACAACAACAACAATGAAAATGGCGTCAAATTGCGCTGACATCTGACGACAACACCAAAACGCCTGGCGCCTGCAACCGGCTTTTTCGGCTTGGCTCCGTCATTTGGCAACTGAAAACTGTAAACTGAAAACTGGAAACTGGGTTCCTCCATTGTCAACGGCCACGACAACGACATCGACACCAACAAACGACAACTTTTGTATCGTTGGCGAAAAAAAAAAAAAAAATCAACGAAAATCGCAACAAAAAAACGCCCCCTGCCTCGCGCACTGTCCACGCAACCGCCCTCGATCCATAACGAAACGCCAACTGGCTTTACCGCAAACGAAACTTTCAACTAAATTCTAATATATCCGCAAATCGATTCCAACAAACTATCGGCAAAAAATTGAAAAAAAAAAATGGGGGAAACCAACGGAAATTGGCGAATGCGGCATTGATGGCGCTGCCATTGACCAATAACTGGCGCAACAACAACAATGGACAATGGATAATGGACAATGAACAATGAACAATAAACAATGAACAACAACAACTCGTCTTGGGTGGAACGTTTCGAAATGACATTGCTTGGCATTAACTGTAAATTAAAATGATAAATAATGAAAATCATAATGACAATGATGATGACAATGATAATACTAATGTTAATGATTAATAAATCATATATAATATTTGCAACAATGATGATAATGATAATGAGATTTATATTGATAATGATAATGATAATGATAATGAAAATGAAAATGAAAATGAAAATGATAATGATAATGATAATGACAATGACAATGACAATGACAATGACAATGACAATGACAATGACAATGACAATGACAATGACAATGACAATGACAATGACAATGACAATGACAATGACAATGACAATGACAATGACAATGACAATGACAATGACAATGACAATGACAATGACAATGACAATGACAATGACAATGACAATGACAATGACAATGACAATGACAATGACAATGACAATGACAATGACAATGACAATGACAATGACAATGACAATGACAATGACAATGACAATGACAATGACAATGACAATGACAATGACAATGACAATGACAATGACAATGACAATGACAATGACAATGACAATGACAATGACAATGACAATGACAATGACAATGACAATGACAATGACAATGACAATGACAATGACAATGACAATGACAATGACAATGACAATAATACTAAAAATATTATTTAATCCACAACATATAATAATTGAAACCCACTATGAAATATTTGGCATTGAAACGCAACAACTAAAACATTGGAATCAAAACTACAACAACATAACATTTACAATATGCCAAAACTATTAATCGAAACAATGGCAATGAAACATTGGAACATTGCAACTGGTACATTCTATCAATTGGAACATTTCACGCTGTCTGTGGCTTCAGGTCGCTTGGATTAAGGCCGATGCGAAGGCGATTCTGGCAATACACGAGCATGTGATCACGAACAACGATCGATTATCGGTGACTCACAACGATTACAACACCTGGACACTGAACATACGAGGCGTTAAGATGGAGGACGCTGGCAAATATATGTGCCAGGTCAACACAGATCCCATGAAAATGCAAGTAAGTATACAAGAGATATTTGATATACCAACAATTTCGATAACGATAACTATTAATATTACGTGTGGGTGGGTTAAGAAATAAATTTCTATATCGAATAATTTATGGAATGAAGGTTATTAAGTGTGGCGTTTTACTATATGACGATAACAATTTATGGAAAAACAAATATGTAGAAAGTATTTATACTGAGCTTTTTTTAGAGCTTAGAAAATCACTCAACAAATCGGTATATTTGTAACATTTTCAGTTTAACAATTTCAATTTCTTCTCAAATCGATTTTGCATTCCATTTCGATAATTGCAATCGTTGTCGAATTGTTGATCCGAGCTGCCAACTCAGCTAAAAGAGAGAAAAACAGAGCAAGATAAACAAAAACAAAAGAATTGCAACTAAATAAATGTGTTTGATGCCTGTGCAATTGGCCGAATGCACACGATTCCAATTCGCAATTTAGCCATGGCCAAACGGCTTTGCTACACTGCACAAAAATTGGTGAGAATTTCTGCTTATGTGCCGAAATATTCACGTGACAGATTTACGTAATAGGGCATAGCAAATGCAGTTGGATATGTCGAGAGAGAGAGAGAGAGAGAGAGAGAGAGAGAGAAAGAGAGAGATAAGTTAATCAACTAAAATATTCAGAGTTAAATATATAAATATGAAAATCTGTGCATACTCGACCAGTAAATGTGCTATATGTAGTGTGGACTGTGATAAGCATAATTGCAAAACTCTTTATAGATATACAATGCTTAGTGCGCTCATAAACTCTAAGCTATACGCATTCTATTCTATAGAATATGGAAGAAAAGAGAAATATATAAAAAAAAGCAATAGCTGATGCTAAAAACTTATTACTTGATACTTATCGATATATATCGATTATACACATTTTAGAAATAGTGATTGGAGAGTAGAGTGATATATTGAAAAATTTAATAGAATATAACTAAGCAAGTTTATCTTACTTGTTCGATATATATCGATAATTATCGATTTTATGAAGCTTAGAAGAAACTATTGGGGTAAAATTGAATTCAGTTCACAGTTAGTTTATTAGGAACTAAACAAACTAACGTAATTTTTTTTAAATATATATCGATACACATCAAAAGAAAAAAAAATTAATTCATGTCAAAGTTAATTTAGCTGGAGCTCAACAAGTTGTTCGATATATATCGATACATATTAATAGAAAAGGCAAAGTAATACGAATATATACATATATCAATATACAAATAGTTCAAACGTTGCAAACTCACCTGAAGAGTCCACTGAATGATCCCCCAGCTATAATATACCGCGCATTTGCTTAACAAATGCTTTCAATATACTTTGATTTAAGGGCAAAATTAAATGAAATCCGAATAAAATGAGATTACTTTAGAGCTGCGCTAGTGTGTGTGTGAGTGTGTGTGTGGGCAAGTGGTTAGCAAGAACACTTGCCGGCATTTAAATGCAATATTTAAAAAATGAAATGCTTTAAAGATAAAAATAAATAACAAACAATGAGGCCGCATTTGCTTTGTGTATATGTGTGTGCGAGTGTGCGTGTGTGTGTGTGTGTGCGGACACCGAGTTGACAGCCCTTGCAGCATTCGTCCATTAAATGCGGCGCGACGTGTGCAAAACGCTTGCGTTTTCAATTTCATTCCGTTCCGTTTCATTCCCGTTGCGTATCGTTGAGCAGCGCCCCCTGCCGGCAGCGGCAGCGGCAGAGGCAGCGCAATAAAATCAAGCGAATTGAGTGAAATGCAAATATGAGACAAATAAAAAGCAAACAGGCTGCACGCAGGCAGCCAAAAAGCCCGACACAGACAACTCGACTGCCTTTTAAGCCTTTAACGCAATTTTCTTTTTTCATTTTCATTTTCGTTTTTGTTTTTATTTTTACATTCTCCCATTGCGGCCTTTGGGGACGTTGACTTTATTTTTTATGACATAACTGTCAGCAGCAGGAGCAGCAACAACATTAAAGTAATTTACTGTAAAAGCTGCCAGAATTGCATAAAGATTGCAATTAAATATCTATTAAAATATGTAAATAAATATTTATCCAGTCTGAATCGCGTTATTGCTGCTTATTATGTAATATTTGAGGAATTTTATATGCTTCGCCTCTCTCTCTCCTTCTCTTGCTATAGGCTGCTCTTGAGGTAACTTAGTTGAATAAATAAGACAGTGACAAATACAAATACAAATAATGAGCTAATTCTGAGCTACTTACGCACTTGCATCGCTCGATCACTGCAGCTGTAAGAGCGAGAAGACTATACATTGATAGCACAACAAGCAAGATTCTGCATGTGAGCGAGCGCTGTCGCCTGCTTATTATTTGACAATGAGTGTGAGCGAGATGCATAGATGCTTTGTCGCAGCCATAGCCTTTACACAAACAAACAAACACATGCACATATGCTCTCAACACTGTAGCAAAACATGGCTTCCTTAGAGAATGGAGCCGACTGTAAGTGTTATAATAACTGTCCTACAGAACTTGATTGGCCATTTATAATGTGCTGAATGTGAAGATGCATATGTATATATTGCAATAAGTACGTTCTGCTGTTCTACTGCGTTCGATCGGCCAATTTTGATTGGCGTAAAACTCTGCTGAATTTTGTTGTACTATTTATATTTGACCTTTCGGCTTAACACATGTTAATGAGTACGAGGAAAAGGGATAGCATGACTTTTATTAATGGCTGCACAGAGAAGGCGGCTAATTCGATATGGGGATAAAATGGAGTTTCCCAAAAAAAAAAAAAAAAAAAAGTTGAAATATAAATTTATATAAATTGTAAATAAGTACATATTTATTAACACAATTCTGTTTTTGTTTTTTTTTTTTTCTTATCCGTTATAGACGGCCACCCTGGAGGTGGTCATACCACCGGATATAATAAACGAGGAGACCTCCGGCGACATGATGGTGCCGGAAGGTGGCTCCGCGAAGCTCGTGTGCCGTGCACGCGGCCATCCCAAGCCGAAGATCACATGGCGGCGCGAAGATGGACGCGAGATAATCGCACGCAATGGCGTCCATCAGAAGACCAAAGGTGAACGAAACGTTTTGCTTGGCTAAACTTTGTGACCGACCACATATCAAACTTGGCATAATGCTAACCTACTTAATTTCTTTTTCTCTTATTTTTTGCCGCATTTAGCCATACTGGTGGAGGGCGAAATGCTGACGCTGTCGAAAGTCACGCGATCGGAAATGGGCGCCTATATGTGCATCGCCTCCAACGGAGTGCCACCAACTGTGAGCAAGCGCATGAAGCTACAGGTGCACTGTGAGTATACAAAAATACCCTATAAGGCGTGAAATTTGTAATAAGTATGAGAGAGGCATAAATTCTAACTTTAGGCATATATTATATGGTTGTATATAATTAAAATCTATTAGTTGCATTGGAAAAGATTTGAATATTAATTCTAAAACAAAACTTAAAAATAAAAAAAAAATTAATATAATCTAAATAACATAAATTAAATTTTGAAAAAAGAAAATATTTAAAAATAAAAGAAAAAAAATAAATAAAACATTTAAAAATAGAGAAAAAATTAAATAAATATATAATATACATTTAAAACAAAACTTAAACTATCTACAGGGCATTCGCTAGTCGCACCCACGACTCGCCAATAAACGCTTTGATTTATGACCCTTAAGCCCGGTACTCGAATAATAATCATAATGTCTCACACCTAGGCGGATGTGCGTGCTGTGTAAGCTCGCGCACATCCAGCGACACTCTGCTGCACTCCACTCCACTCCACTCCACTTCACTTCACTCCACTCCTCTCCGCTCCACCACACGCCACTACACTACACCCTATTAAACACCGCTACACTGTACAACACGGCACGGGGCCGTGGGCTAGACGCAATAACGCGAACTGCAAGTGTTTCCGTTTCGATTTCCGCCTTCCGCCTGCCGCCTCCTGCCTGCCGCCTACTCGACGCAAACTTTGCAAATGCATTAGGACAGCGGCTAGCTGCGTGTCCTGCGGCGAATGGGAGCCGAAAAGGGGATCCGAAAAGGGGACCCGATTAGGGTCTGCCATGCGATGCCGCAGCGAGTTCTAGTCTAGACGTCACGTTTCTGTTGTAAAAGTTGAGCAGCTTTTGGCTTTGCCTTCGCTATCATGTGATGTGGTAATTGTGAACGGGAGGGGGAGCGGGGGAGGGAGGGAGGCAGGCAACTGCCACGCCCACACACAGCAAACTCTTGGAGTTTGCTTTGCCAGCGGCTGCTGCAGCGCATTATACTTAATGAAATTTTTTTGCAAAGGCGCGGAGCGAGAGTTTTTGTTAAATTGAAAATATGTGCAAGGCTGTAGGTGTGCGCGTGTGTGTGTGTGTGTGTGTGTGTGTGTGTGTTTGTTTATATTGTAGGCAAAAGATTCTATCTGCAATTTATATTGACACGACGAATATGTTCGCACCTCAATGGGCGAGGGAGCTGCTCTACCCTCTCAAGCCCAAGCGCAGCCTCACCCTCATAAGCCCCCCTCACTCAGTGTCAACGCGCCTCTGCTTAACCTGCCGCAAAAATTAATTTCCATTTTTTTGCCGCTTCTGCTTCTCCTGGTTCTTTTTCTTATCTTTGCTTCAATTTCTGCGACTCTCGCATTTCATTTCGTTTTCATCTCTGCTTCGGTTTGTCTATCAGTCATTCGTCCATAGCCGGCATCTACGGCCACGTTTCCTTTTCCCCTTTATTGCTTTTTGGCTTTGCGACTGCGTCTCAATTTCAATTTAAAAACCCCATATGGGCGTAACGCTGCCCGCTTCCCTCCTCCTCCTGCTACTCCTACTCCTGCTCCTCCTGCTGTCTTTTCCGATTTCTTCTGCTCTCTGCTCGCTGTTTTTTCCACTGCTCTTCGTCTTCATCTTCTGCTTGTTTGTCTTAACCTGACAGCAACAACGCCGAACGCCTCCTCCGCTTCTGCCCCCGCCTCTGCGCCGGGCCACGCCCCCCATGGGCACATTTACCGCTTGATTTCTTAAGTTGGTTCAGCGCTTTGCTTGATTGATTTTAATCAGAAAATTAAGTGGATCCTTGGCTTTTAAATTTCCCCCAGACAAACAAGACAGGCAGACAGCCTGTCAGCAGATGGAAAAAGCCAAAGAGAAAGAAAGAAAGAGAGAGGGAGGGAGAGGAATAGTAGTAAAAGCAGAGAGATTATGTGTGTTTACGTGTGTGATGCTGTGCTTGAATGCTTGCCAAGTATTCCTTAAAGCCATTTGACTCGACAGGCTCCAATTACTCAGAGATTTAAGCAGGATGCGAAGAGCTCGTGCTAGGAAATCTGATGTATTTAGCATGCCGTTAGTGATTATCATTATCATCGGATATAAACATTTATTTTTATTATTATCATTATCATTATCATTCGCATTATCATAAGCATTGTCATTGTCATTGTTATTGTCATTGTCATTGTCATTGTCATTGTCATTGTCATTGTCATTGCCATTGTCATTGCCATTGTCATTAGTATCATTATCATTATCATTATTATTATTATGAATATTATCATTATCATTATAACTATTATTCTTACTTTAATTCTGTTTGTCCTTTTATTCTCATTCTAATCATCATTATTATACTCATATCACCAAATAAAACCTATTTTT